>JAKUBT010000006.1:0-306523 GCA_030563305.1 Petasospora maesae
GCTCATTGTTGAGCTTCCAATTGGGCTTCAATGCGGTTCTCAGGCTCTTGAGCGTGAGGAATCGCAAGATAATGTCTGAATACGGACATCATAAGCCTGTGATACTCTTCGCTGCGCTCTTCTGCTCTCTGTTCCCTTCTCTCTCTCTTTCAACTTCTCTTTTAGCTTGAAGTTTGTCTCGTGCAATGTCACGAGCAGCTGCTTCTTCCCAACGAGTATCTCTTCGAGTCACGTGACACTTGTAAGCTCAAGATTCAGAAAATGGAGCTGTGCTCTGCCAAGTCTTGAGTTCAATCATGATACCCTAATTTTGATCAAAAATAATAATTGTGCCAACAGCAAAAGAGCGCTTTCAGCGTGAATTTGGGGGCAGGTTATTAATGTGGCTTCTTTAAATTACTAGTAATGCTTGTTCAATAGTATTTAGGATGCGCGTGTGTGGAGTGCGTGGAATTTATTGACTAGAAGCTTTGAGTGAGGGTGTCCAGGTGTGAAGAAGGTTGAGTGGTGAGCTCTTACATACTTGGCTCTTGAGCATACATTGCATAAGGGATTCCATTTAAAGTCTAAAGTCTACTTAGTACTTAGTAAGTGAGCGCTGAGTCTTATTACTTAAGTGACTTAGGGATTTCTCATGAGCTTCTCTGATCTTGCACATGCGGTGACGCCTGGGCCCACCTACCAGATGTAAGAGGGTTTCCCTTATGAGTATAGTTTCAGTTTGTACTGTACTATAATATACTTCGGTCTGAAGATCAGATCACCAAATCCTTTGCCAAATGTTCGTTATTGCACCTTTTCTCTCAACGTTTGGCACAATAGCCCATGAGACAATCATTCCTGCCAAGCATGTTAGAAAGACGGGATGAAGGACGTATGTTCCCACAAAGCGGGACGCCATACCCACCGTGAAAGGGACAGCAGATCCTCCAGAGGACCCAAATGCCGTAACAAGAGTGAGTGCACAGAATCTGATTCTTCTTGGAAGAATCCGTGCTGCTAGAGAGACAGCGATAGTATAGACTGGTCCAATGGCAACTCCAAGGAGAGATGCAAACAGAGCAGAGGCGATGTTGTTTGGTATAAGCCACGCTAGTATATCAAGACCGATGATCAAGAACGACAATATGGCAATTGATCTTCTGCAACCAATCCATTTCATCATTCTTTGTGTTAGCAGGAATCTGCCGACAGATATACCTGCCCAGTATCCTGATGCAACGTAGCCGGTGGTACTTGGATCACCCCCTCTGTAATCCAGCAGGAAAGTGACCATCCAACCTCCCATAGAAACCTCAGCACCTTGGTAGAAGAACACAAAAATACAGATGGCCCAACTCCTGTAATCTTTCAGTGTTGCTGCAAAATCATGCTTGTTTTGTGCGACACGTTCGGGCTCTGCTGGAAGCTCACCAACCTCCATCAGATCAATTGCTTCTGGATCGGACTGTGCCTCTGGTGACTCTGCATCATCAACTTTATCCCATGTTTCCAAATCTGCATCAACACCTTTGTAAGCCCACGTCAGTGAGACTGTAGCTATGACGGCCATTCCAAGGAGAACGAGGTAAAAATAGTTCCACTTTGCTCCAGAATTCACCATAGACGTGGCAATTATAGGGGACAGTAGGGCACCCAAGCCATACACGCCATGACAGATACCAAGATACTTTGCACCATTCTCCAGTTTTGTCATGAATATGTTGAGCTGGGCAAGCCCGATAGCACCACCAAGGCCACCAAAGAAGAAACCAACGACCATCACTGGAAAAGCAGACCCTGAAGATAAAATTGAGTATGTGACGATGAAGAATGCAGAGCTCAATGTGAGCATCTTTTGCAAGCCCAGCTTTTCGTCAATCAAGTGTGCGGTAAAGGCAATAATTACAAATCCAATGGCATTGCCTAGCCAAATCAGAGACACAATTGCATATGAGATGTGGTAGTGGTTCTGAATGTGTGGAAGAAGCGCACCAAGAACACCATCATTGGCACCAAGCATGAGAAACCAGATACAACTCAATGAAACTCTCCAGACGTTTCTTTTTGGGTTCTTGATGGACATTCTTTGTGATTGCTCACGGGCAGAGTCCTGTTGAGTGATAGCAGCAATAGAGGTCTCAGTTTTCATGGATTGAATTGGAGTACGCTGGAATAGAACATCTTGTACATGGGCAGAACTGCTCGTGATCGAATACTCATGAGTGGCTGCCGTTGTACTCTGTGTGTTACGGAGTTCCGATGCGTGTGCCTTCTGAGGTTTCCCGAGAAAGCTGATCTCCTGTGAAGAGCCTGGAATCGGTAGTGACATGCTCGTACCAATGAGACTGGCAGAGTCCAAGAAGGTCTGTGTGTGGTGGGTTGTTGAGGCAGACCCTTGGACTTCCGCATCAGGGGTGGGTGCCCCAAACGACTGCGTGGTTGAGGCGTGTGTGTGCTTATCTGGAAACTCCTGTGGCGGCATAGTCATCACGGGTAGCCGGCACTTAATGCAAAATGACACCTGAGCTTCAACCTTCTGAAGTCTGGATGCTCGACTCTAGACGCTGAATCTGTGTTAATCTGGTGGCGTTCGTTTGGTGGATGACAAAAAATTACAGGAGGGAACTGGAGGGCCCTTTGCGATCTGAAACCCCACAAACTCGCGTCACGCTCTCACGGAGGGGCAGCCACATATATTGTATGTCATCCAGATGCGGCTTGCGATTCGACTCCACCACACAAACCAATGGTTATGCAAAGTGTATTGCCCATCGGGGTTTGGAAGGCCAAAAAGAAACTAATTGGACGCAATAGACGTTCGTTTGAGTTCACCCGAAGATCATCACGCTAAATGTTTGTCACGTGACTTTACTGGTACCGCCACGACTTCTCAGTCCAAAAAAAAGTTAAAGCGAAATGCCCCACGTGGGGCTCGAACCCACAACCGTACGATTAAGAGTCGTAAGCGCTACCGATTGCGCCAGCGAGGCAATAGCTTGACGTTAAAATCTCACTGTTTTCCACACGACCAAAATTTTTGAGAAGTGTTAGGGACACGACCGTGAATAAACTGCCATTAATGAGCATGTATGATCCTTAAATCGATGATATTAATGTTTTTAGGATGTGGTAACTATGAATATCATGGATCCAATCTGAATCGGGCCTCTAGACATACGTTATCCCGAGGAACAATATGATCACCTTACGTCAACGAAAACCCGGACACCTGAAAAACCGCGGGCCCCACTCGATGACGGTGGGGATTGCTGTCAAGGCGGCTGCTACACTCCGCTTGAATTTTTGAATTGAAGTCAGCAACAGCACATTTATAGTCCGATTGGGACTACCTTACCTGTGGACTGTGACTTGAGGGTCTCGGTACGAACCCACCAAATCCGATTTATACAGTTGGAACGCTAAGGAAGCGGGAACCACTCAGACACAAGCTGCTCCCTGACGTTGAATCTCCTGGAGCACAACACGTTGTCTGATTGAATACACCAGCCACGAGGCAACACAAGAAATACCCAGTCTCTTGAGCACTGTATCTACCGCTGAATAAACCCGTCATCTTACACTGGAACGATCTTGACCCCAAACTCGGTTGAAGACGATGACAATGAACCACCCCACGAGTGATGAGAGGGGTACCGGGGCGATACCCACCTCCACATCAACCGCAGCAGCATCATCATCATCAGCGTTACCATCAGTACCATCGAATATCACGAAAGACTACCACAGCTACGGGCATGATGAGCCGCATCCAAAGGCCCGCAAATTGCGTGGAATCAATTTTGCACCGCTCACCACCCCATTGCATCGGAGACGTGAAACCGCAGCTGTATTATGGCACACTGTTTCTATCCCATGCTTCGTTGGTCTCTTCTTCATGCTTCTCGCAGTCCCTCTGTTCTGGATAATCATAATACCCTACATGGTTTACATGCTTGTCGATCATACACCATCAAATGGTGGGGTTGTTAAGAGATACTCCGTTTTTTTCAGATCTCTTGGAGTATGGAAGGCATTCTGCAGCTTCTTTCCAATCAAGCTTTTCAAATCAGCAGATCTTGAACCCACATTCACTGAAGTTGAGATCACTGACGACTATTATCACATTCCACTGATATCGAACTTCATCAAAATCTCAAAGGCCCCATACAAAAAACTCGTGAGAACAGGACCCACGTACATATTTGGGCTTCACCCACATGGTGTGGTCTCTCTTAGTGGGTTCGGTGCAATTGGAACAGAGGGAGCTGGCTGGAGCAAAATATTTCCTGGAATACCAATAACACTCCTCACTCTCTTGAATCAGTTCTACATCCCAATATACAGGGAGTACCTTCTCGCTCTTGGAATCACTTCTGCTGCACGCAGTAATGCATTGAAAATTCTTCAGAATGATTATTCAGTTGCAATTGTCATTGGTGGAGCCCAAGAATCACTTCTAGCAAGACCAGGATCGAATGATATTGTCCTTTCGAAGAGAAAAGGATTCGTCAAACTTGCTCTTGAGACGGGCAATACTGCACTTGTCCCATGCTATTGCTTTGGGGAGAATGAGCTTTACAACATTTTGGAGCTGGGTGACGACACACTTGGAAGGAAACTTCAGTTCTGGTTGAAGAAAAACTGTGGATTCACTATCCCATTCTTCCATGCAAGAGGCGTTTTCAACTATGACTTTGGTCTCCTCCCTTATAGAGAGGAAGTAACTATTGTCACTGGTGAGCCTATCAGGGTACCACACAAGCCAAACGCAAGCAAGGCGGAAGTCGATCACTACCATGGGCTTTATGTGGAGGCATTAAAAAGACTGTTCAATGACTACAAAACAAAATTCATAAGAGAAGGCAGAAATATGGAACTCAACATTGTGGAGTAAGAGTGTATGGATGAAGTCGTGTGCATCTTTTTTGAGTGGCAGCTTATATATCAGCCTACATCCCTTCTCTGAAATAAACATATAATGGATTAGTACATGACAAGCTCTGTGATAACAGTTAGTCAATAATATCAACTTCAGATGGCAGCTGCCAAATGCTACTCGAGGGTATCGCTTGGTGTGGAACTCCATTTCCAGTTAGGTAACAATTGCCGATTGAATGATCCAATTCATGAAATGATCCTGATAATTACACACATTACTGGTCCACCTGCCATTCACCATCGACTTTGACAAATTTGTGCTTAAAAGTCCCAATTGGCGGTGAAACACTTTCTTTGTCAGATTTCACAGGGCTCGATTGTGGCAAATCTGCAACAATGGTATCGATAGGTTCTTCAAGCTTGATATCAGCAATATCATGATTCAAAATATCTGGCTCATCAATTGACATATCGCCATCCTCCTTGACCATCTTCTTTGCAGGAAGTTTGGCATGCGATCTCGTCACCCTTGAAACTGTGGGTATATAATGATCCGGAACGCTCACTGTACTCTTGGGCCCAGCCGGAGGAGGAGCACCTGGCGGTTGTATGATAGAGTCAGGGAGAATTAGTCGTCCAAGTTTGCATACTTCATTTGCCCAGTTTTTTAGTTGGTTGCTTGGGTTCTTTAGCGGGGTCCATTTTGATCTGCATCCCCTGACTAACTCTTTCACAACATCGTTTCCTCCCCAGCTATGATCCCACTTCTGTCGTTGCAAGCCAACCAAATGAGAAAAGACACCCGAAGTTAGTGCACCATCAGAGTATCCTCCCTCCAAGAGTGAGAGAACAACACCATTTGAGTGTTTGTTTGCCAAGCTCACAGTGTCTGAAGTGAATCTTGAATAGAATGACGTTGGCACATGCACGCCATGGCGCTGCATTGTCTGAACCTCATACTCCGAAGCATCAAAGCCAGCACTGACCACAACCAAAGCTTTGAAAGGTGGAATACTTGGCTCCTTCTCCTTCTCTTTCTTCGGCTTCTTGTTATGTTGCTCAATGGCGCGCCCGTGATCTTCTCGTGCTCTTGTTAGGAACTCATCAGCCTTTTTTAGGAGCGTGAAGTACCTTTCGTCGTAATCTCTGTAGAAGTCTTCTTCTTTGTCATATGGCTGTAGGTGAACATTCCAGATGTTCAAGTCATGCGCCATCACACACGTTGAAGCGTTTTTGATATTTGTTGGTATTGCATATCCAAGCTCAGTTGGGAACGAATTGATGTCATGAAGTGAGAAATAACCAACCTTTGGATCATTGCACTCTTTCTTAGCATGCTCGTCAGGATCGACGTTTCCATCCTCATAACCAGCTGCATTTTCTCCAAAGTCTGGTTCGAATCCAGCTTTGCTCCAGCAGATGTCTTGCGTACCATCTCCGTGATGTAAATCAAAGTCCAAAACAACTGCGTGTGTAACTCCTTGAGATCTCGCGGCGTACTCGATAGCAATGTGTGCGTTGTTTATGAGACAGAACCCAGACGGGACACATGGATGACTGTGGTGACCTGGTGGACGAATAGCAACAAATGCTCTCTTTGGTGTATCTCCGTCATTCCTGAAAATGGTATCGACGGCAGTTTCAACAGCACCGATGACACCCGTGAGTGCATCAAGGGAAGCCTTAGTCAAGTAGATATCACCACTATTCCATCCTTCTGGCACTTCAATCTCTCCCCTTGCAAGCTTGGCTTCACTTTCTTCACAGATCTTCTGAATATCTGCAGGCCAGTTCTTGCCGTGAATCTTCAACACATGTGGACTTATCAATGGTGATCTTTTGGTGGAAGCCATTAGGACGTAATCTGCAGGATACATGGTGAATGTAGCGGCAATTCCAAGCGATGTTGCAAGAAGCCTCTGAGGTCTCTCAACAATGGTGGAGATGTATGTCTTGGATACCCAACTTCTTCCAAACGCATGCTTGGTTGATAATGGAGATAAGAGAATGAGTGTCTTGTCTTTATTGTCGACAAACTTTGCTGCCTTAACAACTTCTGGGTGTCTGGTGAGGAAGCTTAGGAACTCCTTCTTGTAGTCTTCGAGCGTGTCTGTTTCGTCGGTTGAATCAGCGGTTGAAGGTGTCTCAAGATCCTTATCCTTGCTCACATGGGAGCTGGATTCCCCAATTTCGAGACCAGAAAGGATCTGCGATAAGTTGTCCTCTTCGGTAGCCGCCATAGTGTGCTCAAGGAAAAGTGTTCAGGCAGAGAGTAATGTCTCACAGGATCCTTGACGGTAGGCGGTAGAGGCTGTTTGAGTGGTTGCTGGCTTCCTGAGTTGAATGTTTTGTTTTTTGGTGTCTTTGTTTACGTTCCAAAATGAACCGTGATTCGTGACGCGCACGCCGGCAGATCCTATCCGGCCCGCGATTTGGCACGTGACTTCTTATCTAGACTTACTGCTAATTCTTAGTGCATCTACGACAACTGCCGATGCATTTGAGAAGTCGTGACATATTTATATTTCAGTGGGGTATTGGAAGAAGAAAATCACCACTCCGACTCACCAGTAGCCTTGGCGAATGCATAGTCCCTCCCGTTGACGTTCGCAATACCATCCTTCAGGTTGCATTTCCATTTGTTCTTCACTCTCAGCACCTTATCGTAAAGACAGAGGATGATCATCCCGTCTGATTCTTCAGCCTCCTCATCAAACCCTTGGTCTTCTTCATCGGAATCATCCAAATCGGAATTGATTTCATCTGAGTCCAATGTGGCAAGTGATCTTTCCTTCTTCAGCTCGGCCTCTCTTTGTCTTTCTAATGACTTTGTTATTTGTCCATTCTCATCGGATACCTGAAACTCAAAAGAATTCACAGTACCGGGTTCTTGTTTCAGTTTCTGCTCTGCAGAAGCGCCCTCTGCCGTAGCAAGATAATGTGAGGGTGGTGGAAGTTCAGCCCATGGTAGACTCGCCACACGGGTCTGTGCCAGATTCTCTTGCCAAAGTGTCTTGAGGTCTTGTAGTGTTTGCTCATCAATTCCGCTATCCTCAAAGTCTTGTCTTGAGTCACTAATGACGTCGTTAATCACTTCAGCATATACTTTAGTTGTATCTTCATATGACATGGTTGTGCAGTTGTTTGAGCTTGCCTTAGTAAGAAGTTGCGGTGCAGGTGAAAGAGTTGGTTGGTAGATGCGAGTAGATCAAATTGGCAACGGGGAAGCGGGGCAAGACAAAGTGTTAAGGTCAAAAAGATGAGAGCACCGCTTGATACAGATTAATTTCAAAGCACCTGGCTGTGTTTCTTGATGATTTAACCCTTCAATTGGTTGATAAAGAGGTGGGCGGGTGCGAGCTTTTATACTTTTCGCCACCGCGATGGTTCGGGCAGCATCACTCACGTGATAAGCACGTGATGTAACCAAGTTATATATATTCACATAGTCATGCGCAGAGAGAATTAGCAGTTTTGAATTTGTACAGTAAGTTACCTAGTCATATGAAGCAAGTGGTTGTAAATCTGGCTCAAATATCCTGGCTTCCTCTAGTCATCTGGGTCCGGGCCTTAAGTTTTTGGCCTTCCCCTACTCTGCGTTGTCCTGGTAACGCCCTCCTAGATCGCACTTGTTTTTGTTTACGTTCGCACCAGCAGCCTGTACGTTTTCCTGCGCCTGAATGTTTCTCCCCACTTCCTCACACCTCTCCGACACACAACAACTTTGCCACTCCATAAGAACCACACGTATATCAAGCAGTGGAACGCAGAGAACCAATGGAGCCTTCTGAATTGCTGACTCCGCTCAAGGCGGCACCCTCTTTCACGATTGCACAGGATGCAGAGCCTGAGATGCTGGTCAAGATCCCACACGGCCTGACAGCAAAGAAAGACAACCGCCGCAAGAGCTATCACCACGATTCACACAAAACCCTTGCCAGCGAAACATTCGACGTCAGTCCTATGAGAGTGCCTTTGACTGCTCCAAGATCAAACGTTCTCAACATCCACCCGAGATCCAGCACCAATCCGCAGGACCGCACCAAGAGATCCCTATTCATGGACTTCCAGAGCCTGAGAGGCGGCCAAGAGAATGCTAGTCCAGTATTGGCTAAAACGATGTCTCCAGTTCAAATCCCTGGAATGAGTATCTCAGCATTTGCCAGCCCAGAGCACCTGAACCAGAAACGCCGCTCCTCCCTGATCGACCACAGCGGCTCACCAATCGCTAAGATTCAAAAGATCTCAGAAACAACAGAGGATCACGAGGAAGAGATTGAGCAGGCTGATATCAATAATGAAGAGCTCTCTCGTATTGAGCCATTTGGACTGAACGATGAGCTTAAAGATTCTTCTTCCAACTCGATTGTCCCAACCCAGGAGGACAAGGTGCAGATCGACCAAGAAAAGGCTGATAAGGAAGTTTTAAGCACATCCGAGTTGCATGACCTCATTGCTGATATTTCAGAAGTGCCAAACTTGCAGGTCCCTTACGATGAGATTGATGTTGAGGCTATTGAAACATCCCAAGCGGATGCCTCCGAAACTACAAACATCACCCATTTCCAGGAGCGCACTTCCCAAACTCCATCTCCGAACAAGCGCATCAACACTCAGTTGTTTGCCAACTTGGGTTCAATTGAGGACTATGAGCCATCAGACAGCCCAGAGAAGCACGTTCAGATCTTATCCCCAAGCAAGAAGCCATTCTTCACCATTGCGCAAGTCCACGAAATCCAATCTGATTTCAAGAACGAAGTTGAGAAAATGGAGGAGCACTTGAAGTCAAAGTCAGCAGCCATTGTTGAGCTCAATGATATGGTGAACGATCACAAGAACACTATTTACCAGCTTCAGGATGAGGTGAAGTCGTTCACATTGCAAAAGAAGCAGATCACTCAAGAGAACGAGTTGCTTAAAGCCGAGTATAACATCTTCAAGAGTGACATTGCATCACTCGAGAAAACCATTGCCAGCCAGAGCGAAATGCATGAAAGATCCAAGTTTGTTATTGGAAAGTTCAAGGAAAAGGTCAAGGAGCTGGACAATGCAATTCAACAAAAGTCCATTGAAAACGAGACTCTTCAGTCGGAGATTAAGAGCAAGTCAAGAGCTATCAGTACACTGAGCCAGAGAGTCTCTGACTTTGAGCGCCAGGCTCAAAAGCTCACACACACGCTTCACGAGGAGACTGCTAAGACCGCTGAGTCTGAACAGAAAGTCTCTGATCTTGAATCTCAGCTTACAGTATTGAAAGCCGAGATTGAGAACAATAAGTCAGACAAGACAGAGCTTCTTGAGAGCATTGATGTTTTGAGATCGAAGCTCAGAGAGTTGGAAGAAGAGAACAAGTGTCTCAACTCCAAGCTCACGGAAGAGGGAACTCAAATGAAGGAGGCAGAATCCAGATACGGCGAGCTCGGAAATCAGATTGAGATCCTTCGAGACTCATTCAAGTCTTTGGAGGTTGAGCTCCAGGAGGAAAGAAGCTCTGCTTCAGAGAATGCAATCCACTTGAGATCCATTTATGATGATGCCTTGAAAGACTTGAATCTGAAAAATGCGATGGTGAGCGGCTTACAAGGAGCCTCAGCAACTTTGAGAGAGAGCAATGAATCGTTGAGAGTAGAGCTTGTAACCGTCATTGGCGAGAAGGGCATGATCCGTGCTCAGTTGGAGGAGGCACATGAGCTTTTGACAGTCAGAAAGGCCGAAGTTGATGAGTTGAATACGGAGGTTAGGACTGCACAGTCAGAGATTGACGAGTTGAGAACTGTCATTGCTGAAAAGACCTCTCAAATCAATGCTTTAGGCCAAAAGATCAACGACCAGTCACTCCACCTTGAGACCAAAGATTTGGCCATCCGCAAAATCGAGCTAGAGTTGCAAAAGCAAGAGAATGAGCACTTGGCTGAACTTGAGGCTTTCCATGCTGAGATGAGTAATGTTCAGTCCATTGTCAGCAACAAGTCGAACGAGTTGTTCAAAATTAAGGAAGACAGAGACAAGATCCAGAGGGAGTATGATTTGTGGAAGTACGAATACCAAACCATGAAAGATGACTCCAACGAGTACGAGACTAGGCTCAACAACATGAAGCTGAAACTCCAAGACTACAGAGATCAAGCTCAGCAAGCAGAGGCATACGCCAAGAGAGTTGAAGAGGAGAAGGCTGCTTTAGAGAAGGAGACTGATCAGAGGCTCCAGCAGTTGGCCGAGGATCTTTACATTCAGTACAGTAAGAAGCACGAGAGCAAGGTGCAGGTTTTGAAGAAGGGCTATGAGCTGAAGTGGCAGGCGAGAATCCACAAGGCCGAGGAAGAGAGTGAGAGGCTCAGACAGGAGATTGAAGGGTTGAAGGCACACCTCGAGAAGGAGCAGCAGGAGAAGAACGAGATCATCAAGCTGTGGGACAAGTTCAAAGATGCGGAGAATGGCGAACAGTGATTCGTCTCGAGGCACACGTTCCCTCTTTTTGTGGTACATATTAATGGAGTAACATAGCAATTTTATTATGGAGAGGTGACGGGCGTCAGATTGCTCAACGTAGTAGTGAGTGGCAAGTGCCGTACATCTGTGGTACTAGACTAGTAGCGTAGCATGAGGTTGAAGCACCAGAGCCGGAGATTTGAGCTACTGTCGCGCCGGAGTACGCGTCATGGAATCATGGAATTGCAGTGAACGAACATCTCGGCCGTGCACGTAAACAACCGTCCCACAACTCGACCAAGGCACAATCACCGCCACGAGCACGAACACGAACACGAACACGCCAGGCACCGCACCGGGTAATCACCACGGACAATTGCTGACTGCCAACAGGAGAAGTGGCAGCGCACAGTACTCGCATCTCTCGCACAGCCGCAGCACCAGCGCTTCATCGGAGGTGGACTGGATCCAACACCCAACCCAACCCTGCACTTGCTCAGCACAGAAACACAGAGGACACCAATCGACTCAGCTGGACCTGAGAATGGAGCCATCGCCAGAGATGAACTACCTGGAGCGCTCGTCCTCGGCGAAGAAGTCTGCTGATGTCTCCAAGAGAGCGTCGCTGCAATCACACATCTCCGAGTTCTCATTCGAGAACCACGAGGAGCCGCTCATCAACAACAGCAGCAGTGCTGCCCTGTTCCTCAAATCCTCAGAGAGACTCCCCTCGCCGGCAAGACCCACAACTGGGATGTATAGCGAGACAGCAAAGAAGCACCAGGAGATGGAGAAGCGTCTTTCCGATCAAAACACCTTGATAGCTGCCCTTCGAACCCACATACTGGTACTCGAGAAGCACCTCAGAGACAACAATCTGGACGTTCCATCCTTCACAGAGCCAACGATATTGAAAGAAACAGTGATACGCAACCTGCACATTGATCCCTTGCAGGGAAAGTCGGTGGACAAGCTACAATTACCTCCACGCTCAGCAGACCGGTTGAGGACCCCTCTTCGCAGCCCCGTTGTTCAGGGCATCGTTTCTGCTAGATCACAGGATGCAATTTCTCAGCTTGAAAGATCGAATGAGATTGAGGCGTCCACAACGGCACAGACTGATGAAGAGGTAAAAGAAGAGAATTCTGAAGAACCTGTTGAAAGCTCTGCTGTTGTCCATGATGATAATGGAGATGATGGTGACGCTACTGATAACCAGTCAGCAGTTCTGTCTGAGCTAGAGGAGGATTTCAATTCCTATCCTTTTGAAGATCTGAACACTCACCCAGACGAAGAGATACTCTCAACCGCACCGGAGCGTGTTGCCCCACAGGAGCTCTTGACAGCTGACGAAGTCTCCAAACCCATTGAACCAGCAGACGTTCCAACGTCATTGGAGAAGCCAGGCGTAGATTGGAGTGCTACGCTTGAAGCATTGAGGTCTTCTGCAGAGGACTTGAATGAGGAACCTCAAATACAAACAGTGGAGAAGGTGCAAATGACACCATACTCTGGAAGAATCAGCACCTTGTCTCCAACCAGATCTTCACATGGCTCTCAATCACCGACAGGAAGCATTGTTCTCTCATCGCCTTCACAACAGTCCACAATGCACCACCAACACACACCACTAGCTGTTCCAGCAAGAGTCAATGGCTTGAGATCTCCACACGAGTACAAGACAATGCAACCGGTGAGCCCAATCAAGATCGAAAGACAGCCTCCAAACAGAGAAAACACTGACCAGATAGTACCAATGACACCTACCGTCTCAGTGAGATCACCAATTGCCGGAGAACTACCACTATCTAAGGCAAACCTGTACGATCCATTTGCAGGCGATGTCAGAGCTCCAGAGAGCTATGATCAAAGAAGCACACCGCATATGTCACAATTCCAGTCTCCTTCACGCACACCGATAGCAGAGGCCCAACCACAAACACAACCATCTTTCAACTTCCCAACGGACATCCCGTTGTTTGTTGATCCTACACACTTGACCACGGTGAAACCAGAGATTATCAGCACAATCCACGGGAACCCAACTAAGAGGACGGATGACCCACTTATTAGTATTGCAGTTCTTGACAGGCAATCAAGTAAGGAGATGTGGAGATTCAGAAAGTCCTTATCACAGATATTGAAGTTGGATGCGGAGATCAGACCTCTCATCAACACTTTCTCATTACCGCCTGTTCCTGAGAAGTCCTTGTTCCTTACAAACATCCCATCGAAAGTTGATCAGAGAAGAACAAGAACGAAGGACTACTTCGGAACTCTTTTCTCCATTCCCAACATTCCGATGTCTGCTTGTTATAAGATTGCAAGATTCATGTCGCTTGATGTGATCAACCTATTGGACGAGTCGAACATGGACGTTATAAAAGAAGGTTGGTTATCACGTCGTGCAAAGGGATTGGGGAACAATTGGAAGGCCAGATACTGTCAGATTGATGTGCAAAGCATTCACGTGTATGATGCACCAGATGGACAATTGGTTGAGAGTATTAAATTGACGGGATCACAAATTGGAAGGCAACCAGATGAGAAGCAATCTGATTCATCATTCAGACATGCCTTTGCCGTGATGGAGCCAAAGAAGGCACTGAAGTCAAACTCGTTCACAAGGCACATATTCTGTGCTGAAACTGACATCGAAAGAGATCTGTGGGTGAACGTCCTGGTCTCGTTACTCGATGACGGCACTGCTCAGTCCATTTACTCTTTGGATTCCTCTGCAATGTCTTCACAGGCCACTCCTATGAAGGACTACTCATACTCTCCAGACACTCTTGGTACACATTCCCCAGCCAAGACACCAGCATCATTCAGTACGAATACAAGCATGAATGATTTCGATGAGGTTGACATATCTTACAAAGAACGAGAAAAAGAGAAGGAAAAGGAGATCAAGAAGCAAAAGAAGAGAAGTTTCTTCCCATTCTCCAAGAAACATGTTACTGATGAGATGGAAACATTTAGGCAACAACAACAGATTGCAGTCAATGGAATCGCAGAGTCAAGCATTGAAAAAAGTCTGCAGGAGATGGATCTAAATTCAAGGCCTGTGAATTCAACAACAGTGTTCCAAAATGACTTAACCACTGTCCTTGCATTGTCATCTCATCAGCTGAATGGAGTTACTGTTCCAAGCATCATCTTCAGGTGTATCGGTTGGTTGGTTGAGAAATCTGCAGTTCATGAGGAAGGTCTGTTCAGACTAAGTGGATCTTCTGCCTTGATTAAGACATTGAGAGGTGAGTTTGACAAGAATCACGATGTCGATTTCCACAAACTTCCAACGCCGCCAGACATCAACACTGTTGCTGGGTTGTTGAAACTTTGGTTCAGGGAGCTTCCTTCAAACATCTTCACGAGAGAGATGTATCCAAGATTCAAACAGGCTAGCGATTCAATTCGTGATCCTTCCCAACTGGCTTTGGAGTATGCACGCCTGAGCAAGAATCTTCCAAGGGAGAACTATGATGTTTTGTTTGTGCTCTTCAAGTTCTTGAACGAAGTCATCAACAACAAGGACTTAAACAAGATGAATCTGAAGAATTTGTGCATCGTATTCTCCCCAACGTTGAGCGTTGCCAGTGAGATTATTGTCCCTCTCCTGGTGGATTACAAATGTGTCTTCGAAGGTGGCCAACCTGTCGCTGCTAGTGAGAGGGAGGCATTGGATTTGAATATCCCTTCTTTTTAATGTTCTGATCAATGGGGCATACGTACAATGCATATAGAAGATGTTCTGATAGTTATAGCCACTTGACGATGTAGCTACGCTGCTAACGTATCATTCAACAAAATGTGTATGCAAATATGTATAAATCATGGCCCAGGACATTGTTATAATGAAACGGAAGTGGTCTCAGCTTCAGCACGTGGACTAGCCGCAAGACCATCAACGTAGTTTCTTCTCTTCTTCAACACGTTCTCGATGAAAGCCTCACCAGCCTTGTATGAAGATCTAACCAACGGACCAGAGGCACAGTAGAGGAAGCCCATCTTCAAAGCTGTTTCCTTCCAATAGTCAAACTTCTCTGGCTTGATGTATTCAGCAACCTTCATATGACGTTTTGTTGGTCTCATGTACTGTCCAAATGTGACAACGTCACAGTTGATCTCTCTCAATTCCCTAAGGGCATCCACAATTTGTTCATCAGTCTCTCCAAGACCAAGCATCATTGATGTCTTTGTAATAAGATCTGGGTTTGTCTCCTTAGCGGTCTTCAAGACGGCAAGAGATTGACGGAATGTGGCTCTTCTGTCTCTAACGTGTGGGGTCAAGGCTTCCACTGTTTCAACGTTATGTGCATACACGTCAAGACCAGACTTGGCCAAGATCTTCACCATCTCCAAGTCACCTCTGAAATCACCACTGAGCACTTCCACAAGGATCTGTGGTGCCTTGTGCTTGATTCTGCGCACTGTTTCAGCCAAATGGTTGGAACCTCCATCGATCAAATCATCTCTATCAACCGTTGTGAGAACGACGTAACCCAATCCCCATCTTGAAATAGCCTCAGCGGTGTTCTCTGGTTCATGTGGATCCGGTGCTGCTGGGTTTCTATTTGTCTTCACAGAGCAAAATCTGCAACCTCTTGTACACGTATCACCCAAGAGCATGATGGTGGCTGTGGCTTCTGACTTCTTTCCTCCCCAACATTCTCCAATGTTTGGACACTTGGCCTCTTCACACACCGTGGCAAGCTTGAGCTCCCTCACGTCTTCTTTGAGTTTGTGGAATGACTTACCCTTTGGAATAGGCACTTTGAGCCAACTTGGGAGTCTTGCAATGGCCTCTGTATCGCGTCTTGCGGCTTCGATAGGGTCAACGCTGACCTTTGCCGCCTTACCAGAGACGAAGTCGTCAAAGGAAGGCCCCTTGTTGAGGGCGTCTGAGAACACGGTTCTGCGTCTTCTTGGCTTCTTTGGTTTCGTCTCAGGCTCCACAGCGGCCTCGACGGGTCTGTTCTCCTGTGGATTCTCCATTGATAGTGATGCGAGCGATCTTGCACAGTAGCGAACCGATGAAGGACGCGCCAACGAGCTCGTGACGATCCTTGAGCTGAGCATGCTGGATGTGTGTGTGTGGAGAGTGTGTGAATGTGGGGTGAGTGCTTGTCCTCTGACTGCAGCTTGTGTGTGCGGTGTTGAGGGAAAGGAGCCAATCCCATCCACAGAAAATTGGTGCATAAGCTGACGTTGATGGGCCGTTCCCATAAGTGCCCCGGTGTGCGGATGTATAGTGGGGGCGGGCCACTTGACTCGGAGCCGACAGCCGTTGCAACTGCGGCAGCCTGACTCGGATTTCCGAACTCTGGTTGGTATAAAACGTTTACACTCGCTGGATAGTTATCAACCGATGATGCTGGAATTATAGAGTACCATTGTAAACTTACATCATTGTGCCATTTTTTTTTGAATACCATCATGCATTGTGTGCCTTCTATATTAATGTGCCAACAGTGGGATAGCGGTCAAGTTGAGAAGGGAGGAAGATCCGCACTCTTGCACCTCTTGTCTCTTAAACCAAACGGTCAATCTCATCACTCTTGAACTCATCCAAGTTATCAAGGTGACCCCACCACTTGAACAAGTAGTTCTCACAGATGAGCTTGAACCACGGTGTAAAGAGCAAACTGTCATCCTTGAACATGGCCTTCAACTCATCTGCGCTCACGTATTTGAGATCTCTAACCTCATTGGGGTTTGGATTCACAACAGGGTTAGCTCTGATGATAAAGATATAGTCAATCTCGTGTTCACCCCAGATACCGTTACTTGGGGCCTTGTAGTGGATTCTGGTCAAGAACTTGAAGTCATCGAGCGGAACGTAATTGGCTTCGATACCCAACTCTTGGAATAGCTTTCTTTGAGCGGCAACTCTGGCACCCTGAACAGAAGTTGGGAGATCACCATGGCCCATCTCTGCGGTGACAGCCAATGGATGAGAGCAACATGTGTTTGTCCACATATCAGCGAATGTGATCTTTTCAGTGGCTCTTTGCTGGAGCAAGAGCTTACCTTCATCGTTGAACAAGAACACAGAGAAGGCTCTGTGTAAGAGTCCCTTCTCGATATTTTCCATGATGTGGCAGAGCTTCTTTGTACCAGCTCCAACAGGTTGGTCATCGTTATCCAAAACGATACACAACTCCTCCATCAATCTGATCTGCTCTTCATCGTGTCCGTGGAACACCTCATCGGAACTGTCAGTGGAGCCAGCACTTGTTGGGGCGCCAGTTGTGTGGGTGAGAGGAATCACCTCAGGGAACTGACGGATGATATCATCGCCTGTCAAACTAGCAACCAGTTGTGCGTATGTTTGACCCTGGGCGTGGATTGTTGATGTGGTTGTTGCTGTAGTGGTGGTGGAAGATGGAGCCATTTTTTGAAACTTTGTTGATAAAGGAATATATTTACACGGGTGTTGTAGTGGTACAGATGAGAAAGTCGAGGAAAAATCAAGTGAAAAAGGTCCTTCTTGTGTGCGTTGCGGTTGCAAGGTGTAGAATGATAGAGCTCAGTTGACGCGTTGGTGCTAAACGAGAGGTGGTGTTGACGATAAAGAGTAGTCCTGAAAAGTTGCTTGAAACTCGGGGCAAAACCACGCAGAAAGAAGTGAAGTGCTTTGCAAGTCTCTGATGAGAAGCTTTGGAAAGGGCGGAAGCGATGCTGGTTGAGTGTGATCGTTCTGGGGAGTGTTGATGATGCCACATTCTGGGCTTTGGAAAGCGATTTCTTTCCCTTCTCTCGGAGGTTCGGGCGTGCGTAGAGATACGCCTGGCGTAGCGTATTTCTGGGAACGCCTGATCACCAAGACCCCATATTCAGGTCTCTACAATCATTTAAGAGATGCAAAAACATTCCAGAGCGAGCCCCTTGATCAATCCATATTCATAAACATTCACCATGAGAAACACGGAAACTCTGGGGCTGCCCCACCCGCCCCACCCGCTTATCGCCGCCCACCAGAGCCCCAGATGAGCTGAGCACACGAGCCCGCGAAAACGGATCTGCTCTGTTGTCATTTTTTGGTTTCGGGCGTCGACGGGCGGGCTATCGCTCGTCTCGTCTCGAGGTCGGTGCGCTGGAAAATTCCTTGTCGACGAGAGCTCTCCACAGCATCACCACCAACGGCGCCATCGACCGCCAGCGCAAGGAACACCGGGCTCTTCTCTCCGCCACACGGAAGCCACTGCACACAGTACGTAACCCACCACCAGGGACACACAGTCTCCAGCCACTGCCGCCGCCGCCGCCTCTGAGGGCGCGCCACACTCCCCCCCGGGTTCGCCGTTGAACGTGGGTGCAACGTGGAGAAGTGTTGATGCCAAAGCCCATCACACACGCACCCACCAGCTCCCCGGGCGGTTTGTCTGATCCGCCATGGCACCGACAGACACGCTACTGGGCTTCTTGTCAAGCTGCCTTGAGCCACAAGTGCAATAGGACGGGCGTGGCGAATCATTCGAAAGAGCTCATGTGCGCGGTGGCACTCAGGGCTTTGATGAGACTTTGGGGAAAACTATCTTTCCGCTCCCATCTTCACCACCACTATAAACCCTTCAAAGAACACTGCTAACATACCTTCAAGAGTCCTGCTCATCCACACATACACACCATGTCCTCCTTCCAGTCTGACGACCAGCCACCAAGAGAGAGAGACGAGTTCTTCGTCCAGAGACGTTTCATCAAGTCTCCAGACACCAAGGCCCGTGATGAGATTGTCTCCAAGATCATGGCTGAGATCAAGCAGAAGGACTCTCAAATCACCGAGATCAATGCTACTTTCAGCAAGACTGTGACCGACCCAAAGGTCCAGGCCGAGAGAAAGACCCTCATTGCTGAGCTTGGTGAGTTGAAGAAGACCCAGGCTGACTTCAAGACCAAGCGTAACATCATCAACTCCAAGGTTAAGGAAATTGAAGGTTCCTTGAAGAGAAAGATCACCGAGATTCAGAGTGTCACCGCTAAGCACAACTTCAAGACCGTTGATGACATTGACAACAGAATCAAGAAGTCTGAGGATGAGATTGCATCTGGTGAATTGTCCCTCGTTGAGGAGAAGCGTCTCGTGAAGGAGATCTCCAACTTGAGAAAGCTCAGAAAGGACTTTGCCGGCTTGGACGCTCAGCAGAAGGCCATTGACGCTGATAAGCTGAAGATTGCTGAGTTGAAGAAGGAGCTCTCCACTTTGAACTCTAGAGAGGTTTCTGCCAAGTTCGAAGAAGTCCAGAAGAAGTTGGACGAGTTGTCCGTTTCCAACAAGTCTGTTAACGACAAGAGAGACACTTTGAACGCTAAGCGTTCTGCATTGTTCAAGGAGAAGGATGCTCTCTATGCTCAGCTCAAGAAGAGCAGAGAGGAGTTCGATGAGCAGTTCAAGGCTTTCAAGAAGGCCATGTCTGAGGAGAGAAAGAGAGTTACAGATGAGACTGCCAAGCTTAAGTCTGAGAAGTCCAAGTCCGAGAGAAAGACCAAGCTTGAGAAGGAGCTCGCTGAGGCTTCCAAGCCAGCCTTTGAGGAGGAGATTGACTCCATCCACGCCTTGTTGACATTCTTCGACCCAAGCTACGTTAAGCCACTCAAGACCATCGACTTCAACAAGTCCACTCTTGTCTCTGAGAGAAAGGGTAGAGTCATTGAGCAGGACCCAGACTTTGTCGTCATCAAGAAGGAGGATTCCGTTTTCTTTGCCGGTTCCAAGACCAACGGATCTAACAAGAAGTCCAAGAAGTCCAAGAACCACAAGTTCTCCGTTGACCCAGAGGTTATTGGTCAGCTCGGCGATTTGGACATTGCCCTTCCAACCTCCCAGGACGATGTTCCAAAGACCATTGAGTCCTTGAAGGCTAAGTTGGAGCAGTACACCACTTCCCAGTCTGAGACCACCAAGAAGAACATCGAGGCTGCAAAGGCCAAGATTGCAAAGATGGAGGCCGACTGGGCTAAGCAGGATGCTAAGGAGGCCGCTAAGGAGGCTGCCGCTGCCTCTGAGGAGAAGAAGGCTGACGAGGAGTAAATTAACTTTACTCTCTTAAAGCTTGACTTCACATTGTTATAACAGCCCAATCACCATACTAGGATTGGTGCTGGTTTAGTGTTTATTGATTACCGGATTAACTGTCTCTTGTGTCTGAGCCAAGTGAACATACTTGACGAAGACAAATACCAAAAAAAAAAGCAAACAAAAAGTGATTGATGGGTGGCAAATCTGTTGCTTCTATCATCATACACATTAATGAATATATAGAGCAACGTTATTTTGAGAAAAACAAGAACGATTGTAGACTTCATCCCTTTCACATGATAAATCTCAGGTTGACATCAAGTGGATGAGATGCTGACAACTGTGGTTTTTGTGAATACTTCCCAGCCATTGCAGCTCTCATATTGTTCAAAAGAGAGATAAAACTCTGCTGTGGGTTTTCAGCCATGACACTGATGAAGGCGTATGACATTGCACCAGTGGATAGTCCATTCGTTGTGGCATCTGCACTTGTCTGTTCATCTTTCGAACCAGACATCATCACAACATCTGCTGGCGATGAGTTCTTTACGATAGTTTGCTGTCTGTTGGAATCACCCCTTGTCGCCCTGGTGAAGGCAGTCGATAAACTTGACATCACACCTCCAATGTTTCCTGTGGCATAATCCATCACAGCGTTCAACCCATTCATGCCAACGTCCTTCCAAACATTTGGCTCCTTAACAACACCCTTGGTGGAGTAAACAAATGGTAGATCCAATGCAGTACCACTGTGACAAGAATCAAAGAATGCTGTCAATCTAGCACCTTGTGGCAAAGGTCTAATCATGATATCGTGCATCATATCGTCAATAATAGAACCGGCAGTTTGGAAGTCAACAGGGTAGATGCATGAATCGAAACCCGATTCCTCATCACCTGTCAAGTTCTTCTCCAAGCCACCGTGTCCTGAGTAGTGGAACACGAGAGAGTCGTTAGGTCTTGCATCGGAGACGAGCCATTGCATTGCCCTGATGATGTTTGCCCTCGTAGGGACCTTGACCATCTCGCGCTGGTCATCGGTAAGCATCACGATGTCCTCCTCTTTATAGCCAAATCTATCCATGAGGAACCTTCTCATCGCATTAGCATCGTTGATGCATCCACGCAACGCATTGTTTGTGCCGATGTAGTTGATTCCAATGAGGAGCGCCTTGCGTGTTCCTGTGCACTGGGAGTACTGGTAGTTCATACCGGTGTTGCCCATCTGCTGCGCCTGTGCCGGTGGGCTATACATGTTCTGTGGGGAGCCATAGCCACCGCCGCGCTGGTCGTAGGACCCATAGTTGCCACCTTGGTTGTACTGCTGTTGCTGTTGCTGTTGTGGCGGTGGAGGGGCAGACGGTCTGGAGTAGCCTGACTGCTGGTAGCCCTGTGTTGGGTAGCCGTCACCACCAAAGCCGCCGCTGTTGTACTGCTGCTGGTACTGCTGCTGGTACTGCTGTGGGGGAGGAGGTCCCTGAGGCGGACCCCACTGCCCGTTGCCGTTGCCGTTGCCGTAGGTGTTGTGACGCTGTCCTGGGAACATTGGAGAGTTGCAGGAGTCTTCTTGTGTGCTGTTTGAGTGGGTTGTTGAGCCGTTGTTGGTGGTGGGGAGAAGGTGAAATTCATCGATTCATCCATCCGTCTTGGAACAGTACGAGATCCCCATCGCGACACAGCGGCACACAGCCATCATCGATGACGGCCGCGGGGACAACGGCTTCCTACAATCTGGTACCACATGTATTTTTATTTTCTTGCCTAATATTTACGTGCAATTGCAATGTTTCAGCTCAATTGCAAATGATCATTTTCTTCTGGCAAACAGGTAAGTGGTTCCCCACTCAGCACGGATCTCGGTGTCATCGTCCCAGCCACACGCCTCCTTCAGCTCGGCAATGAACAGCTCAACAATGTCGGTCTCAGCATCTGGGTATTTCTTTCTCCAGTCGTGCACAGCACTCCAGGAACTGAGGTAAGCAGCAAATTTCTTCATGGAGTACTTTTCATCGCCATGGAAGTATGCCGTTCTCTCTTTCGTAACACCTGGGTAGTAGTCATGCTTCTCCACAGACTCGAATGTGTCATCTGGAACGTGAACGTCATCAAAGAAGAACCTGAGGAATTCCTTTCCCGGCTTCCACACAGGTCCCATGAAGCGGTCGTCTTCAAAGACGTACTTCTCATAGATCTCATTGGCCTTTGGGAAATCAACGAAACGAGGCTCAATGTATCCCCAGTAGGCGAGGGTTCCACCTGATCTGAGAACTCTAGCGGCCTCCTTGAAGAAATCATCATGCTTGACCCAATGGAGTGCCTCAGCGCATGTCAGAATGTCAATTGATCCATCTTTACGAACAACTTCTGTGAAATCCTCTGCACTGCTAACTTTGAAATCGATACGACCTTTGTACGTTTCCCCAATCTCATCGATACCTGGCTGAATCATGACAGGCGAAGGATCTGTGGCAATCACCTTATCCACATATTCGAGCATTGGGAAAGATGCAGTTCCAGGACCACATCCAGCATCGAGGGCAAGAGAAGTTGGTCCCTGGTGATACTCGAAGAGGGCTTTGAAGAGAGAAGGTGGATACCTTGGTCTCTTATCGTTGTAGTTGTTGGAGTCGAAGTCCTTTGCTGCGTACGTGGCCATTATGTTGCTGCGGTCAATTGCAAATTAATGAGTACCACAAGAATAGTTGCAATAGAAGGAGAGAGAAAGAACACCAGTGGGAATGAAGAATAAATGGTACCAGTGAGTCAGAAAGTCCACCGCGGACATGGCACCCCGCGAAACCCAGAAGAGGAACGAGCTCCGATAGCCATGATCTGAGCGAGGGCTTGTTAGGCCGCGATGACCCACAATGGTGCTTTCGAAACCGTTTGAGAGCAAGTTGAATGCTGGAACTTGGAATCCCCTAGACCTAAAAAGGACACACTAATTTCTAAAACATCTGGGATTGGAAGATGCTCTGAATATGATCACCCTACTCAATGATCATTGTCCCCATTGACAAATGTCCTTATCTGTAATCTGCCTACACACGCGAAGAGGCAAAGAAAAAAAAGCGTTGAACAAACACCATCCACTCGACCTTTGCCACTCAACAATCGACCTACAAATTCCCACACCATTTCCCACATCACCTTTCATCATGTCAAAGAAGATCCTGATGCTTCATGGGTTTGCCCAATCTGCTTCAATTTTCTCCGGTAAAACTGGAGGTCTGCGCAAGGCACTAAACAAGGCCGGTTACGAGACCATCTACGTCAATGCCCCATTGAAGTTATCCTCCGATGAGATGCACAATCCAGACACAGACTCGGATCTCTATGGATGGTGGCAATACGGTATGCAAGAATACACCGTTGATGATGCCTTGAAGACCATCAGTGAGAAAGTTGGAGACTCGGCGAATGAAATTGAAGGAATCATTGGATTCTCTCAAGGTGCTGGTCTTTCAGGTTACATCACCGCGGAATATGCAAAGCTGTTACCATCTTTGAAATTTGCAGTGTATTTCTCAGGGTTCAGACTCATGCCAAATGAGTTCGATCAGATTTATGAACAGAAGATTCAAATACCCTCTTTGCATGTGATTGGTGAACTGGATACCGTCGTTGAAGAGGGGAGAAGTTTGCAACTCTGGGACGTTGCTGAAGAGAGCAAGAGAACAATGTTGAAACACCAAGGTGGCCATTTTGTGCCCAACTCTAAGGATTTTGTGAATAAGGTCCTCAGTTGGATTGCAGCTCACACTGTGGAGGTGCAAGAGTCTTCAAAATCGGAGATTGACGATGATGACATGTTTGCAGCAATTGACAACATGGGAAAGGCTTAAACGAGAATAATATAATCATACACACTACAGTTAATCAGCATTTGTGAACAAAATGTAAAATCGTGAAATAACCAGACTCTCTATGAAAGAGAAAAAGAATAATAAACATGAGATGGTGGAAGTATGCAGCTGGTGTGTATATGCAAATTTGGTTGGTCGACACTGGATGAAGGTTCAGCTTCCTTCACTCATGAGGAGTTGTGGTTGTCATAAAAGGGGGGTATGCGTTGTTTTTTGTTTGAGAGTATTCAAGAGTTGCCGGTAAAATCACAGGACAAGTCGTACTTCAAGTTGAAGTCACCGTCCCAGATACCCCAGTACTTCTCGACATCGTTGGTACCAGAGGTGTCTGGCTTCCAAGACTCATCGAAGGCCTCAAAGACAATGACGTTGACACCCCACCCTCTCATAGCACAGATAGCGTCCTGCCAGAATGCAGCAGCGTTGTCAACAGATGGCTGGGAGCTCTCAAAGGCAGTACCATCAGTTGGCCATCCAGTCTCTCCAACGTAGAAAGTGATGTCAGTCTCACCCTTTGCGGACTGAATGACTTGCAAAGCCTGCATGATATCATCGAAGAATGAGTATGTGGCGTTGTTCATGGTCTGTCCTTGCCAGTAGGAGAAGGCGTTGGCAAAGACGAAGTCAGCAGCTTGGATGGCATCGTAAGAAGCACCGTCAACGATGACGTTCCAGGAGTCAACGAAACCAACTGGCATACCACTGTAGGAGTTACCTTCGGAGTCCTGGATAGAAGAGAGGAATGTCTTGATCTCATCCATCTTGTCAGCCAACTCAGAGGCGGTCATATCAGCACGGTACAAGGCCTCTGAACCAACGGTGATAGCCTCGATTGTGGATCTCTTGATCTTTGGCAAGTAAGTGGACAAGGCTTCCTTCTCGGCAGCAAAGTGAGCATCGTCGTTTGGCCAGACACCTTGGAAGATGGTGAAGCCCATCTCCTCAGCGACTGGACCCAAGGTCTGCAAAGTGTTACAATCAGAAGCGGCGTAGACTCTGATCTTCTTTGTGTAGTCGGACAAGATCTCCAACTCCTTCTTGAACTCGTCAGCGGTCTTACAACCTTCACCGTTCTGGACACCCAAGTTGATGGCCAACTGCGTTTATTGTTAGTACTTGTTCAGAGGCATACCAGTGCCGGGAGCATGCCGGGGGCATGCCACAAGCAGATCATGGATGGACAAGCGCTCCCAGGCGGGCGGCTCAAGAGGAACTTACATCACCAATGGCGGCGACGGAGTGCACAGCGGCAGCGAGGACAGCAAGGGTAGAGAAACGCATGTTGTGTGGTGTTCTCTGTGGTGGTAGTGGAGGGGAGGGGGTGCGTGGTGGCAGTGACGGAACGACGTTGTTTATGAACTTTGAAGTTTCGAGAATTCAGGCAGCAGGCTGGATCACAAAAGAAAAACAGAGCTGATCCCAAAAATAAACATGGGGCACCCGCGCACCGCGATCTCTCGAACAATCCAAAGTCTAGATCCCGGCCGGTTTGGGCTTTTAGGAAACGGTTTGCAGCACCTGTGTGGAAAAAAAAAAGGGTTGCTGAGAGCAAATACTTGTCAGGCTATATCAGTGACAAGTCCAGCGCTACGATTTGGCAGCCCTGACAGGTGCTGTCTATGCCATGCTCATCTCTGCCCCGGATCTGGACCCAGATTCCACAGCTAGAACCGAGCATTCGCGTAGGGCACCACGTCGCCATGACAACGGTTTCACAAATTGTGCTCACCCGCGAAAACCCCTACACCAGTTCGCGGAGCGGCAGCAGGGGGGGCCAGGGCTCGTGTGCGCTCGTTCAGTTTTCAGTTTGTCGTTGCTGGGACGAGAGGAGGACAAGTGTGGGATGACGCCAACAAGGAGCACGACGAGGGCAGCGGGATGACTCCAACAATCAGATAAAGGGGTGTTGGGGACCTGGGATTCAACAGCCCAGCCACACGGGGGAGTGGGACCACCGCCGATAGCTTGGAGCTTCCATCCGTGTCGTAGAGGCGCAATCCCTGCCCCAAATTGTTGATTGTTGCGTAGTGTAGGCCAAGTTCCAACTTTCGTCACGGGATGCACCCTGCCATCATTCACGGTGATTAAAAAGGGGCCGCAGTGGGCACCTCCAACTCTGCCGCAAGTTGCAATTCACCGTACACGTCGCACCACGGTTCGAGCTTCGGACACTTGTTGGTTACTCGTTTATAAAACGCACTGCACCCGCCTCAAAGAGTTATAAAGGCCCTGGCTCCTCTACCGCCGACCCCACTTGCACCATCGATCTCAACCCACAACCCTACCGCGAAAAGCCCTGAGACCGATCAAGCTCCACTTTCAGCGGCAAAAACTTCAACATCGTCTCTCCACTTGTCATCGAGTGACACATCCACATCCACATCAACAGAACAGCACCGCACACCACAGCGTCTAGCTAGACACTCCGTTCACAGACTAAGCAACACTCGCTTTTCAGACCGCCATGTTCAGAATCGCACCACAGCAGGTGCTGAAGACCAGAATCACCGGTCAGGTGGTGAACACCGCCAGAAACTCTATCAACCACTCCATCAGATTCAACTCGGTTGCTATTGAGAGAACACCGTCAAGTTCCGCCTCCAACGACAATGTCTCCAGCTTCACCAACACAATCAAGAATGTCGCCAACCTCCAGAACAGCATACCACAGACAAACGGCGGCAAGCGCAACAAGCACAAGTACAACAAGGGGGATCGTGTTAGCACCTCATCTCCTTGGTTCAAGCTCATTTCAGCATACAGAGATGTGTTAGCTAGACTTACAACGTCTGGTAACCCATCTTCACAATCGCACTACTGGGAGAGTCTGAAGCTTGCTATGAAGTACTATGACGAACTCAAGGGAACCCCAGACTTCAATGACTATCTCGTCTCTATGTTGATCTATGCCCTTCACACAGGTCTCAGATCCAACAGACAACAGCTCACAAGACTTTCTAAGAAGCCAGACTATGATGCTCGCTCTTTCAACGCTGAGATGAATGAATTCATCAAAGATTCTCTCAGAACAATCACAAACGATATGCTTGAGAACTCCATCCATGTTAACGAGAGTGGAGCCATGCATTTACTCACATCCCTCAAGGAGCTCAAGCTTTACAAGGAGGCCATCAGAGTGTGGACTACATCCATGGAGAATGACAAGTTGAAGAAGACCTTTGTAAGACCAAGAGTTGTTGGTGTCCTTTTGCCAGTCATGTATAACTCTGGTTCAAAGTTCGAAGACTTGGAAAACTTGTTTGAAGAGTCAAAGGCTATCCAGGCTCACCCACATCTTCTTTCTGGTATGATCAAGACTTGTCTTGCTGCTGGTGAAGACCATAAGGCACTTCTCTTGTTTGATGAACTCTGCAACTCTGAGGTCCAGGGACAGGCCTACACTGCCCTAACCGATGTCCACTTGTCTTTTATTGGTGACTGCAGAAACATTGCAATTGCGTCCACATTCTTTGAGAAGGCTATCAACAAGGAAATGCCTTATCAACTTGTGTTACACGTCAACAGTGTGAAGCAGTTCCTTGAGAACATTTGGATTGAGGAGAAGGACTTTGACCATGTTGCCAAGGTTTGGCAAATGGCCACAAACTCATATGGAAGAAACATGCACCACGGTGTTTCATCCTCTTTGAACAACACATTCTTCGATATTTTCTTTGAAAAGTTTGCAGACGACAAGCAGCTCGGTTTGGCCAAGTTGAACGATATCATCTCCATCTACAACAGCATCAAGCCTATTGATGAACCATTCTTCAACATCATCATCTCCAAGTGTACCGTGTGGAAGGATATCGACATCATCAACACTTTGTACAGTGCTTATGAGATGTATGGATTGAAGAAGACTCAGGTTTCTCGTCGTATTTACTTGAAGTCTCTTGGTTCCATCAAGTATGTGTCTGACGATCTCATTCTCAAGAGTTGGTACGATCTTGTCTTGATGAATGACGCTGAAGGTTACAGGTACATTGCCAATGCTGACTGGGCTGCTTTGAGAGATGCTACTTTTGCTGCTGATGAGGGAAGAGCTGAACTTTACGCAAAGATCTTGAAACAATACCAATGGTTCTGTCGTGACTTGAACCAGTTCAAGAAGATGCACTCAGTCGTGAACTTGTACCCGGTCTTGGGTCCATACTTGCGCAACTTGCCTGCTCTTGACGCATCTAGCGTCCAGGTCCCAAACTTCCAGAACATGCATCCTCAGAACTTTTACTGAGTGATACTGCGTCTGTTTCTCTCTTCTCTTGGTTTCTTTGGATTGAACGGGGTATATGAACGAATACGTTAAAGACTGTACATAGATACGATTTATTGGATACGCAAATAACGGTAATGAAGGCTAATAATAATTGATTTTCTTTTTACACAGCTTTTAATCGCTAGTGGTTGTTGGTTTTGCTACACATTGCCCGCTCCTTGCTAAGTCGGTGGTAATCCGTCCCTTTGTTCGCCAAGAACTGGGGCGGTCAATTCGAAAACCAAAACGGACAACCCGGCTCCTACAACATGTTGCACATACTTAACCACAACATTCGAATCGGAAAGACTTAGAAGAGTCCACCAAGAAGTCACATCAGACGTCACACATATCACCTACACATCAATGGGAAGCTGTGCCAGTAAACAGGAAGAGCCGATGGTCTACACGACTACCAAGAGAGCACAGACGACTCGGGTCACTGATAACAGCAGAGGAGAGAAGACACAAACAAACACGAATGCCACCAACACAGCTCAGGGAAAGTCCAATACCACGCGAAGCAAAAACTCTAAGCCAAAGAAGACCCAAGGACGAACTCTCGGTGAGGGCTCTGACAACTCTGGTGGTGAAGCACAGGCTGATCCACGCGAGGCTGCTAGATTAGCTGCACAGAAGAGAATGGAAGAACAGGAGAAGAAGAACAAATCAGGTACATTGGGCAAGAAATTAGAGGAGCAGAGAAAAGTTGGGCTGAACAAGAACTTGAAGGATCAGAGCACTCAAAGACTCAACGAAAAGAATGCGGTGGACCTTGTGTATGATTGAACGAATGAATGTGCCATCCGGACACAACTTCGGAGAGGACCCAATACATGGCTACACGCTTATATCATGAATCATTGTCATCAATTAATACAATGGGATGCACACTCACATTTTGAACTTTCCATTCTTAGTGTGCGAAGCCTTTTTCAAGGCCTGAACCATTGCAGATTTGAAAAGACTAATGGCATCTTCCAGTTGAGACTCCTTCGCAGCTTCGATGATGATCGTCAATTTTGGAAGATCGCCTTCCTTTGGCTCTTCACCTTCTGGGTAATGTCTTCCTCTCAATGTAAGTGCAACAGAAGTTTCTTCAACAACTTTCGCAGTCATGTTGTTATTAAACGCTGCCCATCTGACCTCCTGCGGTAAGTCATTGATGTGGAGAAGAGCATTGAACGCACCACGATCGACGGTCTCTGTTTCGACGTTATACTCAATGTTCAAATTTGGACCCTTGACCTCCACCTCATCCACCTCATCCTCATTGTCTTTATCATCATCCTCATCACCCTTATCTCCGTCTGGATCTTCATTCAGTTTCTTTCTCTCAGCCTTCTCGGTGTCATCCCTCAATTTATCAAGGTTATCAAGACCTTTACCACCAAAGCCAGCTGTTATTTTCTTCTTACCGGACTTCATATCTTTCTCGAATGATAAGGCCAGTTCCTTAATGTCATCAGGGACTTCATCCTCTGGCATACATTTGTACAATATGTATGCCTGTAGATCCTCACCCTTGGATATCAAAGAAATTGCAGTTCCTGTAGTGTTTCCTCTGGCGGTTCTTCCTGTAGTGTGGACATACTGTGCAAATGTTCGAGCTGCATTGTATAAAATGACCAAGTTGACCTCAGGCACATCTAGACCACGGGATAGAACCTCTGTACACACCAAAATGTTTGAAGATGAAGATTTCTTGAACATGTGAAGGTTTGCGGTTCTTTCTTGAGCTGGTAAACCTGCATGGATACACACAGGGGCGTAACCTCTCTCTCCGAGGCGTCGATTCATGAAGTTGACTTGAAGTTGTGATTCACAGAAAATGATTGTCTTATCGTCACCTTGCTTTCCCAAAAGTTGAAGTAAGTATGCAAATTTGTCTTCCTCAGTATCAAAGACTTTACACTGCTGAGTGATGTTCTCATTCACAACTTGTTTGTTTCCAACACCGATGATGACTGGTTTTTTCAAGATCTTGACAGCAAACGCCTGAAGTTTTGTTGGGAATGTGGCAGAGAATAAAACACATTGCTTGTCTGGTCTGACTGTCTTCATAATCTGGTTGATCTGTGGTTCAAATCCCAAATCAAACAAACGATCAGCTTCATCAAGTGTAACAAAAGTAATACGATCTGTTTTGAGTAATTTACCGTTGTTCAAAGTCAACAAGTCAATGAATCTCCCCGGTGTAGCAACAATGATATGAACACCTTTTTTGATATCCCCAATCTGTGTCTTCAATTCAGAGCCACCAGTGCAGCAAATCGATCGAAGCCCATTCGACTTAAGAAAGGCTTGTGATGTTTCGTGAATCTGAATGGCCAACTCCCTGGTAGGCGACAAGATGATTCCCATTGGTCCCGTTTCACCAGATGATAGTGGACGCTGTTGCTTGATGTGTTTGAGCATACCCAACAAGTAACACATCGTCTTTCCGCTGCCTGTCTTACCGATACCAATGACGTCTTTACCGGACATAATAGCTGGGATAGTCTGTGATTGAATTGGTGTAGGAGCGGTGAATCTCAAATCATTCGTGAGAACTCCAAGCGTGTCATTGTCAAGGCCAAAGTGGTAAAAGTTGAATACTGGGTTGATTTTCTTCTGGTTGATAAAGATGTTGTTCATCACTCTAAAGTTGATCACCTCATCTGGATCCACTGATTCTACCTCCACAAGAAAGTTCTTAGGGAAAGACTCCATGCTCTTCAGGTTATATTTTGGAGCAACGATGCTCTTAGACTTGTTCTTTTTGAGCTTTTTCAACAAAGCTGTAGCTTCAGAGTTATCATCAACACTCTCTCGCTCCTCGAATTCAGAGTTTGATTCTTCAAGGACATCATTCGACTCCACAGCAGGGTCAGTCATGTTTTCGTCCCGGTCAAGACTGCTCATAAATGCATCGAGAGGATCGATTTCTGTATTTTTGACTTCCTCGCTGCCCGGTATTGTTGCCACTTGCTCCTCGTGATCAGACGTCGAGGCATCGTCCTGCTCCCGGTCATCAATAATAGCAGTTGGGATAAACCTTGGCTTCTTCGAAGGACCACTCTGAGCCTCATCATCATCCCCAAATACACTGCTTGGCTTTATGAGCGGTCTCTTGAAACCGAACTTTTTAGTTGTAGCTTTTGCCACCATCGCAGGTTTTGGCTTTGGTTGTGCGGGCGGCGGCGGTGTGGGTGTTGCGGTGTTAGACTGAGCCTTTGCGGACTGCCCCTTGGCCTCGAGCTGCTTCCTCTTGCGCTCCTCCTGCTTCTTTTTCCAGGCCTCAATCTTCTTCTGCTTGTCTGAGAGTGCCTTATCTTGAACCGGCTGGTTAGTAGCGGACACTGGTTGCTGGTCTAGTTGTGTCGACTGTGGAACATGCCTTGTGTCATCGTCTCTTGTGGACCGCCCTGGTCTCTGCGGCTGTGTGTGCCCGCTGCTGCGGTGTGCTTGGAAGCCACTATGGCTCATGGTATCCAGACAGAACAGTGAGACAAGCGCCGTGTGGTGGAGTGACGTGTAGCCAAATTTATTCTGGCGATGCTGTGCTGGTTGTAGTTGGTTGTTGATCGAAACATCAAAACTTCCCGGCCGTCAAGAAAACGCGATCTTTCAGCTTTCAACAGCCGCCCAACTTCACCAACTTCACCAACTTCACCAACTTCAACCTGAGCAGCTTCTGCAACATTATACAGGGCGGAATCAGAAACAGAACCACTCCATCCGCCATAATGAGTGACACAGAGAAGGACAAAGCAACAAAAGTGGTACAAGACAATGTGGACGCGCCTGAGCAGCCGGTAGCTGAGACTGAGACCAAGACGCCAGAAGAGACCTCTCCGGCAGTAGACAAGAGCACCTCCAACACCGCTGCATCGATCCCAACGAAAGAGCAGTCCAAAGCACCTCTGATGAGCTTCAAGATCAAGAAAAGAACAGTCACCGCGGCTGCTGAAGCTTCAACCGACACCGAAGCACCATCCACAGTCACATCTACAGCTACCAGCGGCTTTTCCAGAAGAGGGCCATCCCAGGCCAAGGCCAGCACCCCCACAGCTACCACAAGTGGTCCTCAGAAGCCTGCTTGGATGTCAGCAGAAGCATGGCAGAAGCTCCAGGCGAGAAAGGCAAGTTCAAAGCCAGCTGCCAGACCACTCCCTCAGGACACCAGCTCGAATGGCCATGACGTCTATGAACCTGGCCGTTCAGATGGCGATGAGCCACCTCACAAACTGAAACGACCATCAAGGAGGTCCGATATTGGATACCAGCGAGAGTACGCTAGGGATGGAAGACAACGCGAGGAGGAGTATAGGGATAGAGATGCGGAGGACTTCAGAATGAAGACTCAAAACCTCGATGCCGCGGTCAGACAGCACTATAATGAAAGAGCACAGACATCAAGAACAGAGAGAAGAATGCTTTCCCCAATCATCAAGCTGAGAAATTTCAATAACGTCATTAAACACATCTTGATCGGCAAAACTGCCAAACGAGGTGATGTCACCTTAGATCTGGGATGTGGTAAAGGTGGAGATTTGAGGAAGTGGGAAAATGCAGGTATTTCAGAGTATACCGGTATCGATATCTCCAATGTCTCCATTGTGGAGGCCGTGAGACGTTACAGAACAAGCAGGGTTCCATTTGAGGTTACATTTGTTACAGGTGACGCATTTGGTACACCCTTGCCTATCGTCTTGAGGGATTACCCAATGGTTCATTTCCCTGTTGACATCGTCAGTATGCAATTCTGTTTACATTACGCCTTTGAAACAGAGCAAAAGGCACGCACCACTATTGAGAACGTTGCCAGATCATTAAAACCTGGTGGACATTTCATTGGAACAATCCCAAATTCTGAGTTCATTGCCTCAAAGATCAGACATCTCCCACCTGGAGCCAAGTCTTTTGGAAACTCCATCTATCGTGTGACTTTTGATGAGGATCCACCAAAGACAGGTGAATTCCCACAACCGTTTGGAAACGTTTACAACTATTACCTACAAGATGCCATTGACAATGTTCCAGAGTACATGATTCAATTCGAAGACCTGAGAGCACTTGCAGATGAGTTTGGTCTAAGATTACTGTACAAGAAGAGCTTTGCTGAATTCTTTGCATCCGAGATCCCAAACTGGTACAAGAAACTGTCTCCTAGAGTGTTGGATGGTATTAAAAGAGATGATGGGTCGCTTGGTGTTCGTGGAGAAGAATCAGAAGCCGCTGCTCAGTTCTATGTTGCATTTGCATTTGTCAAAGCCGGTTGATTTTACAAGTACGTACCAAATCATTTATAAAAAAGAGACGTTTCTGCATAAAATTATCTATCTGACTTTATAGTTTGTGCCATTCAAAGTGCTGTAGTAACAGTCATAGACTGCGAGTTGATGAGCATGATTGGTGGTAATCCTTCACACCAAATGTCCAAGTTGGTCATATACTCAATACAATCATCTTCGCTATAATGAGTTCCAACAACAGGCGCCGGTAATGTGGAGAAGAGGACATGTGAACGGCCTGATATTGTCTTCATCACATCATTCAGAATCAAGTGCTGTGCCTTTGCTGGAAGATCATTGAACGAGAGCTCATCAATGTCCAATTCGAGATCCTCTTCGATGATATCACCTTCACCGAATGCACTCATCACCGGCGTTGGAGCATTTGAGTGTGACTTCTTTGATGGTTTAGACTTTGTCTCTTCAGGCACAAGCATGATGGAAGGCTGATCACCATCGGCATCATCGATAACTCTCGACTTCGGGATCTTCTCAGAGGAGAAATTAGGTCTTTGATTCTTCTTCTTGTAGCTGGCGATTGTACTGGAGTTGGATGGGACCTTTCTCAACGGAGTAGAAGACGGATCAGAGGGACCAGCAGCAGATGGGGCTGGGACTGTTGAGTTGAACTTCGGAAGCAAGGAGATCATAGACTGGTCCATTGGTTTGGAGGGGCCCGTTTTGGCCCTTCTCACGAGCTGGAACTTCTTCTGAGATTGTGTGTACAAGTCAGACTCACTGTATGTGCTCTCCAAGTCACTATCAGAATCACTTTCAACGGCAGCCTGGAGGTAACTGTTCTCAGAGAGCTTATTTGTGGTCATGCTGAAGGAGAGACCCATTCTCTGAAGCTTCGAAATGTTGTACTTGCGCTCTTGAAGACCATCGACAACATATGGAGTGGCAATACTGATCGTTGGAACGTTCAGAGCAGAACGGTTTGTTCCGGTGTTAACTCTGGATTTGGTGAGGTCGACCCACCACTCGTCATTCTTCAAGATGCTATCGACCTCTTTGAAGTTATCACTCTTTCCCTTAACAATTGTGTTGTAGTTCTTGAAGTTCTTGAGGCTGACAACCACGATGGTGGCCTTGATTCTCAAAACCTCAATCAATTGCTGAACACGTTCCCTCTCGTTTGAAATATCATCTGGATCCTCGACGAAGACCACAATTCTCAAAGTGTGTGTTCTCTTCCACTGTGGGACGGTTCTTAAGATGGCACCGAGTTGGAGAATCAATGTATAGGTATCAAAGTTGGTTGTGAGAGCAGATTTCTCACCATTTTTATCAAACACCTCAGCTGACATCTGGATTGGGTATAGGTCAATAAATTGCTTCTTTTGATCTGAGGATTCTTTGCCAGTTGGAAGATTGATGTCATCGAAGCCCTTGGCCACGGCGATGTTGGTTCTCATCAGTAGCATATCTTCAATGAGGGAAACCCAGTTTTGGATACTGACTCTCTTTTCATTTCGGCAGTCATCCGTTGGAAGCCTCTCCACGTCAATGGTCAGAGTGCTGGATTTCTTATTGACAATTGGCCTTGAATTTGGATAGTGTTTTTGCATGTCAAAGAACCCAAGCACCACAATATTTGGTTTCATACCACCAAGTCCAGATCCCAAAATGACATTTCTCACACCCCATGGGAGAGTTGGACCCAAAGCAATTTGTACAAATGCTTTGACCTTACTCATATCACGGAGCTTGACCCATGCGTTCTCTTGTCTTTTGAATTCTGTAAAGTTGTTCTGGAAACTCTCAGTGACAATGACATGACCCAGTATGTACAGACCACCTTTCTTCAAATGGTTACAGAAGTGAATCAAGTTCCAAGAGCTTCGTGGGCTATCAACCAGTAGCAATATCTGTGGTCTCCAATACTTCACATTGTCCTGACGAAGTCTGAGAAGGTACTTTCTAGTTTGATGATAGATCAAACTTTGAGAGACATCACCCCAAGGCTTTGGAGGACAGACATAATGGATGAAGAGGAACAAAGTGGCAAGGAAGATAACCACCAACGCAGCAGATATACCATCCACAATGAACATGGCAATAGCACATGCTATTAGCCCCATGAGTGCGGTGTACCAATCAAAATATCTGAAAGAAGGTCTGAAGTTAGGCGCAGAAGCAATTTTCAAGAGGAAGCAAGCCAAGTTAGTCACAATAAAGGTCATCAAGAAGGCCATGGTGATGAATGTTGCAATCTGATTAATGTTGGCGAAGAGACACAGTTGGGTCAACGCCCATGTGAGGAGAATTGCCGGTATTGGGTTCCCCGTGGCCTTGTCAACTTTGCTGAACACACCGAGTCCTGGGATGATCGAGTCCTTGGCAATTGCTTGGAGCACATTGGCAGCACCGACAATACCAACAATGACTGAGAACAAGGATGTGGAGAACTCACCTATCAGAATGATTGTGCTTGACATACTGACAGTTTGAATGATCTGCACGTCTTTGTGGAGAAGAGCACGAGGCACAGAAGCTGCCAGTGTGATGATCACAAGCGAGTAGCAGACAAAAGTCAGAAGGAGACCCCAGAGAGTACCTTTTGGAATGGACTTGGACGGCTTTCGAAGATCTCCAGACATACTGGCACCAGCAAAGATACCTGCAGTGGCTGGGAAGAAAATTCCAAACAGGTCATTGAAGGTTTCCTTACCTTTGAGAAGTGATCCCTCTGCACCAGCAGTGAAGTGTGGAAGCAAGTTTGCCTTCAAAGTTCCCCACGAAGGTCCTGTATATGTTAAACCTAGCTCTGGGATGTCAAATGGTTTGACAAAGATACCTGAGATGGGTACGGAGATGGTTGAGAATAGCAGGAGGAAGAACAAGATGTACCCAGCTTTTGACACCAGTGAACTTCCAACGAGGGCAATGCAGATACAAAGAAACAATAGCACAGTTGAGTAGATAAACTCCCACCAGTATCCCTGTGGGAACAAGTGTGCCATGAGACCACTTTCCTCTCCCAAGTTGATGAGAAGGGGTTCGATGAAACCCACAACGTTCATACCAGAGTTCAGCACCTGGCCGATGTAAAAGACCAGGCCAATAGAGCCACCAAACTCGGGACCCAGGGACCGCGAGATCATGTAGTAAGCACCTCCTCCGCGGACTGTTCCATTTGTGGCGATGGCGGAGATACTGAGCGTTGTGAGGAGGTCGATGGCGTAGGACATGAAGAGCAAGAGAAATGTCCCCAGCAGCCCCATCTGCCCGATGATGAAGCCGAAACGCAGAAACATCAGGATGGAGAGCACATTGAGTGCCGTTGGGACGAAGACACCATCAAACGTCCCAAGCTTCGACGCGTCCTGTGTCGCTGTGGGGGGTTCAACCGGAGCTGTGCTGTGGAATGAGGCACGTCGCTGGAAGTGGGAGCCCCTTCTCCTCGAGATCAACGGGGTCGTCTCCGTGCTGGTGGAGTTCGCTCTGGGCACCGGTGAGTCCATGAATTGCAGTTGTGACATTTCGTAGCAGTGCGGTGTGGTTGGTGCTAGGGGTGGTGGCTGCCTTTTTGAGCTGATAGATGTGTGTGTGAGGCGGTGGTGATGGCGGTGAGAGAATTGCAGATCGCTGCTCCAGGATTTGAGCTCTTGATAACTGCTGGAGAATGGCTGCTTTTCTGCTTCTTGAAGGGTATGTCTCTGTTGCTGTTCTGGAGATGTAAAGGTCGTGTGCGGTTGGAATGTCTAAGACCCCTTCTAGAGGCCCAGGCAGCTAGGCAGCTAGGCAGCACACTTGTCAAGGTTACGTTTTTTGTCCCTGCCTCAATTATCGCGCGGGGATTTGGCAAGCTACCTGGACTCCAGGAGCAGGCGCTAGAGAGACCGAGAACTCATACAGATAGAAGTACTACGCATTCTTTCAACACATCTTGTATCATTCATTGGAGTTGTATCAAGAAGCCAGACCAATACACAAAAAAAAATATAGCAACGTTCACACATTCATGGAGAAACGGCCCTCCACAGATCAAGATCTTCAAAAAAATGGAGATCACAGCGAACAGCAGAGCACCTCACTTCCATGAAGGATCTCTAACCACCAAGGAAAGCTCATTCTATGAGCAATAATCTCCATAGTAGGCCTTCTCAAGATCCAGTAACAAAATAGGACAACAAAAAAGTATCAAAATATCCCCCGCCGAAAAGCAAAATAAAAATAGATAGGGTCCAAGTAATCGAAGAGGTGAACACAGATGTATGTCTGTTCACAAATAAACAGAACAGCAGACAGTGCAACATCAAGCCAGATAATTGGGAATAGCTCATCAACGACACTCACTTGCGTGACTGCTCACCAAACAAAAAAAAAAGAGAGAGAGAGAAAGAAAAATCAAGTCGTAGAACATTATTGTCATAGGAACAGTGAGTCCAAAAGAGAGACAAGTTGAAGAAACACGCCGAGGGCTTCAACTGTCAACTCAGAAATCAGAAGTGCATAATGAAAGGCACAAAGATAAAATCAAGCATAGTGAAAACAACTTTTTAGTTCTGAAGATTGAATTGGTTCAACAAGTGCCCATGTTGTACAATCTGAAGAATCATGTCTTTTGCATCATAAAAGGGTGGAAAGAGAGACAAGGGGTAATTTAGTTCACAAGACCCAATCAATATCTCATCATGTGCTAGCATCAACCTGCACAACTTCCGCCTTATTCTCATCAACAGCCTCATCTTGTTCCTCATCCTTACCAGTCTCATCACGTTGTTCGAATGGCAAAACCCAGTTCTTCCAATTCTCAATGACTCTGATCTTGGATCCCTTCATCTCAACAGTCGGCGTAGAGGATGCACCTCTTATAAGAGCATCAATATCATTGTTTGTGATCTGCTTAACTCTGTTGAACTGTAGCAATTTGTCCAATGGCACATAACCTTGAGAATTCATCTTCTTTCTCAAATAGATATCCTTAACCAAATTCTCTGGTGAGAAGTAGTATGTCAATTGCTTGGACACCAGTGTTGTAGGATCAAGCTCGTATGGGTTATACATAAACTGCTGTGAGACGAACGGAGTTACAGGAGGAATTCCAGCCGGTGGTGGCATGTTCAAAGTTGCATACTCAGGTCTGTGTGGAGACTGTGAGTTTGAGCGTGACCCTGGGGCAGTTTGATAAAATGGCTGTGGTGGGTATGCAAACTGACCAGGTGGAACCATTCCATAGTTATATGGATAGTTGATCAGATATGGAGGTTGGGCGTAACCACTAACAGAGTGCCTGTTGTTGAATTGTTTGATGTTCGAAGCTCTACCACGTCTTGGAATGTTACCGTTGTAATATCCAGAGTTATTCGAGGCAAACGGCTCAGAGTTTCTGTGCTGTGACTGATGCTTTCTGTTGTGAGGCTGTTGGTATTGTGGGTGATTTGGGGTCTGGTGAGGCTGGGAATGCTGCTGTTGTGTGTGAGACTTGTCCAAGCCATTGTTTGTTGATGCAGGAGATGTGACCGAAGTGGAGGCGGATGATTCTGGGGAGGTTTTTGAAGTAACGTCAGTCTTTGGAGATGACTTGTCAGACTCTTTGGACTCTACTGTCTCAGCAGTGCTTGGGGAATTCTGTGGAGGAGGTGTAGACTTCAAAGCCCTTGTGGATGGCGTGATGGTTGACGACAAGATTGTTGGCGACTTGCCTTTCAAATCAAGTGATGCAACTCCTTCAGTGACTACCTTGGTACTGGACCCTGACTTCTTCTCACCATTGGAGCCGTTCGATGACTTGTTATCATTCTTCTTACCATCGTGCTGGGTCTTTTGACTGGAACCATTCTTCTGTTGCTGCCCATCTTTCTTCTTTCCATTACCATTATTTGATTGGCCATTCTGGCCCTTTTTCTTGTTGGAGTTGTTGTTATTACCGTTGTTGCTGTTCTTCTTCTTGTTGCCGTTGGAGTTCGAAGTAGGCAGAATGATGGTGGCCTCAAATGGGACCCACTTCTCCTTTCCAGTGGACTTGACCTTTGGCGTGACAGGTTTTGTGTTTTCCTTTGCTGTTTCCTTAGAAGGAGTGACAGCAACAGGTTCCTTAGCCAGAACAGCATCTGCAGTAGGCCAGTCCTCCGTCTTGATCCCGCCAGCGGGAGTCTCTGGAGTGGCAACCTCGAGCTTCTTACCCCAGGCGCTGATAGTTGGTGCAGCAGCAGGAACCAACTTTGATGAGGTGATAGGGATCATAGAGGGAGATGTGATATCGTTGTCTGACATGATGTTGAGTATCCTTTTGTAGTTTTGTTCTGGTGGGATGTTCAATGCGAAGATGTGCAAAGATGCTTTGGCGATGCTGTGGTATGCAGTGAGATCAAATTGACTCTTGTGTCTTGGGAGACTTTTTTGTGAGCTGGTGTTGAAAACCTTTTGAGCGGCTATGAGGCTCAAGCTTCAGTGGAAACGATGACTTGTTGAGCTTGTTTGAGCAGATGGGGGACGTTGTCTTGAGAGATCAGGGGGTGATAATTCCTTGCACGTTCTCGGTAGTAGTTCCCTTGTTGGATCCACGTACAGCGGCTGATGATAAGGGCACGGAAACACTTCCAGGCTTCTGCGTATGGTAGATACCGTAGGGAAGTATCAAATGAGACGTTTATAGAGTGTCTCTAGGTGTGTTGCGTGGGGGTAGGCGCCGGTGTTGTGAACTGGCGGCTAGTGGAAGGGTGGGCGGCGGTAGAGGCGGTGGGAGGGCGGCGACAACGGGAGAAAGGCGGCACGGGGGAGAATGGTGCGGGAATCTGGGTGTCTGGGTGTCTGTATGGCACGTGACAGGAGCAGTGGTGTGTGCAGCGGGCGTTGCCTGGACTGTTTGTGTGGTGGACGGCGGTGGATGGCAGTTGGAAGGTGGAGGAGCAGGAGAATTTCGCTTCAGGAATCGGCAGTTGTAACTTGTGGATGGCCCACCTGTGTGAGTTTGTTTGGCCTCTTGCTGGGGCGCGCGCCAATCCCGCCGGCTGCCGTATATCTTCTTTTTTTTTTATATAAATTATTCGCGAAAGTGTTTATTTTCAGGCACGTGACTGACACGTGACCACCTGGAAGAGCGCGCGTCCGGACGCGACTGTGGTAACGCGCACCTCTTCATCTCTTCATCTCTTTCTCTCTCAAGCTGGTTGTAAAGCTAGAAACTTCTCATTCAATCACCCTCAGGACAGATAACAGAGCATGAGCAATGAACTTCAGATCAAAGTGCACTCAAACACAACAAAGTCGACCGTTGACCTGAAGATCCTGAAACCCGTGCCCTTGGTACTCTCTAGGATCTCCACACTCATGTCCCACTCCCGTACCACCACCCAACACACCTCAATATCGCTCATGGTGAACAATAACAGATCGCGGATGTTCTATTCGAATGACGAGCTGCTACGACGGAAACTTCAAGAAGGCCCCCAACTGGTGAGCGTGACGTATAACAGCAAGGACAAACAAGGTATTCTTGCAATGGTTGATGATACCCATTACATCCTGAACTACTCCACTGGGACCATACAGTCGACTTCTGAAGCAGAAAAGTTCAAATCTCTGAGCCCCAGTACATGGATAAATTCAACGCAAGACTTGAGTGCAGTGTCCAGAAACAATATCAAACTTAACATGGCCCCACCCATCAACGCTTCGCCAGTTCAGAGATCAGATCCAGAAGATGCATCCACAGACCCATTTGACTACTTCCTGGACAAGTATTTCGATAACTTGTACATGCTCACAACTCCACTCACATTCTTTACCAAGTCAGTCTTCACAAGATTAAAAGCACTTTGTCAAAACGACGCGAAGGTCTACGAATCGACACTGTCGCAGTTCCTCATACAGCTTGATCAGTTTGAAAACAGACATCTACTTTCCAACAACGGTCTCCTCAATGCGGCAACACTTTTTGAGAAAGAGGAGATATACAGAAAGGGGTTCATTGGGAAGTCCCTCAATCTCATTGATATTGATGTCCACTCTTCTGATTTTCAAGAGACAAATAGAAGCATTGTCACATTTCTCAACAGCTTTAAGATCAGAGAGATACATCTCCAGATATTGATTTTACTTGAATTGATTTACACCACAGAACGAGACGACTCCAAGCTGTTCAAGAGGAAGGCTAAGAAGTCCAAAAAGAAAACCACCTTGGTTGGAAGAAAGAAACTTGGGTCGGTGGTAGCTCGTGGTGTGGCCTCTGGAGAAGTCACTGAAATACAAGCCCAACCGGTGGAAAAACTTTCATACAATCAGTTGCTAGATGCATACCTTGACAAGCTCACCATCATTGATCTTTTAAATGGCCCATCGTCAAGTGAGAATCATGCCCCAAAATTCATCAATTACACCATCGTTCCATTTTTTGAGAAGAAATGTCCTAACTCAGTGAAGTACATGATCAAGAAGATCAAAGGTCCATCTTTTGCACCAACATCCACAAAATCAGCAAAGACGGACAAGAAGAGATCTGCATCTAGCGATGCTCCGGCTGTGGTCAAAAAGCCTTCTTTACAGAGAACCACATCTTCTGGTGTGAAGTTGGAGGATATTGCAGAACTCAGAAGCACATTATCACGTTCCAACTCTGACTTGCAGTCTTTGAAGCGTACATCATCTTTCAACGCACACACACTGACCAAACGTCAAGTTGATCTATCATTGCCAACAATCCCGGCTGCTGAGACAAAACCGTTGAGAAGAACATCATCACAGATATTTAACAGAGTTGGTAAAAAAATCACCACATCATCTTTGAAACTCACGACGTCGGTTTCTCAAGTTGACGCCACACCAATGAAGAAAAGCAAAACAGTTGATATTATGGAAACTCCAAACGACAAGAATGTCACCAAACCACCAAATGCAATCAACTCCGTTGAGAGTGTTGCTCCAAATGGCTCGATTCACAGCTCGTCCCCTCTGGTTGAACGTACCCCAATGCAACAACCATCACTTCAAAGTCCAATTGCAATAAGATCCACCGTGAGAAAACCAGGCGAACCCATCGATTTCACCGAGAGAGCACTCATGGGGAGTCCATTACCAGCAAAGAATGTGAAAAGAAGATTGTTTGCTCCCCCACCAAACCCAAAGAAATGAAACTCCATATATTATGACCCGTTACGAACAGATCATTCATCTACATTCGCATATATTAGCATTGAAACGTTTTACTTGTACTAATAAGCTTTTAACTTTTGAAACAAACGTACCCACTTAAGCAATATCACCAAAGAAGATAGCGTCGATAACGTTCTTGGCATCCGCTTCCTTGAAGATAGCCTGTGCAATCTCATCACCAACTCTGTTCTTCAATTTCTCCTTGTCGCTCTCTGTGACTTCCACTTCCATATCACCAGCAGCGTTAGCATCAACCAATGTCTTCAAAGTCTTAACAATTGCTCCAATCAACATTTCCTTATCACTTGCATCCCTGATGGAAGGAAGGACGGTCGTTGACCAACTCTCAAGATTTCCCAAGATTGTAATTCTAACAACTTCAGTTCCAAGTGTCGATAATCCAATAACTGCACCATAAAGAGTGCCAACTGGTTTATTGGCATCCAAAAACGCCTTGAGAAGTGTTCTAGTGACACGAGGTCTCAGCGTGGTATAGCTCTTTCCGTATTGATCACAAACGTGAAGTAAAAGCGCAGATGCAAAGTCACGCACTGCGAAATGATCGTTACCAGTTCCAATGCGCTTGGCAAGGAGTAACGTCAAGAGACATGGTATGAGAACATGGATATATGGATCCAAGAAGATGTTGTCGTTTGATAAAAGGGAGAAAATCATTTCCAGCATGGTGGATAAAAGCACAATGTTGTTCAGATTGTGTGTGATTTGCTCAGAGATGAACTGAATAAAGTATGGCACAAGTTGGTGTAAACCTGGATCTGAACGAAGTGATGAAAGTGCTGCGTTCTTCAGGTTTGTAGTTTGTTCGTCATCCCCTGCCTTAGTAAGAGCAGCAACCACCTTGTTGAAATAAACTTGCAGCTCCTTGGATAAGACGTGTTTGACAAGAGGCTTGACCTCTGAATCCTTGTTGAGTGTGCTTGAGTTCGATGTTGAGATATTGTTGCTCGTTGTGGCAGATGTAGAGTTTTCTGTGAGGATATGGGTAATAGCGCCTCTTTGTGAGGGCAAAAGTTGTCTGATTTCACTCTCGAGTGGATTCTGTGGGATAGCTGGTTGAACACCTTCGATTGCCAACCAGTGAGCGGTGAATGTAGTGGATCTCGGCACCTTTGGTAATGGCTGGTTCACCAGCTTCTCAAAGTCAAGCTCTTCATCATCAACGTAGTACAGCGTTTGTCCATTGCCCACAAGCGCCTCTTTATACGTGAGTGGCCTTGAGACGTCGTATCCGTACAGTGGTTCAACGTTGAGCACCCTCAATGCCTTCTCGACATCAGTGGTGGCAAGTGTGCGTCTCTTTGAGTGTCTCATGAACTTAACAGCCTGCTCCAAGATTTCATGAATACGGTACTCAACATCCATTGCAAGGTTTCTGGATGCCTCTTCGTTGAGATCGCTGAGCCCCAAGCTGTCAGCCACATCTTTGACGGTGTCAATTGGGGACCAGAGTGTGTGTGACAACGTGGTCTTTGCAACGTTGTTCTGGGACATTATGGACGCTCTAGTCTTCTCCTGATGTTTGGGGATGGTCCAAGACTTTTTACCACTGGTTCCGCGATTGCCGCTGTGGTTTGTTACGCTGTTGGGATGGAGTGGAGAGGTGCTTGTTGACGTTGGTGATGTTTTCCTCGATCGTCGCGCTTTGATAAACCCAAACACCACCGCTTCTTCTATCCAACTACTACACGTTCGAAGGTTTCAATTAGAATCGTTAATGCGTGTACATCTGAAAACAATAGCCGAATAGTAAAGACACGACAAACTATCGGTAAACTCCACTTTCCGTGATCATTTGGCACGGCGCAAGCTTGCTGTGTTGACGTGGAGGTTGATGTCCAATCTATCAGCATCCTCCTCGATATCTCTGAGTGTTCTGTTCTGTCTCCCAATCTCTTGTCCTTGAGACAAGGCCAACGTTTTCAATCTTCCTGTGATTCTTCCAATCTCGTCCAAGTTTGAACCAATCTCCTGCTCCATCTCATCATCCTCGCTATCAGCCTCAAATTGGTATCTCTTGGCCTGCTCTTTGATCTGCTCACGCTTATACCTCTGAGCAACGGTCTCTTCCAACCCATCGGCATCTTCCAGGGCATTCTTGACTCTTTGCGTCGACCCTGACAGTTCTCGTCTCTGTCTTTCTCTCTCTGTCTTGAACTCAATTCTGTCTTCTTTGATCTTTTCCTCCTGTGCTCTCAAACGAGCCTTCTTGGTGAATGGGTTGGACATACCAGGTTTGAGCATACTACGGTTGTAGTGATGCAACTCTGCTACCTTCTCCTTTGCGATACGGTCCTGTGCCTTGGCGAGCTGAAGGTTTGTGGTGATGTTGTGCAAGCTTTCAGCCTGGGATCCAAGAACACCCATTGTGTTCTTACCACTCTCCTCTGCTTCACGGGCCATACGAAGGGTATTTCTGGTAGATGCAACGGACTCCTGCTTGACAAATCTGATCTCTCCTCTGATTTTTTCAACATCTTCATCCTCCTCACGTTGAAGACGATCCTCTTCAGTCTCTTCAAATTCTTCTTGTTGAAGAGCTGCGTTGTTGCTGTTGTTGTAGCCATAGTCCTGGTATGAGGTTGTCTGGTATGTGGTATCGTTGAGGTCTTCGTCCTGGTACCGTTGGTCATTCAAATCTTCCATATACTGCTGCTCTTGTTGTTGTTGGAAAGGCTGCTGCTGGCGTGTTGATGTACGTGTCACTGACTCAGGAGGAAGAGTATTGGCATAAGATGGTTGCTGCTGGTGCTGTGCAGCGTCCGGGTTACCGCTGGAGGCAGTGCCATAGCTTCCGTTACCGCCAGCATATGGGTTGGTCGGCGGCTCGCTGCTGGACGTTGAACCATATGCACCGCTACCATAGGGGTTTGAGGATGTGCTGTGGGATGTTCTGGATGCGTATGGGTTAGAGGAGGCGCTCTGTGGGGCGATGTTGGCATATGGGTTGGACGCGTTGGGGTCGCCGTAGGGTGTGGTGGTGGCGTATGGGTTGGATGCGGTGGATGCGGTGGAAGTGTAAGCAGCCGCCTGCTGGGAAGAGGAGGAGGACTCTGCCGACTGTGGAGTATCCAGCGGGTGGCCTCTGTTCTTAGGCACATACTGCTTCTCTGCTGACCTATTCGATGCGTACTCTCCGAAAGCGCCAAATATCTTCTTCTTGTCCTTGGGAAGTGATCCCTCTTTGGTCATCAGGCCCTTCAGCTGCATGCGCTCACCCATGCCTGCCTCTGTCTCGTCCTGCGACGGGGCACGGAAGAACTTCTTGAGACCCATTGTGTTAGCGTTTTCAGTGTTCTTGGTTCTGTGGCGGTTGACGGTGGATGATGGCTGGAACAAGAATGATGGATGGCATGTCACCAGCTATATGTATAGCCTCCACAGCCGGGGCTAGCTCTTCCCCTTTCGCGAAAACGCGAATCTTGCTCAAGCTGCTGGCTCCCCCACAGACGCGTCCCGTCCTCCTCTACCCTGACCCTTGAAAGTTGAGCTCAAGGGTTTCCGGGAAGGTCTCCTAAACCCCCTGCTCATATCATATCTGGCGACTGGTGACTGGTGTTTGAACCGCAAATGAAAAACGAGTAACAGTCGCTGATCTCAAGGGAAGACAACCCCAACACTGGCATGCCTGATATTGCGGCACTGTGCCACCCAGAGACCAACGTATATAAGAAAAGCCTACTCTAGTTTCAATTTTAATACCAATAAACGAACTCCGTTCCTTGAATCTTGGATTTCTGATTTCTGACCTTGAGCAAAAGGCAAGCCTTTTGAAAGACTCCTCGCAGCTAAAGCTACTTAGATCAAAAGACATTGTCACGTGACTACATCTCCCAGCAGTTGGTGCAGGAGCTGCTCACCTTGATCCAAACAGAAGACTACAGGTCACCTCCGATCTCTATAAATATTCATCAATTCAGATCATAGCTCAAATCGGTCCGGGAACAAGTGGAATCAGTTCAATAACGAGCGTATACTGGTGACGCTTCCATCCTTCTTCATACTCAAGAGGGCCTTTGTGGCATCATCCTCAGTTTCTTCAACCAACTCCAACTTCTCTTCGATAGCAGAAACTGGTAACTCAAACCCGTTAGTCCTATTCACTTGATGGATAACTGGGCTTGTTCTGTTCAATGGAAATTGGAAGTCCGACTTGAAGGGCATTGATGCCTTGTAGTTTGTAAGTTCTTTGGAATGAGGATAGAGCTCTGGAGTTATGATGGGCGATGGTAACGATTGAAAGTGTGTTTCGAATGCGTTGGAAGAATTGGGATTCAAACGAGAGTTTTGTGTTTCTGATAACGAGGGTCTTTGCATCATGATGTTTCGTGTAAAGGGAAATCCAGTTGGGTGTGCCATCGTTCCGGACGTTGACTGTGATCTGGATTGACGTGAACTTGAGTCTGACGTTGATGATGTGGATCCACGTTGTGAATTGAACTCTTCAAACAGGGCAGAGAAACTGAAATCGTTGTCCAAATCACGGTATTGATCGGTGTTTACATCAATTTTAGCAAAATCAAGATCCTCGAGCTCCCTATCTGGAGCATAAGAGTCAAGCTGTGATTCTTGAATGTTGATGACGGAATGGAGGTACTTCACATAATCCACGGTTGCCTGCAAAATGGTGAGCTTGTACATCCCCTCTCCGCTATTAGCAGATGTATTCAGATTATTTCTGCAGGCTGGGATGAGAAACTTGAGCGCTTCAAATTCTCTGTTCATCCTTATGCGCCTCTTCTTCTCAATGATGGAGTGTGCAGTTTTGTGCTCACGACGACGCTTCTCAATCTCATTTTGAGAGACTAGAGACGCTGAAGAGCGTCTTCTCTTCTTCTTTGGCTTATCTCCTTCAATGTTGGACCCATCTTGGGACTTGTCCGCCACTGCGGTTTCCTCGCTCTGCATCTGGATGATGGTAGGCTTCAAGTCGGGCGGAGGTGGGATCAGCATGTCAATGTGTAGAGAGATTATACGTGTTGTGTAGATGTGTAGCTTCTAGGGGGCCAAACCGATGGGTAAACGGTCCATGGAGGCTGAAGTAGGGAGGGATAGCGGGATAGCACTGGTTTTAAGTTGTTGGATCCAGCCCAGGCAGCTTGGACACTACGGTCACTTGGCCAGGCACACGTGTGAGCCACGTGCAGGATATTGGCACATTGGCACACGACCGTTCGCAGATTTGGAAGTTAAGCGGACGAGCGTGGGCAGGCGGGTGCTAATGTGAAGGGCCTATGAATACATAGAGGGAATACGCAAATGAACCACTGGTAGGGCACATATTATTGGTGGTTGTCCTCTTCTGGAGCACAGAGAGTGTCGTCTATGTGGTCAGCAAGTCGTGTCTGCTCTCCCCGCGACACAGACCTCGCACGTGGGCGCCCGGGAAGCAATTGGCCCCACCGGCAACTGGTCTCGTGCGCATATAAGCACGCGAGGTTCCCATCTCTCTGCTTTATCACGGTTGGACTGGAGGCTGAAGTTCTGGTGGAGGACGCTAATTACTGTCCACGTTGATGAGGCTGCCATGCTGCCAGGTGGGCACTGGGCCGTGCTGGATCTGCTGCTGCACGGAAACCGTGTCACGTGTACCCTTCAATAGATCCCCACATCTCCACTGCTTGGCTCCTGGTTGAGGCGATGGGCTCAGTTCAGCAACACTAGGATACCGGGGTTTCCTGAAGAGTTTAAGATTGGTTACTGTACTTACTTCATTGGTAAGTCCTCTATACCTGTCGTCACTTCTTCTGTCCGTTGTAGTACCCGAGAAGTCAAAGTATCAGCCCCTATCACGTGACCAGGCTTGTGTTAGCTGTTGCTGTAGCTACCAGATTATGTGCCATGAGTAGCGCAGGCGGTGACTGAAGCACAGCACACCACACCAACGGGCCTCTAGTGATACCACTGCAGAGTAGTAGAGTACCAACACAACGTCCAGCGTACTAGTTGTAGCAGTGCAAGCGAGCGTGTCGCATCGAGACCAGAGATGGTGCAATCTGCCGTGCTTCCCGGCACGGATAAGGCGATGAGTCAAGCGCGCCTAACCTATGACACATCCTTTGACAGGGTCCTCCGGCTTGTATATATAGCGGCGCTGCGTCGCTTGACCGGGTGCTTCCCTTTGTGTGTGTTACGAAATGCTCTCAAAGTTTCATTGCATTGCAAAAGTTTACAAGTAAAGAGTCCGATACAACCATGAAGGGACTCAAGAAGGATCACCAACGCCTAGCCGACCTGCTGTTTGCACACCTCCACACGTTGCAGCAAAACCTGTCCTCACTGCTCAAGGCATTGGCTCTCGAATACCCAGAACACACATCATCCTGTCTCACGCTACTAAAGCAGGCATCATTGGTCAACATAACCGAAAAATACTTGCTTGCCATAACGTCGCCCGACTCTGAACTCCACATCGCACAGCTTGAGGCTACCATCCTACCCATCCACACGAAAGTACTGAGCCTACTGTCGACACTACCGAACACAACATACTTCACAGAGTGTCATGAGATGATGAGTAAACTGGAACCGATATTGCAGAAGTATAGAACGTTTTTGAAGCACTGTGATTACACCACTCAGTTTCATGCAAGCCCCTACTCAGGTGCAGACGATGTGATGGTTGTTGGCTTTGACACATATGATGAGGACTATGAAGAATTACTGGATGCTCTCTATGACTATGGATCCAGCCTGGACGATTGGACAGAGGGACTGATCAAGTCCACGTATGAGTATGATTCCCCAAAGGCTACGGACGACGAGTTGTTCGTGGTGGATGGGCTTGAACCCAATCAGCGTCCCAATTTCCGCATCGGCGTATTTTGATAGATGGGACTGGTAGTTGGGCTGGAGACTTATTAGTTAGGGGCAAAAATGGGGTCCAGGATGTGACTGATAATAGAAGTATTTCTCCAGTTCAACCGTTTTCTGTAGTCATATGGCGCAGGTTTGATAGCTTACACACAGTTGTGACTCTTACCCAACACTCGCGCCATAACTGCAGCTTGCACTCCAAAATTTCGAATCATCCAGTTCCTCCAACTCTCACACACAGTCATAGTGAACGCCGCACCGCCATCCTAGCTCCAACTTGATATGTCTTTGCCTCCTGCGAACTCAGATCCTGCTATAGTCCCACTGAGGAAGCTCTTAAACCAGTTGTACACCCCAATCTTCACGGCATTGCCACTGATCAAGACCATCGTCTCGGACCTCGAAGCTCAGGCCGCAACACTCAACTCCCAACAGATCACAGATGACATCACCTGGCTCAAAGAGAGCTTAGACTCCGACATTTCTAAGATTGATACTTTGAGAAAGCACGTATCTTTCCTCAATGCGGAGGAGACACATACGACACAAGCTGAGATGATTGAAGTGTTTGGTCAACTCATGGATTTCGTACAGGCATTCCTCATGGATGACTTGGTAACAGTGCTTGTCGGTGTCAATGGAGTCCTCACAGATTCAGAAAGAGACGCATATAAGGTCAATGGGAAGACGTTGAAAGAGATCGTTGACGCATTCAAACGATTCATGGTGGCTTTGAAAGTTGCTGGAGGAAACATCAGAGGTATCGATACAAGGAAAGAGTTGAGTGAAGCTGAGGTAATGAAAATCACTGAAAAGGTGAACGCAAGACTTGATGATGTGGAGAAGAACTTTGATGTCCTGATGTTAATTGCATAAGCATGGTGATCATCAACTTTAATAAAAGCTTGTCAGAAACATTGAGGTCGGTTACAGTACTCGCATGGATGATCCATCTCTAAGTCACTGCTAGAAGCGCATAGATTCTTGGAACAACAATACTCAAAGCTCTTACATACTCTTGTAGTAAGATCCAGTGATATCTTCTTCAATACATCAAAGCAGCTACTGATTAGAAGAGGTTAACACATCCCTAACGCGACGCGGGCTCAGATGCTTACATCATTTTCACCCAAACATCAACCCTTAGACTTATTTCACAAATTGCGCAAATTTTGAGTATATGTTGGATCGATTAGATTGATCTTTCAATTCTTAACATAGCAGTATTAGAATCATATCAAAAAGAGTGTTAGGTTAGGAGTTATTGACACTTTAATAATTGACTGTTGAAATTTGGCTCAGAAAATGAAGTCAAGTTCTACAATCTGAAAGATTGAGATAACCCCAGACATAACAGAGAAATTTTGGGCTTCGAATTTGACCCATCTGTGGATATCTGCATTGTTTTCCAGTCCTGTTCAATGTATTCTGAAAGTCTCATACGGTTTACTCAAAAACTGGTTGTACAATGACTAATTATATGACCAGGATCTGAAGATTGACCCCCTGCACTACACCGCGCACGCGATTGTGCGTACTCAAGCGATAAGCCCAGCTATACTGCGCTTGTTCATGAGAAAGATAGGAATTATTCATAGAGTGTCATTTAGCCGTTATACAAGCATCACATCTACATATATGAATGAAGTGTTGTACTCACTTATGGCTATGATCATGTTCTCGACCGGCAAGCTGGTAGTGCACGCCTGATCATCATTTGATTCGACGGGGGAACTACTGGGAGTATGTTTCTCGTGAATATCATTTCTTAACAGTACTATAAAAACCAACCGAATAGCAACAGAAACCGTGAGTGGGGGCAGCCTTAAAAAATAATCAAAAATAATATATATGTGTGTGTGTGTGTGTTGTGTGAAATCTGGGACGAAACCGGTGTAAGAGGAACAAAAGAAAAAGATTCCTATTGCCATCACAAAGGAGCACATGAGTTGGAGGGGCAAGAAAAGAACCACCAAATGCAAAAGCTTTTTTTGTAATATTTTTCAAGATGATCAATGTGATGGAAAGGCAGAAGTGTAGTGATATGATTTCCTTTTTTTTGTGCTTTTTTTTTGTAAATGACGTTGTCAAAAAGGATGGATGGATGTCATAATATGAATATGGGTGTGAACTATGGTATAGAAGCACACATGCAGGGTGAAAAAACAGTCAAAGAACCAACGAAAACAAAAAGAAGAGAAGAGAATGTGGTGGTATGATAGAGATAACGTCATGATGAATGAGTACCATGTCTTGAACCGTGGTCATTATGGACAAGATGCATGGTGATGAAGATGATGATGATGGGGGTATGAAGAGCGTTGAATGGGGGGTCAAGGCTCTAGTTCAAAGCGTCAGTGTAGTATGAGCCAAATACACTCCAGTGGAACTTAGTGAGAAGTGCAATGCGGCTTGCAATAGAGGACATGTCATCCTCCTCTTGCTTAGCTGAAGTGATGCTTGTGGATGGAGCTGGAGAAGTGACAGTGGAACCAGCAGCTGGAATGACAGTGGTCATCTTAGAGGACTCATCACTGGTCTCGAGTTGAGTAACCTTCTCAGCGATCTGGTTGAAAACTCGTTGCTCCATGAGTGAGTAAACGTTAGCGGAAGGCTGTGTCTGTTTGATGAGCCATGAGACAGCAAACTCAACAGAGGTCTCCTTCGGAGTGGATTCATGTGGAGCAGAGCGACGAGTGAGTTGAAGAGCAATGGCACCAATGTTACGTGTCCACTTGACATTTCCATTGTCATCGGTGATGATAGCCAGAATCTCCTTCTTAAGTTGGTTCAAAGAGGAAACAGAAAGCAACTTGGAGCGTTCCTCCATGGTATTTGACGTGACTTGACCAACCATCTGACGATAAAGAGCAAGACAGAGTTGAAGACAAACAACTTGACGAACGTTAGCACGCAAAACAATGAGTCTGGCATGGTCAAATGCAAGTGATGATGGGAACTCTGAAACCATGTTGGAGCAAGAGAGCAAACTCAACACAGCTGGAACGATGGAGCTGCGTGGTTGAGAAGCTGGTGTGGAGTTCTTCTGATGGTATCTCTTGAACCAGTTGGTGGAGTCTGTGATATCCAACTTGCAACGAGAGATCATCTGAGTGAAGTAATCACGTTCAAAGTCAACTGCAGTCTGGACAAGAACCGATCTCAGGATACGGATCTGATGGTTAGCAACATCCAGCTTCATAGCCTCCAAGATGGAGAAGATGAGTCTCAAACCTTCAACAAGCTTGGACACAGAGTGTTCAGCATCAGCCTCGAGGAAAAGGGTAATCATCTCATCAACCCATGAATCTCTCATTGGAGCACAGTGAGACTTGAAGATCTCAGAGAGCCACTTTGTCAATTCCACAAAGTCAACAGAGTTCTTAGACAGCTGCTGCATGAGCAGTTCAACATCGAGCACTTCAATAACGTTCTGCTTGTCCTTAGATGGCAACAAGCTCACAAGAATCTCCTTGAGTGTGGTGAACAAGTTTGGCAATCTTGAAGTGACTGGGTTAAACGTGTGGAAATCTTTGAAATATGCCTCAATCTCATCACGAACACCAGCCCAGTACTTGTCATAAGTGATTTTTTTGCGTCTACCTCTTTCACCATCGAGGTTTGGTCTGAACTGGAGCTGTGGGTCGAAGAGGATGTCATGTCTGAGCTGTGGGTTCTTCAAGATCTCGGTGAGGTCAATCTCACGTAGTGATTGGATGTTCACTGGTGGTAGTGGTGGTGGTGGCGTGACGGTAGCCTTCAAAGAGCTGACATGAGCAGAAGGCTTGATAGATGTGCAGAGCTCGAAGCCCTTAGAAGAATAGACAATGTTTGGAAGAGATCTTGATCTGTACTTGCGAATCTTGTGGGATGTTTGCATCGCAGTTGTTGGGAATTTGTTGGCTCTCTTTCTCTTTGAGGCTGTGGATGACGAAGATGCCGTGGATGCTTTTGGAGAGGCAGCAGTTGGAGTAGCTCTACCAGTGACTGATGGCTCTATAGTGGCATGTAGATGAGTGTGATGAGGTTGAGGATTGCTCTGAGCAAGGCGCAACTCCTCATCGACGCTGGTGCAAGAAGGGGTTGAAACGAAGGCCTCAGAGTCATGCTGGAAGCTGGTGAGGTGCGATATCTCAAGCTCGTTGACAGCAGCGGTAACGACATCGTCAGACTGGACACTTGCTGGAGTGGATGGGGAAGCTGGCGATGCGGTCACGGAGGCAGCGTCACCGTGAACCTGTGGCTGCGGCTGGATAGAGATGGTGGAATCCAGTCTTGCCCTCTTTATGTGAGCTGGGTCATCGTGGGCAGGAGTCACACGTTTCCCCTGATCGAAGAAGATGTTGTTTCTGAACTGTTCCTCGGAGACGAACTGCTCGTTGGACTCGTTGTTGTTGTTGAGGTGCGAGTTCATGGTGGGGGGAGGGGGGGTAAGCGGGAGAACGGCCAGACAGGGGGGCGGCGGCGGGTGCGTGTGTGTGTGAGAGCGTGTGTCTGAATATGTGACTTCGTAGAGGAGCGAGTGCTAGCAATATAGCCGGTTGCAAGAGCGTGTTACTCAGCGGTGGCGACAGAGCAGCGGTGGCGAGTTGCTTTGGCGGGCGGTTGGGAATGGGGAATCTGGGAAATCTGGCAGCTTTGATAGGATGTATCGAGCAGCCTGTGGAGATCGCAGATGTGCAAGGGCGGCGTGGGAGGGGTGAGTGTGTGGGAGGGTGCTGGGTGCTGGTTGGTGAAGTTCGGGTGGTGTGTGCTCAGCTGGAGGGCAAGCAGAGGCGTGGTGAAGGGAGGAAGTTTGGAGTGTGGTGATGGAGGGAGAATTTCGGTGCTGACTCTTTTTCTTTTCTCTTTTCGTGTTGATGCTGTGCCCAGTGCCGAACGGGAACCCCGTCCACCTCGAGCGGCCTGTTTTTGCTTTTTCTTTTTTTTTCGCGACACCGCAGTACATACAGCACCGCACCAGGGAATTCCTTTTTCGCGGGGGGCTGCCCCCAAAAGAAATGCGCCGCGGTGGAATTCTGCCGCTCCGATGGGCTCCCACCAGCGGCGACACGGGCGGATAGGGATGTAAACTACACTGCAAGAATCAGGGAGAGAAGGCGCACATTCTTGTCAAAATCCGGTGCTCGTTCGGCAACTTGTAGCGGGTGCTGGTGCTGTGCCCCCCCTGCTACGGGCGTCCGCCCAGGGACCACAAATTGCCCTGGCGCCCACTGGCCACGTCCCCCGGTGCGAAAACCGAAAACCATCTCGTCACTCGTCACCCAGAAGGAGACCGCCTCTGTCACCTGTGCCACTGATTTGGGAACTTGGATGCCTCCGCTGGCGGGCCCAGTTGCGAACATGCGGAGAAGAGCACCAGATTCCAGACTATACTAGATCAAGGTGGAGGCACTCTTGCAACCTTAAATTAGTCACACCCTGAAATGGGTAGTTTGTGTATGTTGTAACGATGTGTGCCTACCTCCGGTGGTATATGGCCTGCGTCATCCTTCTCTACCCCGGACCACACATTAATTAATTCACACATTTCATATCGAGCGACTTCATTACTATGTGCTCGTACATATGTGACACAAAATCGCTATCATAGCCACCATGCCTCCACCGTGGCACCGTGTGGCATACACTCCTTGCGGCAACTCTTTGGTTATCATCGAATTACAACTAGTAGCGCTCTCTATCTATGTCTGCTCCACGCTCGAGGACAGCAGCATGACCGCGCAAACCTCAAATGACAGCAACACAACACCAGAAGAGCAGCTGACAGCTGCTACTACGTGGAATTTGTTAGAGAGTTGATTAGTGGTAGGGATGATTTATGAACAACACACCTATCAAAGCTCTCCATCCAAGGGCCGAGATTTTCAAACTAGTGAACGAGTTGCAGTACATCAAAGCAGCTTTTTCATCGCCACCGCCACCCCGCCACCAAAGTGTCATCTAGAACGGTAGCCGTGGGCATGGCGCCTATGTTCCTCGTACTAGAATTTACCATTTACGGTAGTAGCCCCATCTCATCCTCAAACCGATGTAGCGACGTTGCCCCACCTGCTATGAATTCCTCCCTCGCATCGATAGGTGAACCATGGGTTTATCGCCAAGGGCAAAAAGCTGGGATCATACATCGTACATCAGGCTCAGACGTGGCCACAAATTGATGATGATGTCAACTTCCCCTATGTACAACGCTCTACTCTGTATCCAGCACTACTTTATTGGGACTTAACAAACCAAAATAAGGAGGACATCATAAAGAGTTCAAGGGGTTTACGTTGCAGGAATGGTGGAATGGCCCCACAAGGTTCCGTTTCGTGTCAGGACTCAGGTGAAACCGCATGCATGCAAGGCCTGCCTTATTTACAACCAGATCGAAAACCACAAATAAATTACCTTTTTTCTTTTCTGCGGCATGAGCGCGCGCAGCAGCAGCAGCACATTTTGGCGCTTTGTTTGCGCAAGACTTCGCGAATTTTTGCGGACCAGAAAACGAAATAATCCGAGATGCGTAAAGTCCGACCTTATCGCTCCGAATAGGGACTTCTCCGATCAGTGAACTTTGACGGTTGAAGCTAAATGGATTGGCTCTATGGTTCGAGCTTTTTTTTTTTTGGTGTTGTTGTTGCTGTGAAGTTTGAAGCTAGATTTTCAAAAATTCGGTGCGTCAGGCGCCTAATCCTCCTTCGTCGAACCACTAAAAGAGACCATGTAGGCTTCTTTACAGGCAGCTAGGGAAGGGCAGCCCAGCTGTGCGCTGTGTCCCGTACCTCCTCCCCTCCGCGAATTCCGCGAACTCGTTCTATGAGGTCGCTTCCCCCCGCCTCTCTGTCCAAGGCTCCAAGGCAGCACCTCGGAGTCCTTCTCCACACAGCGGGAACAGGGGAACCCACCCCGAAAAATTCCACGAAGAACGCTCCAGAAACGTCGAAGTTCAACCGATTTAAGCTCTAACGAACGTTCAAATATCAACAAACGGTCAATTGGCACCGGAACCACAAGATGATAGTGCTCAGACAGCTCACGAGGATCGCCCGTCCCACCATCTCCTTCACGCGTCGTTCGCTCTCCTCGAGTTCAGACATCTACTTTGGCACCAGCTCCCTCAACAGGCACTCCTTTCTCCGTACAGACCCCCAATTCATTGCACAGGCTGCTACGTCTCCATATGCTAAGTTGATATTCTTTGACAAGGCCATGCCCGTGGTGGACACCGCCACGCATGAACTACTCACATTGGATTACGAATCCATTGGGTCTCAGAACCGTGAGATCTTGGACTCGTGGGTCACTGCCAATGCTGAGAAATCGCCAGAACTTTTACAATCACCTGTGATACACTTCTTGGGTCTTGATACCGCCAAGTTCTCGCCTTTTAAGTATGGTGAGTACACCGGTACACCATGGTTTGCCCTTGAGATATCGAAACATGAATCTTTGAAAGAGAAAGTCTACGCACAGCCAAATGTTGAGGCATTAACTACACGTGAAGACGTTGACAGACACTTGGACTACGTACATGCCAATATATTTGCACATGGTAAGATGTATTTGGAATGGATCAGTACTACACCTCATTGTCGTGGATGTGGTGAGAAAACGGTTGCCGTGAATGCTGGATCCGAGCTCCTGTGTACTTCTTCAAAAGATGCCGGATGTCCAGTTAGAAATGCACCAGTCTCCAATGCATCATTCCCAAGATTGGATCCAGTACTAATCACCTGTGTTGTCAACCCAAACAAGGACAAAGTTTTGCTCACAAGACATGGTAAGTTCCCCAAGGGAATGTATACCCACATTGCCGGATTCATTGAACCAGCGGAGACCATTGAACAAGCTGTTAAACGTGAAGTTTGGGAGGAGAGTGGACTCGTTGTCAACGAAGTTCAAATTGTGAGATCCCAACCATGGCCATTCCCAGCTAACATCATGATTGGTTGTGTTGCTATTGTTGATGATGTTAATCTGCATTTGGAGCACGATATGGAACTTGAACATGCATTTTGGTGTGATTTGTCCAACTTGAAGAAGTTGGTGTATGAGGGGAAGATGGATGAAAACTTGACCGTGATGATCCCAGAGTTAGAATATGGTATCCCTAACGACACCACTCTTGCAAACAAGCTATACCAGTACGTTGCTGATAAGTACTGATCGATTCAATACCGCATACAATATTCATCATGCAGTTCTCATAATATCCTGTATACACGATAAGAAGGCTAACTTAGAGTCGACAGTGTCATCAAGACTTCATTAAAAGGAATGTGGATATACAATTCATCACAAAACTTCCATTCATCCCACTCAAGGGTTGGTAGGCTTGGTCGCCTTCATCTCCTTCATCACGTTCCTCATCAATGACATGGCCGTACCGTAGAATAGCGCCAACAATAACAATACAAGGAGTAACAATCCAAGTCGTTTCAGATATGAGCGGAGATTCGTACTCGTTCTTTCGTTCTCAATCAACTGTGGGTACTGTCTGGGGACAAAGTAGTAGCCCACTATCCCCAGCACCAATGCCAGGATGAATGACTTCTGAATGATGAAGTCAAGGATTAGGGTCATGTAATACGTCATGTACACCACCATGGGCGACCTGTTCTCCGCCAAAATCACTGCATACAAAAATCCCCAATTGGAAAGGATAGTGCCTGTGCATGCCAGTGTCACCAGTGGTATACTGTTTATTGGGAGCACGGGCTCTTGGTTCTCCAAGAGGTGCTGGAGCACCGGCGGCACGGGTTCCTGTGGCTGTGCTCGTTCCGTGTCTGGATCCATTCCCATGGTGTCGTGACTCTTACTGCTCAGTGAGGGATGGGAGTGTGCTATATCTTTGTAACTCGTAAGTTTTGGGTGTCTTCAGTTGACCGATCCTTTTTGCTTTTTTGCTCATGTGGTGAAAGGAGGAAGATATCTCATGGGTGGAAAGAAATTTTGGTGCGATCCAGCCGAGATCTGGGGAGTGGCGCAGTAGCGGTAGTACATTGTTACTGCTACAACAGCCGATAAGTCTGAAATGCTGATGTAAATTGAGCAGCTAGTGTCCAATTCATCCAACTGATCACCAAGCTCCAACTAATCACCAGAACGAGGGCCTGAACCACTAGACACGGGATCTTGTGGGAAAGTCTGGGGAGCAGAGATAAGCTCCAACAGCGGGTAACACCCTTAACAGCGGACTTCAGCCCAACTGGGGAGAAGCCATGCACCCCATGTTTTCGCCTGCACTTCTCGCATATCGACACAAGAGTGACACATGTTTTCAGGGACACCACTGCATTGTTTGTTTCATGAGCGATATCATATACCTTGGAACTGGGAATTGGGTAATTCCAAGGTTTTGTAAATTTGTTTACAGAACTGTCTGTGCTGCATAGGTCAACGAGCTCTGCTCCTTGATGTTGACGAAAACATCCTCGAAGACGAAGTAGTTGAGACCGAAGACGGCGATACTGCAAAATCCAACGACAATTGAGCAATACAGCGTACCGAGAAGCTTTCCCATGACTGAGTCATTGTAAATAATCTGAAGGTATCGCACGTTCCTGAAAATTGATAGCGGGAGGTACCACAGCGCAAGGAAACCAGTGATGAAGACGAGCATCACACTGCCGAGTAAGGCATTATACAGCACAACGTACTGGCCAAAGATGTATGTCTTGCAGAACCAGTTTTTGTAGCGAGTGTTCACATCATCCAAAAACTGCAACGAACAGCAAGTGAAGAAGATAAAGAAGAGAGCCGAGAAAACCCAGATAGCAGCGGCTGTGGGGGTCAAAGACGATGATGGCTGTGGAACACTGTAAGACATGGTAGGCTTTCACTATAGTGTCTTCAAAAAAGGAGTATAAGGAGCTGAGAAGATACAGACGTACTGGAGGTCTTTATAAATATATTGGAAACCTGTTTTCCGCTCAAATGAGATGATACGCAGTACACTGAGACAGAAACTACAAGTGCGATAGCGCCATTCTTAGTCTCATAGTCACTGATGAGGGGAAATAAGTAGCACTGAAGCGACTTCTATGGCTTGGATACACTCAATAGGTCTCATAGTAATATAGTTAGTTTATTGAAGCTGTCCTAATACAAGTGTTACAGTTGCCAACTATCAAAACAAACCCACTACACCTCCAATACCAATAAGTGCCCTTGTGAACATTGCATATCTGTCGAAATCCTTGGATAAAGCCATAAAACCATCTGAGCGCAGCTGACCGACCCCATTCAAAGTAACAGGTGCCTTCTTCTGGGAATCTATTATAGCGATGATGATCATAATGATGGCATACAACCAAGAGATCACAGTGAAGAACTTAGCCAAGCGCGTGAGACCAATGTGCAATCTAGATTTCCTTGGCGGATCTGCTTCATGCTGAGTCCCATGCTCAGTCTGAACAGCGATGGAGCGTGTAGAGGTACCATCTCCATCAGGTGAGGTAGCTGGTAAACCTAAGTCCAGAGGCTCAATGGTCTCAGCATGATAGAGCTCTTCAATTGTGCTGTACAGAGGACTGGAGTAAGCAGTGGTGTTCGGAGTGTGAACTTCGCTGGTGACTGTGTCCGAAGTTTCCCAGGCATCGAACATGGATGAAGCACAAAATTCTGGAGAGTATGCCATATTTCCGGGTGACACTTTACGTTTCTTACTCGTAAAGCTGAAAAGTAGGTTGTGGGGAAGAAAGTGGCTAACGCAGCTGAATATATAGCCGGCCTATTTCATTGTGCTATAGACAGAAACATGCGGCTATGGCTGATATGGAGGGTGGTGTCGGGCTTGAACAGAAAACCCTACCTTCGATCAATGGCCTTTGAGGTGTTTCACAGTCTACGGTATACAGAGCTATGTGATTTGAATACCCCAAAAGGCGCTCATGTATTTCTACTGACGGCTAGTAGCAAGCGGTACATGACCACGTGCTTACAACCTGATAGATTATACACGCCCAGGAAGAAATGCGGACGCCTTTACAGCAGACAGCTGTACCCATATCTGGAGTACAATTTGTCTTGCAAGAAAGCGCATGATAAGCTCACCAAGAAACATGCAACAGATGTAGAGACAAGTGCTGCCCATCCTTTCAAGGCGACTCTTCTACCACTGTATGGAAGCTTATCCTTCCCATACTTGAAAAGGTCCACAGCAAGCTGGATGTCAAAGGGAATAACCAGCGCCAAGAAAACCAATGACAAGATCTCAAACACCGCTTCGAATCTTTCCAACATCAACTTGGTGATTCTCACTTCTTGATAAGAGGCATCGATGAAGACATGGCCCACGAAGACAGCGATACATAGATATAACACTCCGACTAAGGTACCAAACAATGTGAGCCAGTTAGCCTCGGCCCAAGAGCGAATACCATGGGTGAAGCTTCCACGCTGTTTTGTCTTTGATGGCGGATCTGGGTTCTGCAGAACCATGTTGAGGTATGGTGCTGGAGCTGGAGGCTCCTCAAGCGCGAAGGTTGGATACTGGTACTGGTACTGGAAAGGAGCTTCTGATGTAGTCATGTTGCTGCTTTGTAAGTTAGGGAGTTGAATACGTACTATGTAAGACACCTGTAATGTCTAATAGAACCTTGGGGAGTGTGGTGAATTTATATTGCTTCGCCGAAAGGCAGAAATTAGAGAGACAGAAAGCATACCAGATCATGATCATGATCATGATCTCCGCAAGTCACGTGACTTTCCGAGACGCTCATGATGAAGAAGAGCCAAAAGACACCGCAAACCCAGTTACGCACAAACAGAGGAGAATTGAATATCAATCAAGTGTTATTAGTTATTAGTTGTATAGATATATGGAACAAACCGCTCAAATACTCTCATCCAACTTGATTCTGACAGCCTTGACCTGTGTGTAGTTGTCCAAAGCCTCCTCACCCATCTCTCTTCCGAATCCAGACTGCTTGTAACCACCGAATGGAACAGTAACGTCAAAGTCGTTGTAAGTGTTGATCCAAACGGTACCAGACTTGAGCTTCTTAGCGACAGACAAGGCTCTGTTAATGTTCTGTGTTTGGATACCAGCACCAAGACCGTACTCGGAGGCGTTGGCCATAGCGACAACCTCATCGACAGTGGAGAACTTGGAGATAGTGACAACTGGACCAAAGATCTCCTCAACAAGAATCTGTGCATCCTGTGGAACATCGTAGAAGACAGTTGGCTGGACAAAGTATCCCTTGTTACCAATACGCTCTCCACCAGTGAGAAGCTTAGCAGATGACTTCTTACCAATGTCAATGTACTTCATGATAGTCTCAAACTGAGGCTTGTTGGTGATAGCACCTTGGAAGTTAGACTCATCGAATGGAGAACCAACCTTGATGTTTTTTTCAAGATGCTCCTTGAAGGCAGCGAGAAGCTTGTCGTAGATGGTGTCCTGGACGTAGATTCTTGAACCAGAGGAACAAATCTGACCAGCGTTCTTGAAAATACCGTTGACAAGGTTGTCAAGAGTCTTTGGCAAGTCACAGTCATCAAAGACAACGTGTGGGGACTTACCACCAAGCTCCAAAGTGACCTTCTTCAAGTTTGACTGAGCAGCCTTGACCATAACATCTCTACCAATAGCAGTGGAACCTGTGAATGCAATCTTTCTGATCTTTGGATGGTTGAGGATAGCCTCACCACAGGTTCTACCTGGACCTGGAACAATATTCACGACACCATCTGGGATACCAGCCTCCTTACACAAAGAGGCAAAGAACAAAGCGTTAAGTGGAGTAGCAGAAGCTGGCTTGAGGACAACAGTGTTACCTGTGGCCAAAGCTGGGGCGATCTTCCAAGAAAGCATCATGATTGGGAAGTTCCATGGAATGATCTGGCCACAAACACCAAGTGGCTCTCTGTATGTGTAGTTAACGTAACCGTTGGTTGGGATGGATCTACCATCCATCTTGTCGGTGAATCCAGCGGTGTATCTCAAGTAGTCAATGACGAGACCAACATCACCTCTAGCCAAGGCCAAGGTCTTACCATTGTCGAAGGACTCAATGGAGGACATGAGCTCCTTGTTAGCCTCAACGAGGTCTGCGAGCTTCAACAGGAGCTTAGCTCTGTATCCAGCAGTGGAAGTGGACCACACTTCGTTGAATGCCTTCTCAGCAGCGTCAACGGCAAAGTCAACATCGGCCGCACTGGCTGCGTACACCTTGGCAACAATCTCCTCTGTGGATGGGTCCTCGACGTCAATGGTCTTCTCGGTCTTGTAGAACTGGTTGTTCACGAAGATACCAGTTGGCTGGTTGTATGTGAGGCCGTTAGGCAAAGTGATCTTGAGCGGCTCGGCCGTCTCTCTGGCAAATGTAGACATGTTGTGCTTGATATGGCTGATGAAGGACTGTGTGAGCAACGGACGAAGGGCCGCTGAGGCCAGCTTCGTTGGCTTAAATAGTGCTGGGGAGAGCTAGGAGGGCGATTAGTAACTTGTGTTTCATGTGGCTGAGTAGTATGGGGTTCCAGAGGGAGCTGTTCCTATTTTAGCGGGACGGGAGGGTGTTGTATGTTGTAGCCGTGTCTGCGAGGACTTTTGTGGAGTGCAAGGAGCGTGGGTAGGCAGCAACAAGCCGAAGAACGCTGTCACACAGTCAGAACTTAGCAATTTTGTACTCAGCACAGCGGAAAACACCGCGGGAGTGGTTCCAGAAGGGCTGGAGTGTGGATTAATTGGCACGGTGATACTGCGGGCTCGTGGGGTTGGAACGTGCACTATCGAAAAGTCGGTGATGCGGCCATTGTCACCAAGCTTCCCAGCTCTCAAGGGACACGCCCATCTCTTGCCCCGGGTGTGGGCTTCCGTTCACGGAGCAACAATGGAGAATGGTGCTATTTGGATTCTGTGGGGTTCCTTGGCTGGAGCGAGAGACTCGGAATCAAGAGTAACATGATTTGTGTGTGTGGATTGAAACTCTGAATGTTGTGAAGAGGTGGGATCCCAGACAAGCGGTGTTCTCGGTGTTTGGAGCGAGACGAGAGGAAGGGAACAGACACCCACTGGCGGCGAGCGAGGGTACGTACCATTGTGTGTGCTTGGTGGCAGGACCTGGGACGTCGCCTCTCGGGGAACAGGCAGATGGAGGGAATGTTATATAGCTGAGTCGTTGGCGTTGGTGTTTTTTCACCCTTCGATGATTCACACACAGCTGGGGACTCAGGGCTCAGCACGCGCGCACACCAGGTGGCCGGGTGCGCTTGGGCGGGCGACTTCCCTGGCGAACAGGTCTCCGAAACAGAAGCACCGCTGTGCCAGAGTCTACCATCTGTGTGCCTGTCCCCACAGAAAAAGTTTCAGACTCTGGTGTGCAAGCTGTGCAAGCTGTGCTGTGAAATGCCGTGACAACGCTCGAGATCGAGGCATCGAAAGCCGGAGTTAGGCCGCTATCGGAGTTCAACCCCGTGTGATATACGGCTACGTCGCTGGATCACTTTTGAAGCTAGAGCTTGACGTGTAAAAACATCGCCTCTTCCTACTCACATCGAGCTCTTCTCTTTGTGGAGTGATAGCAAGGAGATGGACGGGAACTGTCCGCAGTCCGACGTTTCTGTACCGCATTTGACTCTGTACGAGCCGTTTGGCCTGGGCTGTCAAAATGGGGTGGCATCTTGAGTCATGGGTGTCCTGGGGGAAGTAAGGTGACTTTTGAGCTCTTGTGACAGGTTGCGAGAGGAAGCGTGGGAGAACATGGCAACATGGCTGAACAATGGAGCTCGAGTCTGTGGTGGACGTCTCATGTACAGTTTGTGCTGAAGCCTGATTCCCGAGTTCCCAGCATGTAGATGAATGGGGGCGTATTTGATGGAGTACCATAGTCTTTCTCCACACTCTTGCTTTACAGAGGGTCAACTCAGGAGATACGCCATCGAGATCTTGAAAGCCACAGCAAGAAGTTGATATCCAACACATCACTACAATGAATGAGACTTGAGTTATGAGGTTCAGCTGTTGAGCGACGTGGTTCCTGGTTTGCAGAGTGGATCATGATCCACTGTTCGCATGTCGTGTGCACGTGACATGAGGTCTAGATCAATGCTCCAGAATCGACTTTTTTCTTTCCAGAAGCTTCTCTGCGGGGTAGAAAGAAGCTTGATCCTGCCTATCCAATAAGAAACACTTCCTAAAACCATATTCACGTTGATTTGTCATTACTGAACGATGTCAACTGTGTTTGGTGCTGCTGGTTGTGTCACTTTTACACAATGCTGAGGCGCAACGCTTCGGGGCTTCTTCTCCGCAGCGCTGCCCCTGGTTACGTAACTATTTGTAAGTTGCAGTGTGAGCGGGGATTCGCGGGCACTGAGGGTGCCGCTGGAACCAAAGAGGATCCCGGTTTGAGCGGGGCTCAGTCTTTGGTCATGATTTGGTAAAGCTCATCTCACCATCATGACAAAGAAGAAGGCGATGCTCTTCCTACTCACTATATAAACACCTCAAACAACCTCACTTATCTTGAAAACGCCATTTTTGGAGCACAGTCACCAGCAAGCCTCTGATACCTACAAACACATATATATACAAACGCTAAATGTCAGACATGGTTTCCCCAAGATCGATACTCAAGTTCTTCGTTGCCATTGCGCAAGAAGAGGGAGTTGGGGCCCAAGTGCGAAGATCCATTGGTACCATGAAGATGAGAAACTTCCCTCCATTCCTCATGCTTGACCACTTCAACGTTACTCCACCAGCTGGCTTCCCAGATCATCCACACAGAGGATTCTCCACCGTGACCTATGTCAATGAAGGTATGATGGCACATGAGGATTTCACAGGCTCCATGGGTGTGCTCAGACCTGGTGATTTACAATTCATGACCGCTGGTAAGGGTATTGTGCATTCTGAAATCCCAGTCAAGACTGAAGATAACCAGGCATGTATTGGTATGCAGCTGTGGGTTGACTTGCCAGAGGAGATGAAGGATTGTGACCCATTGTACAGAGATTTGAAGCGTGAAGAGATCCCAATTGCAAAGCCAAATGACAAGGTCAGCGTTAAGGTCATTGCTGGTGAGGCTTACGGAGTCAAGTCCGTTCAAGACCTTGCCCATGTTGCTGTTGAGTACTATGATTACGAGGTTGCTCCAGGTGGTGAGTTTGTTCAACCATTCCCAGAGGATTACAATGTGTTCCTGTACATCTTGAAGGGTGATCTTGAAGTCAACGGTACACATCTTGAACAGTACACTGCTGCATTCTTCAACAGAGATGGACAAGGCGTTGTTGGAAAGGTCCCAGAGTCCTCAAAGGAAAAGACCAGACTTGTGGTCATTGGTGGTCAGGTTCTTAACCAGCCAGTTGTTCAGCATGGTCCATTCGTTGCTACCTCACGTGAAAAGATCTATGATGCATTCATGTCTTACCAGGCTGGTGTCAATGGATTTGAGAGAGCCATTGGATGGAACTCCAAGATTGCTGGAGGAGTCAAAGAATCGGACTTCAAGAAGGAGTTAGAGGGAGAGAGTAAGCCTGTCAAAGATGAATTGTAAGATTTGTGAAGTCTTACTATGTATGACAAGATCGGTACGAGCTTGAATATTTGTTGTTTTCTTTACGAACAGTTGTGTGACAACTTTGCTTTATTGACAAGTATGTCCTGTTATTTAATTGAATTCTAAGGTGTTATCAAGTTAGACGCAATTGTAGTGCTAATGCTGGCTATAACTTGGCTGGGTCGAAGCTGTTATGAAAGAAAACAATAGTCTCTCCTACAAACATGACGTTTCAAATATATCTTTTTTTATGTTTCCAATCGTCGTATCTAATGAGAGCATGTGTGAGTGATGGTTGCCCTTTGAACATTCCTGATCAGCGAAGATGGGAAAACTTGTTGACATCTTGAATGAGCATAGATATCCAGACCAAGATCAACCCAGACGCCCCTTTTCTGCATAGACAAGAAAAATGTGCTTTCAGTTCCAATAGTAAGTTTCACACACCACATTCCATGCTTTAATAATCAAGAAAAAAGTCATAAACACCGTTTAGTGGTGCTTGTCCTCCTCTGGCTCCTCAAGGACAAACCACTCCTCAGAGACCTGCTCACCAGCGGCGTTGGTAGATGGGGCAGCAACCTCAACCTCAGCAGCCTCGTAGCTGGCCAATTCAGTGGCAGCGTCAACCTCGAGACCCTGAACTTGTGGGGCAACTGGCTGCTTCCATGGTCTAACGGAACCCTCAGAATCACTGGCAGAGATTGGGGTTGGCTTGAAGGACTTAAGCTCCTTGATGTACAAGTCCTGAATGAGGTCTGGAGATAAATTGTTAGTAACAGGTTTCAACTTCACTCAATTGAGCAACACAGATTGGATCCAACAGAGATGTAAGGCATTTGTCCCCAAATGAGGATTCAACATTGCACCCGAGGCACGCGCCCGAAGCAGGATCGGTCTCTGTATGGCTGCGGGATGGCGGCGGCACGACTCACTCTTTCTGGCTGGCATAGCAGAGAAGGCACGGACAGTGGCCTTGGAAGCCACAAGACGTCTAGCAGCAAACATTACGGTGATGAATATGGGAGGTGCAACGAGGGCTTCAAATTCGGGCCCAAACGGGGTGTGTTCTTGGTGAAGTTGGCCTTTTTCTGCGGTTCGACACTTTCGCGAATTTCGAGGGGTTACCCGGGTGCAGCGATGCCCCACTAGGGAAAATTTCATTGGCCAGCACCGGGATCGAACAAGTCGGGAAGAGTACATAGAGAATTATTGAGCAAATTGAGGGACAATGGTGAGATTTTACTGTGACTATTGCAAGAGTAAGGTGATATGATTCAACCCTCGACAAAAGGAGAGTTTTTAAAAGTCCTGGAAGATTGATTACTAACGTAACGGCCAGCTTACTTGACACATGATGCAACGTCTGTGCGTAAGAATCATTTATCAGGAAGAAACCACGTCAAGCTCGTTTGTGACTACTATGAAGGTAAGCTCTAATTCGAAGATATTAAGAATTTTGACTTCATATACTAACGCACAGCACACCAGAAAAGGCCAAAGAGCTGGGCATCTGGCACAGTCATGAGATGGTAGTTGAGATCACGACAGAGAAGTTATACCGGGGAGTACCGGGTTCTGAAACTAAACTAGCACCTGACTTCTACAAGCTCGCAGAAACGAAGAGATTACCCCCTCCACCAACATTACCTGGGCTACCTGCTCCCCCACCAAAGGTTTTACACGACATGCCCAATGACAAGGAGCTCATAGGGAACATTCTCAAGACTATCAATTGAGAGCCGAAAAACGAATTACATGACCTTAATGAATGACAAAATGACATTGAACTCTTACCTTTATGTACGTCTTACCTAGTTCATTGCTCTTAATCGGAGCACAAAATTAAAGCGTTGAACAATGCTCATCAGCCTCTGACAATCCCGTTGTCCTGGCTACGAGCAATGTAAACACGACAAAGTGCAGTTTTTTTTTTTTTCCAGAAAGTTCGCGCCTTTGAAACTCAGCGAACTTTGAAGAAAAATTGCACACACACAACACACTGCCATAGAGTCCCTCTGAATACCCTTCCACACAGATACCTATTACAAAATGGCTCAGGAAGTTCCAACATTCAAGCTTGTCCTCGTCGGTGACGGTGGTACTGGTAAGGTATGTTCTTTTTACCCTTTGTCTCTGCTGCATTTGGAGAGATGTGGCGTCTTGTCAGCTCTTTGTTTTGATTTCGTGGCCGTGGGATCGAACATCATCGATCTGATATTTCTGTGCCACCAATCAATATCTTGATTGATGCTTCATGGACTCGCCCGGAATATCTATTGGAACCTGCTTCATAGCTCTCTGTTTCCCTCGTTGTTGTGTGGAAAAAAGACTGTTGCTTCGAGTTTGCCATCGAGATCTTCGCACCTGTTGCCCAGACAAGGGTTTAGGGCTCAATTCAAGGCATAGAGCTTTGATTCAGCACGATCCATATCACAAAGTTGTCATTCCGCACTGGATGAAAGCACTCAGAGCATTATGGGACGGCTTTACGCTCCTCGTCAGAGACATATGTGAATCTTTTCTCATCACGCAATTCACATTTCTCCATCTCTATGCATTCACACGCTGTTCACAAAGACATTTATTAACGACAACAACAGACCACATTCGTCAAGAGACATTTGACTGGTGAATTTGAGAAGAAGTACATCGCTACCCTTGGTGTTGAGGTCCACCCATTGGGTTTCTTCACCAACTTCGGTGAGATTAAGTTCGACGTCTGGGATACCGCTGGTCAGGAGAAGTTCGGTGGTTTGAGAGATGGTTACTACATCAACGGTCAGTGTGGTATCATCATGTTCGATGTTACCTCCCGTATCACATACAAGAACGTTCCAAACTGGCACAGAGACCTTGTCCGTGTTTGTGAGAACATCCCAATTGTTCTTTGTGGTAACAAGGTTGATGTCAAGGAGAGAAAGGTGAAGGCTAAGACCATCACTTTCCACAGAAAGAAGAACTTGCAGTACTACGATATCTCTGCCAAGTCTAACTACAACTTCGAGAAGCCATTCTTGTGGTTGGCCAGAAAGCTTGTTGGTAACCCACAGTTGGAGTTCGTCGAGGCTCCAGCCCTTGCTCCACCAGAGGTCCACGTTGATGCTCAGTTGATGCAGCAATACCAGCAGGAGATGGATGCCGCTACTGCCATGCCATTGCCTGATGAGGATGATGCTGATTTGTAATCTCCCTAGTTCAAACACTATGGTGCTTGCTTTTTTGTCTTGATCCCAACTTCCATGAATAGTTACACTTTTTTTTCTTCTTTCGCTCTCTATTGTTGGTGTTTCTTTGTTGCTTGTGTTGTTTTGATTAAATATCGAGGATAATATGGTAAATATAAGATCACTAGAGCTTTTGAGTTGACTTCCATTTGTCGTTAGGCCCGTGACAGCAAGACTGAACAGCTGTTCGTTCCCCACATGGATTGACCCCCTGTTTTCCTGCGTCTAACAGAGCTGTACGTGGTATACACAACTTCAAGTTTGCAAACACTACAGGGAGTGTGATCAATATTCTACTAGCTAGGCTATTAGTACTAACCGGTAGACAGTAGGACGTCGGTTCATCGAAGTGTGCGATGTATAGCTTCAAGAATACTCATCACATCGTGTTGAGGGCTCGGCCACCAGATATATACGATTACTCAAAAGAATCAAAATAGTACCACCAGACGCCCCATTGTTCACCATCGCTTTGGAGAAATTGAAACTCCTCTTTTTCTTTTTGGACTTATATTGACCGAGTCTTCACTGTTCAGTCTTGACCTCACTAATTCTCATCACCTGGTCCATTCTTATATCGCTTTCTGCTGATGAACCATGATGTCCCAATCTGAGAAATATACCTTGACGCGGATGCTGTTCATCTGTCTGGCCCCAGCTAGGTTCGATGCCGTGACAACGAAAGGATTGGATCTTTGATCCTGGAAAGTCCTAAGCATGAGAAGATCGCTGATCAAATTGTAGCACAAGGTGCAATGGCGCTTGTCAAGGGAACATTACGAGTGACTGAGCAACCCGCCTGGTCTGGCCTCTTACGATCTCAATGCATACGTCTTTGTGCTACACACACTGATTTGTAGCAACGCCGTACTAAACCACCTATAATTGATCATTCTTTGTTCTGACCTATATATGACACATGACACCGCTGACAGCTGTTGTAGTTAAGACCTCTTACTAAAATTTTAACAGGGCGGTAAGCTCTGAAGACATGTTGCTTCTAGGGAATGGCCCAGTTCCAAACATGCAGACCGGACAGCTCCTGGCGGCTAACGTAAATGATGCCGTCTAATCGCCCCATGATGTGGAAGACTGAGCAATTTGGTAATATTGGACCTTCGGGACGAGTAACCTTTGAACAAAACCATTGCTAGTGCTAGTATTTATGAAGATGTTGAAGATAACTCCAAGCAGACTTTTGTGCATTGGTGGTGCCTGAAAAAGGCCACAGCAATAGCGGCAACGGTACATCACGAGAGAATGCCGAGCACTGTTACCCAAGTGTATATAGATTTAATGACGATGAACAAAATTAAAAACCAAACAATAACTTTCTCTCACCAGGGAGAGCATATCTGAAATGGATAGCTCTTGGTGAAGAAAGAACGTGAAGAAGTGAACAATAAGCTAGTGTACAATGTATGGATATGATCATGGACCCCATCAGGATCGTGAGGACAGGATTAGAATCCACACTGGTTTGGATACTGTCTGTCTGTGAGTGGTTGTGGGAAGACTCCCTCGTATGTCAACTTCTGCAAGTCCCACTCCAGAGCGGTTTCAGTCTTCCAACACCAGAAGACCCAACCGCCACGTTGTTCAAAGGCATCAAGTTGAGCTTCAATATATCTTCTGTGGTTGGCAAACGTGGTCTCATCCCAGCTGCCAATATCTTGAGAGCCTTCACATGATCCAACGTATGCGTAGTTGTCAGATGGATCTGATGTGAATGTCTGGTCGTAACGAGCTCCACGACCAACACCGTTCAGCCATTTGGCACAGTCAGTGAGAGCAGCAGCCCACTCACCACAGACATTCCAGTGGAACTCAACGTTTGACTGACCACCCCAACTGCAGACGGTGGCAATGTGTTCATCGATAGAACGCTGGAGTTCACCAGTGGAGAACACTTGGTAGTGATGGTGGTCGATACAAACACCCCAGTACTCATCCAAGAGGAACTTATCGTTGAAGTAAGATGGATCCAAGAAGGCATCGTGAATAACAACGTTGGCAACGGAGCCAGTGTTTCTCAAGTTCCAGTATGCAGTGTCCCAGAATTGGTCAAGTTCACCAACATCAAGAGCAGGTCCCAATGGCTCGTTCAGCAGCTCGAGACCAATGATAACGTCTTCATAGTCCCAAGTTCCGTACTTCTCAAAGATATATTGAAGGACATTCAATGTCACTTGTGTGTTGTCACCCTGTTGGAAGCCAATGGAATCTCTCAATCCAGAGTTGTCAAATCCATTCTGAGAGCCTGGAGCACCGTGCAGGTCAATCCAGACTTTCAAACCAGTATTTCTGGCCCACTCGATAGCCTGATCGAGATAAGCCTCTTGTCCCTGGACATATGGATCACCTTCAACGAGCTGGAAGGCCCAGTAACCGATAGGGATTCTCACCATGTTCAAGCCTGCACCAGCAATGCTTTCAAAGTCAGCCTCTGTGATCCAAGAGCTCCAGTGCTGGTTGAGACGGGAGGCAGCGAGTTCTGGGCCAAGCCATTGGTGGTAGTGGTACTCATCCACTGGGACGTTGTCACCAAAGGCTTCAAAGAGAGAAGGTGTGATGTATGGTTCGAGAACGAGCCAACCTCCAATGTTTACACCTCTGATGGTCTCGGCGTCGTAGTCCCAACCTCTCTTGTACATTTGTGGGCCACCCTTGGAAGCGATAGGAGCAGCCAGCACCGATGAGACGGTGGTGGCCAGCGTAAGTAGCGATTTGAGGCCGAGCATCTTGCGAAAGAGTGTAGCTGACTGGCCAAAGAACGAGTGGGTTGATGAGCTGTGCTTACAAGAGTGTTAAGCTACGAGCCCCAAGCACGAGGGGCGGGCCACAGGGGTTATATATGTCCCAGGGCAGCTTGGCCCTTGTGCTGTATATAGCCGCGTTTCGGATGGAGCACTCGAAGGAGTGAAACTGCGGCGGCAGAATGACGTGTCACGTGTCTGACGCGCTCAATTTGTGAGGTACGGAGATGCTTCGAAGGGGAGGTGGGTAGTGGTCTATCTGGCGACTATTCATTGGCTAGTTGTTGTCAAAGTCATGCCATTGTGGCGGTCTCTTGTAAGAGGATGAAGCACAAGTTCCAAAAATACACAACACCCCGATTCCTCAAACGAGGAGGGCGTTTGTGGCCGTCGCTGGACAGAGGAGAAAGTCTATTTTGGTGCCACGGGGTCGGACACGCCGGGAGGCTCCAGAGGCGCGTCTCGCTACATAGGTTTGTATAACAGCTGACGCGGATACATGCGGACTGCGGAAGAGCCGACGCGCCGATTCTTCGTTCACATGCCTTTGTTGTAGTGGTTCCCCTATTTCGAGCCAGGGATCTAACGGTTGGTGAGTATCTGTACCACTAGTTCTTCTGATCTTCGTTCTCTCTTACTCAAGCTTGAGTCCGTCGCATTGAGGAGTGAACGTCGATCTGTGCTCGACCACACTCTGTGATTGCTCAGACCATCCCGAAACAGCAAGTTTCACCAAATCAGGCGCGGGAGCCTCCTCTCTCTGGGCGTGGTCCGAGCACTAAAGCTCGTCTAGATTCTGCTAATTAGCTCGTTGCTCGAGAGTTTGGTCGAATTTGCCTGTTAACATTGGATGATGGGGAATTGATTAAACTAGTTTTGAGAACTTGGGATTCTCGGAGGTTGTAAAGCGCTATCGATGATACCACATGTTCTCATGGTTACTTTCAGGATCGAGTCTTTTGCATGACGACGACGTCTTGCAAAGTTGCACTGTTGTGCCATTGCAGGTGGTCAGAGTGGACTCTAGCTTTGTTAAATTGTTAATGTTTTACCTTATGACAGTTAACTCGGAAGTACACCTTTCGTCAGCAGCCACCACGATTTGATGGAGAGGTATGATGAGATGGATACGATCCTCAACTGCTTTTGAAACCATCCTGGAACGCCTTTGTCAAATCAGCGGGACAGATTTCTCGATATATGGATACCGACCACTGTTTGGGGATCTTACAAAAGTATATCAATTTCTTACCAAAACTAAAGAGAGATCAAGTTCAAAGACGAAGTGTACACAACAATCAGAAGAGATGAGCAGCGAACTCCTCGTTCCTCCATACCCCAGGCCGAGGACCAACTTCCCGAGACCTGCAGGACAACCATGGTAACGCACTTCCGTAACTGGGTCAACCAGCCATCTTTTGGACAATAAGATTTCCTAAAAAAGACACGGATATATGTACGAGCAGATCAACCTCCTGCCAAGTCTTCCCACACAACTGTTGAAACTTGACAGTTTCAGAGACATCTCTCTTCGATGTTGTTTGTTGTTTGTTGTTTGTTGTTCTTTGGGGAAAGTGATATCTTTGTCTTTTATTAGCATACCACTAAATATTGGATCATCTGTGAAGAGCCGTCTTCGATCTTCGCAGCACTTATACCACAGCTAGTACACTTCTAGTACCACTATAGCACAATGAGTTGGTGATGGTGAGCTTGGCCGGTAGCTGTAGCATGTACAAAGACCAAGGACTCGGGAGTCCTTCCGGGGCACGCGAAATAAGCCCTAGCTGCTTTAGGTCTATGAATTGCCAGAACATGGGTCATGGGTATTGACTATTGCGTGTCTCACACAATGTGGCTGTACACAACACTGTAATCAAACATCAAGCGTACTGCTTGAGCCCACGAACCCCAAATCAGGATGGACGATGGATTGGTGCGGGGGAAAGAAGGGAAAAAGTACTATATGGGGCGATGGGGCTTCGACGCGACTCGGGTCACGTGTCTGCGCGACGCGTCTTGTGTCCTTGGGTCTCGACTCTCGATTTTGAAGACTGGAATACTCCAACTTCACTTCAAAAATTACCACCCACTCAAATCAGATCGTATCACTGCCCTTCTGTCTCTTGATCCAGAGGTCCAAGATAATGGCTGATGACAAGGACTTGAATCAAATCGAAGAGTCCAGCAGGCGGCGCTTGCAACACATCAGGGCTGCTGAACAAGGTACGCATTCATCTCGATCTAAAACAAGGCATCTCTTCGACTCTATGGAAAGATCACTAACCGAAGAACGGTAGACATCAAATACTTAGTTCAGCTCGTTAGAGAACAAAGACAAGCTCTTCGACAGAAAGACCAGAAGATCACTGAGTTGTCCGCACAGCTAAGGGCCCTCTCACGGGCAAGTGCAGGAAATAGCCAATCATCAGCATTCAATGAGCTCAATGTCAAGTACAATGACCTTATTCGAAAGGTAAACCTTCTCGAGGATGAGAACAAACAGCTTAAATCACGAAAGAGAACTCCTCTCGGTCCATCACATATCAACATGAACTCCAAGTCCAATGTCTTGACTCTTCTTGGTGCCACCCCTTCGAAGGTCAATCACCCCAAAACAGAGCAGATTGAAACGGAAATGCCACCACCAACCCAGAAGTCACGTCCCATTGCTTCGAATTCTGACATACAGAATATCTCTCCAACACAATTCTCCCTCACACAGGAAAGTGAAGTGGCTATAGAAGAAGACACAGCAATTGAGGACACCATATACGATCCAGATGACTTGGTCAGACGTACAAGGAGAGAATCAATGGATCTAGGAACTGATGCCAATGAAATTGTTTCATCATTTCCCTACGAGGATTCCAATTTGAAATCTTCACAACCACTAAGTATCTCTTCAGGACACTCCCCAGACAAAGTCAAACACGAATCACAACATGTGATACCATCTCAAGAATCAGCAGAGATTGAAGACTCACAAGAAAACATTGAACAGCATGTTCAGCTTCCAACACCAAGAACGACTTCTAAATATCAGACACCAGCCACGAAGCCGTTCTCCAGGTTCAACAAGCGCCTAATGATGTTCCAAACACCATCCGATGACACACCATTGAAGAAACCCAAGGTCAAATCCGAACCAACAAAGCTCCCAGAAACGCTAGACTTGACACTACACCCAACACGTCGAACACCTTGGATTCCAGAAGACTTTCGGGTGAACCCATTGAAGAACGATGGGTTCTCATACGCATATCATGCAGTGGTACGTGGTGCAAAGAGACGATGCATACATGGGACTTCATGCAATGACTGCTCAGATTTCTACAAGATGATGGGAGATTTACCAATGACTTCGAATGGACCGCGTTGGAATAACCAGATCCCAGAGTTTGACATCGTCCAGTCCGTTTCTAGACATAGAGACCTGTGGGAGGATCAATTTGTCCCTGAAGGGTTCGGGGATTTCGATTTCCCCTCGACACAGAGACAAAAGGAGATCAGAGAAGTTAACGGGAGAAGAAAGTTGGCTATGGCCTATCAAAGGCTATACTCTGCTTTGTCTGATGAAAAATATGAAATTAGAGATGATGCTATCAGAGAGAAAGTCAAAAATGGTGAGTTTGAGATAGCCAAGGGAGTTTGGTTGAAGTACTTGGACACAGAGTTCAAATGAGCATTGGTCGCTATGATTCTAGCTAGGCTACTGGTTTCATGAACAAGATTAACGAATAAATAAGGTCATAAATTAATGTAATGTCGGTGTAGACATGTTGAAATTTTTGAGACATGTGTGGTCATGAGCATCGTATCAAGTGTATCCAGTGTAAGCAACGTGTGTACATAAATCATCCTGGCGGGGTACAGCTGTAGCAAAATGAAACCAATTGGAAAAGCAAACAGAATCAGAGTAATAGTAATAGCCAAATAAATATGGATGTATGGCTTGTGAGTTGGATCATCAGTTGGCGGTGGACTTCAAATCATTGTAAAACTTCTTGTAAACGTCATAGTTGAAGTCTTTGAAGTTGGAATCCAAGTCAATGAAGGTCTTGGATGTTTGACAAGACTTGTAGTAATAGTTCAGGTAAAATCTGTTCTTCATGTTTTCAGCAACAGATTCGTTCAAGATCTTCGCACTTCCTTGGGACGGTTGTGAGTTCTTCTTTGAACCCAGTGTAGTTGCCAATTGTGCAGGCGATGTTGGAGTCTGTTCAATGTTCTTGAGTCCTGTGCCGTGTAATGGGAACAGAGATTGGAAGATCTCGTAAGCTGCAAGTGTGAATCCGAACTGTGGAGAAGATCTGAGGACACGAGCAGCACCACCTTTGAAGAACGATCTTGCACTCTCCTCTTTGAGAATTGTCTTGAAAGCATGGAAGATTCCACGGTATTGAGTCTCACCAGCCTTAGCATCAACTTGAAGTCTTGTCTTGATGACATCACAAGGCGTGGTTAGGAAGGCAGCAGGCATACCAGCCAAACCACCAGAGACCAGCAGTTCCCAAGTCTTGAGCTTATCCCTCTTTGCTCTATCCGTTGGATCATACTTGAAGATATCCTTCTTGATATGTGCATAAGTAGGGAAATAGATAGCACTGAATGGGACATCTCTCAAAAGACAAGCAGCAACACCTTTGTACAACCCAGGTAATCCAAGCTTACGAATGATACCCATAGCAGTTTGGCGTTCTGCAGCTGGATAATCACCTTGCACTTGTAACTTGATCTTCACAATCTCCAATGGGTTTGTAAACACAACTTGACAAGCACCAGCAAATGCACCAGAAACAACTTCAAATCGCCATTCAATCTTCTTGGTGATCTTGTTTGTGAAGAACGAACGTGCCATATCATTCATTGTGAGCTTGATGGCCTTCTCAGGTGCAACACCAACGAGCTGTGGACCGAGACCAGAGTACAATCCACGAATACCTTCCTTGCTGAAAACCTTCACAAAACAATCAATCGAGTTTTTGTAAATCAGCACACGTTGTGCTTGCATTCTTGTCTTGATGAGGTCAATTGGATACACAATGGTAGCACCAATGGCACCAGCGATGGATCCAAGGGTGAAGTTGTATATAGAGTCAAACACCGGGTAGAAGTAGTATGAAGAGTCAATGTGTGGTAGCTTTGAAACCTCAGATTCATGTATCAGGTCATTCAGATAGTTTGGATTGGTGATCTTGAGGAAATCTTGTAATGTAAGTGTGGAGCTGACCTTCTCTGGTTCGAGGAGGAACTGTGGGGTTTCAGGCGTCGAGAGCTGATCATAATGTTGGATGAAATCATCATACCGTTCTTCCCTTTTGGCAACTTTAGTAGCTTCATCAGGTGTTAGTCCACTATCAATAAGTTGTTGCACTTTTTTCTGATTCTGTAGCATGTTTGACTTGAAGTTGGCCACGATGGAGAACAACAGATTGATCTGAGCTGGTGAAAACAGAACAATGTTATTCACTTTTTGATACTCGTAGTTGATAAAGCTCATGAAATCCTCTTTCTTAATGACAACATTTGGTGAAGTAGCACGAGACACCTCGGAGTATTTCAAAAGAACTTGATTAATCAGATCAAAGTTTGAAAACAAGTAGTGTAAATCCTTCAACACACTGAATCCAATAGAGTTGTTGTTTGACTTGATGAGTGGTGCATATCCCAAGTTTAATGAATCAAACACCTGGTTGGAGATTTTGTGTGAATAAACTGACTTGAGAATGAATGTGAGCTGACTTTTCGACAACTCAAGCCTCTCAGATTGTGGATTGAATGTTGCAAGTTTGGAGAATGCAAATGTCAACTTCTCGTTTGCCAAATCATTTTGTAAGATGGTAGCAATGCTATTCAAGGAGATGAACTGGTCTTCAGGTTTACGGCTTGTCTCAAGTTCTGTGTTTCTCCCAGGACCTGTGGTGTAGAGCTTCAACCAAGATAGTGATTCCCAGTCGATGTTCATGCTTGTACGTTTCACGAAATCGTTATCAGTGTACTCTTGAAGTTTGTGGATGGTATTCGTGAAATCTCCAACGGTGAGTAACAGCTCATCGAAGCTCACAAATTTGTCATTATAGTTGATGGCCTTGGCGTTGGAATTGTGATCAAACTTGCGGAAGAACTCATAGAGGATGACATAGTTGTAGTTCTTGTTGTCAAGCAAGTTGTTGAAGAACACCCAGTCACTAACTGAGAGATATCCCTTCGTGCCTTCGTCAACAGCAAGAAATATCACACCAAAGGACTGTGAGTTTATCTGATTGTAGCTGTGACTGTGATCGGTGAACTTGTTGTAAAGCCTTGTTGATGAAGTGATCAGTCGTACAAAGCTTGCATAGTCGAGAACAAGTTGACCCTTCTGCTCATCATAGCGAGCAAACTTGCGGAAGATTTCAAGCTGTTGCTTCTTCGTTTCAGAGCTCGAACTGGGTAGCTCCATGACTTATGCTGTGTGTGTATCGGTGTCTCGGTGTGCTTGTTGAAATGCCAACTGTATAAGAGACAAGTGATGCGAGTGAGGAGATGAAGTGGTGTGGTGTCTGTAGAGGGGTGGGCATATCACTCTCAGAAAGAGCTCTCAGTGGAGTAGTGGATGTGTGTGTGGATGGCAAGTCCAGTGCCTGGATGGAGGAGTGAAAACCTTGCAAAAGGCTCGATGCACGGCGATGTGTACGTCAAGAGAAGCTCGTGGCGATGACTTGTTCGTGGTTCGCGACGACCCCAGCTTTTTTCAAATTTGCTGGATCGATGGCACCTGTGAAATTCTGTGATGAGCCAGGGCGAGCGGGCCAGCGGCTGGTTGTTCTTTCTGTGGATGGAGGGCGTCAGTAGCTGCCAACTTGTAACAAGTGTGTGCAAGGCAGAGGGATAACAGCACCAGGAGAAGAAGATGCAAGGACAGCGGGAGCCGGTGTTTTGTATCGCTGCTCGAGGGGCTTCAGAGCTCCAGATCCCGGACCTCTTGTCGGAGTGCGGGCGGGTGCGTGGCCAATGGGCGGGTGTGGAAAGTAATGGGCGGCGGAGAGACCGTGGGGGTGGGGACTGGCCGGGCTGGTTATAGATGCTGGGCGGTGTAGGAAAGGCGTGAGCCGATTTGTGAGCGAACCGCCTTGTCTGTTGGTGCCTGAACTGACGGATTTTGTAGTTGATGGGAGGTGGTGGAGGAGTTGGCAACCAGCGGAGGGGCCCTTTGTTTATATACGGAGCAGCTTCGTGGACAACTGGGCGCCCGGGGCTGCTGGCGGGTGGTCGCGCGCGCGTTTTTGTTTGTCTTCACCGTTTACCCCAACTTTCCCCGTCTTTGTCCGTGCGCTGCAAATGCGGGGTTCTCTTGATCCACCGGCTCGGATCTCTGCTTTGGCTCCTGGTACTTATATATGGCGCTGTACCCCCACATCCTCAGATATATAGAGGCTACTGTTCTCTTCATTGATCGTTATTTATTCAAATGTCAAACTCTAGTGTACTCTAGATTATAGCTCCCTGGCATACACCTATCTTCCATACCTCACCTTCCACTCCAACACCAGCCAGGACACAACACGGTACAGCACCGCAATCAGCGCAATCACACCGATGTCACTGGCAAAATCACTTTCCAATCCATACTGCTTCAACACATTCTCTCCAGTGTTCAGAGCACATTCGTTTTCACCACCAGCACATTCAAACGTCTGTCCTTCAAATCCCAATTTCGCCAATGCCAACACCGCCCATTTCAATGGGGAGATGTAGTTGAACACCCTGAACAAAATTGGCATGTGTAATGACATTGTACCACCCATGAAGACCGCCACAACGATGAAGTTACCCAAAAGATTCGTTGCAATACCCAAGTGGTCAAAGATCGTGTTGAATGTCAGTCCAACACTCTCACCAGCGTTGATGGCCAAGAAGGACATGTAAAACATGGTGAAAAACATTTGGGCATTTCTCGGAAGTCCAATCACCAACACAACAAAGATACTCAAGATAAATGTGGAGACCAATTCAAATGGAACCTCTGTCAACAGATACGAAGTCATGAAAACTCCAGGCGAATAGACCAAATCTTGATACTCCTGATAGAACATATTCTTCTCTCCTGGATAGAATGCCAAGTTGTTGAAAAGACCAACAAAGTACATGTTCATCACTTCTTGGATAAGACCCAATCTGTTCAAAATGGAATCGGGACTGTGCTTCAGTGGTGCAAAATACAGAGCGTGGACGATGGACAAAAACATAAGTTGTAGCACACGAGAGTAAAGCACGTCTGGTGATCTCATGAGCACTTTTGTTTGACGTTCCAACACAGGAAGTAACACCGTTGTGAATGGTTGCTGATGCTTATAAAGGCTTGAGAAATCACCCTTCGCTTCAACAATAGACGTTCCATCCACATGTGACTTACTGATCCAGGAACCAATCAGTCTTTGCATCATGTTTTCATCTCCACCAATGGCAATCGTATCAAGAACAAAGTCTGCAAAGTTCACATTGTAGTCTGGTTTAAACCCAAGCGTTGAGAAATATTCAACCAACCCAGATGGTGTTCCATCGAATAACACATGCCCATCTCCAAGAATCAGTACCTTGTCAAATTTGGCAAAAATTTCATATTTCGGCTGATGGATCGTAAGGATGATAGTCTTCTCTTCACTCTTTGCCAAGTCATCAAGCAATGTGATAATCTGATTCGAGGTAAATGAATCCAACCCAGATGTAGGTTCATCGAGCAGTACCACCTTGGAGTCATTCAACAACTGTACCGCAATGGAAACACGACGCTTCTCACCACCAGATATACCCTTCGCGGCTTCATCACCAATTGGAACATTGGCAACATCTGATAATCCCATCTTTCTCATCAACGTGTCCAATCTTTGAGGAATCTCATGATGCAAGGACCGGTGTAATCTTAACCGTGCTTGGTATTCCAATGTTTCCTTCACGGTCAATGACGGGATCAAGACACTATCCTCCTGAACCACGTATGAAGTGATCTTCTTCAAATCCGTCACTGGGAATGTAAAGCCATTGAGTTGCAAAGATCCAGAGATACCAAACGTTGAAGACCGTGTACGACCAGTCAAAAAGTTCAAAAGAGTTGTCTTACCAGAACCAGATGGACCCATAATAGCGTTGACACCGGGAGAGAACGAGACAGAGATGTTGGATAACAAGGCCTTTGACTGGAATGGACGACGTAAGATGGTGTTCTTGAAGACTGATGGCTTCAAGCAAAGACTTGTATCATGTAAGGATAGTTGAACAGGTGGTGCCATTGCCTTCGTTGTCTTGTACTCTTCTTTTGGAACCTGTGTGATTGGTTTGAATGATGAAGTTGACGATGGTCTCTCTTTGACAATCTTCACTGTGCTCTGACGCTCCTTGTACCAGAATAGCAGCGCACTTGCAATATAAAATCCAATGTACCATGCCACACTTACACATAATGGTACAACTTTCCAATGGCGTGGATAACCCAAATTGTCCAAGACCGCTTGCCCCGAGAACTCGTAACAAGCTGCGGAAGATCCCTCACACTCACCCATGTAGTCAGTGAACTGATTAGATACCAAGGATCCAAAGTTATACCAGAATGATGCAATGTACTTGGTCCAACGAACGTACACTGGCATGGTTTTGGAACTGATGAAATATCCACATGCAGAATTCTGGACTTGATAGAAGACTCCAGATACGAGAGATGCAGTGGCAAATTGGTACCCACCAAGTACAAAACATGAGTGAGCAATGGCAATTCCAATCATGTACAAAAACAGATTGTTGATGAAATAGATTCCAAAGTTCGAATTACCTTCCAGACCCCACATATAGTAAGTCACAAGTGACCAAACCACAGTTGATGGAATATCCTCCAATATCATCTTTGCCACACGACGACCGATGAACCAACCTGCGATGGTATACATCCCTTCCTTTTTCTCACGAATCAAGAACTTGCCATCAACAGAACAGAGTCTTTCAATCTCATACATCATTGGTGTGAATCCGATGACTTCACAACACACATACATTGCTGAAGTGACAGAACGGATACCTGCCAGAGAGCCACCAGGTTTGTAGAAGATCCAACCACAGATGATGGAGAGCACTAACACCGTTCCAAACATCATGATGAGAGACTGGAAATCACGAAAAGTCATAAGTGCAGTTCTCTTGGCTAAAACAAGAGATTCCTTCCACAAAGGTAGCTTGGAATGAGATTTGTCGAATAGCGGATGACCTGAGATGAATGTATCATGGAACTCGACAGGAATCAGCTGTTCATGTGTCTTCCACTCCTTGACCAACAGGCCGACTCTGGCTTGGGTTTCTAGTTCCACTTCTCTCGACATGGTCTTTTCAACAGATGACACATTAAGCAGGAAGTCAGCAAAGTTGGCGTCATCGCCCTCCATGCCAATCTTCTCGAAATACTTTTTACCCTCTGCCAGAGATCCACAAAACATCGGATTACCACCCTTGGCCAATAAAAACAATTTATCCACAATCTCCAAGATTTCAAAACGCGGTTGATGAATCGTCAATATCACAGTTACTCCAAATTCATCAGCCAAATGTTTGACTGTTTGAATCAGAGAAATGGAAGTGTGTGCATCCAATCCAGTTGTGGGTTCATCAAGAAAGAGAACCGATGGCTTGGTGAGTAACTGAATAGCCAGAGACACACGACGACGTTCACCGCCTGAGAGAGTTGTATGGAAATAAAAGTCACAAGCAACGGTAGATGCCACTTTCCCCAACCCCAAAGACTTTAGTAGATAGTTAATCAGTTCATTCCGCTCGGTGGAAGTTGAATCTGGCAGACGTAATTGTGCTGTGAACTCCAATGTTTCTCGTACTGTCAAACCAGGTAAGAAGACGTCCTCTTGTAGAAGATATGATATGTTTGGTGACCCCTGTGAGTATTCAACCATTCCTGAGAACTTGAAAGGATTGTCATTTGATCGTGAGAGAGACATTCGAGATGATAGTGTGTTCAGAAGTGTAGTCTTACCAGACCCAGATGAACCAAGGATGGCCAAAACTTTTCCCGCTTCAAGATCCAGGTTGAGACCATTTAGGATGATTTTGGCATCGGGTGGATTAACTTCATGATCAGGCTGCAGTACCTGTTTCTGCCGTCTCCACCAGCGATTCTTGTGCTGTGACTGGTGTCCTTCTTGCGGTTGTGTGGTTGTGAGTGACACATTGAGATCACGGACTCTGAGAGACACCCGCTGCTCCACAGGAACGAGCAGAGAGGACATGAAGGGAGAGTCTCAGGAGATGTAGTATGTGCAAGGAGATAGGATAGGGGTGAAGGTAACCGCCCTGTGTGCTTGGTGGCGTCTTTATGTTACCGTGAAGTTCTTGGAACGAAGCTCATGGTGGCACATCTCCTCTTTTTTAGCCGGTGGATGTGCTCAAACGCTCGTACACGCGTCCGCCTTCCTTTCTGGGTGACAATTTGTGCAATTTGGTGCCAAAACGCAGAAGCGGCCTACCTCTAAAGTGTTGGGGAACATTAGTCATTACATCATACATTGGAGCAGTGCTTTCGTATAGAGACTGTGAGTGTGCCGTGCCAGCGTTCAGGGTTCATGGTGCATTTGCTCCGTTGGTTGACTCACGGGCCCATAGTACCAGCTTCTGGTAGTCATTCCACACATCTTCAAGTTCAGAGACCGTTAGCTCGGTGAACTTTCTGGCAGAAAATCTGGTTAGGTCAACACCATGTACAATCCCTTCTTTGGTGGTATCTGGCTCGGCAACTTTCTCATCGTTAGTCTCATCGGCAACGGGTGTATGTGTTGCTGAAGGAGTTGTGCTTCTCCACTTCATCACACCAGCGAGTCTGTTGAGAGGATTATATGCCTCGGTTGATTCCACTGTGCCAAAGCGACTCATCACGGTCCGCAGACTTGTATCCAGTGCCGTACCAAGTGTCTTCAATCCTTCACTTGCCATAGGGATAGGAGATATGATCGATGCCCCAGTAATACCACCATGGACTTGTGGAACAATTGATGTTCTTCTGAGAGGCAATTCACTTGGCTGAGACAATAACAGATATTCAGATTCGGAAAGCCTTGAGAAGTCCAATGCCTCTTGGTTGATAATCAGTGCTTGTGTGTATGTGAGTGCTGCTTCAAAGTTGGTCAAACAGTAGAGTGGTTCAGCATTGAGGTACGCCGAATTGCGGAATCGTGAAATGAAGAGGAAATGCAAATATAAATCTGTGTCTTCTGAATGAATCAGAACCAAATAGATGAAAAGAGGTAATATGAAATCCCCAGATACGGCTTTTGTGTTCATATGCCTCTTGAGAAATGTGTTGAGAGCTGTGTGAGTATGAAGTAACACATCAAGCTTCTGCTGAGGTGACTTCAATTGGCTTAGGTGGGAGAGTTCTTTGGATAATATCACAAATTCTGGATCAGATACGTTGACACCTTCAATATCCAACAGTTCTGCATAATCTATCCCCTTTACTCTTTGGATGGCTTGGATTTTTCTCTTGATGTAGTTGTTCAGATTGACATCATCTTCGAATTTGTTGAACAATCTATCAAACACTGCTGATGTCACTTCCTGTTCACCAAGTTCAACATAGTGTTTCACTTTTTTCTCCATTTTGTGAATGACCAGCTTGCGCTGTTCTTGTTCTTCCTTTGTCAACATTTCAATCTTGGTCATCCTTGATTTGTAGTAAACCGACCCCTTCACAAATAGCTCCGTGCGGTACAGGAACAACGCATAGAAATCTTGGAACATTGAGCTCAGTTGCTCAGCCGAAATTGGCTTGTTGTACTTTGGTGCTTGGAGGTCTTTCAAAAACCCTTCAACAAGTTCTTTCAACTCCCTTGGGAGGACTTCCAGCAACTCGTCATCCTCCTCCTCGTTATCAGAGCTCGTTGTTAGAATCCTGAAATCAGTGGAGAGGGGATCATCCGTGTCAGCGGAGTTTGTTGTGTATGTGGTGTGTGGTGCCTTTGTCGGAGGCGTGTGAAACATCTTGCTGGGTGACTCCCTGACTAACAGTGATTGGAATAGCGTCGGATACACGTTGTTGGTTGACGTTGGTGAAGTTGATCAAACGCGCAGTCGGGCTTTGGCGATTGCGGAGAAATGTTCCGAGCCCAGCAGAACGTTCCAGAAACATCAACAACCTACGAGTACATAAACCTCCTCAACGGCGATCTCCCAGTTTTCCCCTAACTCTGCAATATATCTCCCCAAACACAGTCGTGGAACATGGCAACCCGAACGTCTGGTGGGATTCACAAACGCTCTTATTCTCCCACCATCGACGACCTCAGGCAGTACAATGTGAAGAAGCAGAGGCTACTGGATGATCTTGAGTCTCTTACACTCACAAGTACTCAGCCTATCAAACACTATGAAACAGTTCAACCTAGGAGTACCCCCACAACAGAGTTTATCCCTGATATTGATGAGTTCCTTCTGCAGAACCAAGATGATTTGGATGTCCTAAACACATCCAAGCACATAACGGATATCCAGGAAGTGCTTGACACTGACAAGCTAGTGATACCAGAGAATATTACGAGGATAAGTGGATTGAGCAGAGCGGATGAAGAAACCTCGATTGAACGAATTCTTTCACGAAGAAAAATGGATGCAATGCTGGGGAAACGGTATACCAGAGGAACTATCACTGCAGATGACATCCTACTGGACTACGAGATAAGAACCAACTGGTCATTGGTCAAGTACAAACCACCACGGCAAGTGGTGTATGAACATTGGGAAAAATGGTGGATGAACGTGCACAAACTGGAAGAGTTCATGAGACAGATGAATCAAGAGGGCGATGTGATGGTGGACGATGGGTACGAATCCCCTTACGATGATGCTCTGGAGGGCGACACGATGGTGTATGAGAGCTGGGACGATGAAGACGATGCCATGGATATCGACGGATAATGCCACACACTCTTTCAAATAGACTTGAAAAGAATACGAGTTATGATTAACGATGAATACAAAGAAATCTTATATTGATCCAGAGGACAGACGCTCGTAGTTCCTGCCAAAATGCAAGGACCAAGCCCTGTGAAGGGTCTCATCTCCACATAAAGCCTGGCCGTGCTCAGATATTCACGCAAAACGCGCTCTCTAGCCACAGGTGTTAAGTATGTGCCACGCGTAAATATGAGCACAGTTGTAGGCCTGGCGCCTTTTCGAAAATCGCGTTGTGAAACGGCACACCAGCTTTCTACGCAGGAACAGCGACCCAAGTCACTTGAAGTTGTCCAAAGCAAAACCGTCATATCCTACCGTTATTAGCTTCTTCATCTGAGCTACTGTCTTTACACAGTCCTCGTCGAAATACCCGTGATTTTCTTGAGTTCGACACGATGATTAAGGTGCGTCTTGGTGTTGTTATTCGGGCTCGCCCTAATGCACGGCCTATGGAGATGTACCCACAACAACAACGGGGTTAACATTCCACTGCCTTGAATACCCCGGAATCCAGTTTGAAGTACAAATACTAACACCTATCTTCAGGGTTTAAGAAAGTCCCTCAGGGACAAGAAATCTGCACATTCATCAATCTCATCGCCCATCTCTGAAAGAATGGCATCCATATCGTCTGTACAGGATCTTCAATTTCAAGGAAACCTCCTCCAGTCGCCAAAGAAAGTCATCAAGGCGCTCTTTGATTATAAACCACAGGGACCAGGAGAGTTAGAGTTCTCTAAAGGTGACTTCTTCCATGTCATTGGTAACGAAGATGACCCAGAATGGTACGAGGCATGTGATCCTAGAAAGAACATAAGAGGTATGGTCCCAGTGCCCTACTTTGAGGTGTTTGGAAAGACAAGACCATTGGGAAGCAACTCAAGTCCAACCCCACCAAGATCATCATCACAGAGTAAGAAGTTATCAACAGATTCTATGCCTACATCCGTGTCATCCAAGGGTTCATCTTCAACAACGCTATATGCCATTGTGCTTTACGATTTCAGAGCTGAGCGTTCCGATGAATTAGACGTCAATGCCGGTGAAAACATCATCTTATGTGCCCATCACAACTATGAGTGGTTTATTGCCAAACCTATCGATCGACTTGGTGGTCCAGGTCTTGTGCCCGTGTCGTATGTCTCTGTTATTGACATTGTCACTGGTAACTCCACGGGGAATGAAGTTATGGAGGATATCACATCGGCAAACTTGCCAACTGTGGATGATTGGAAGAACAAAAACGCAAAGTACAAAGCAAGTTCAATCCCATTGGGAATCGTTGATGAAAATGTTGTTGGTTCAAATTCAAGGATGAGCAGTTATCAGGATAGAGCCTCATCAAGGGTTTCAAATGCTATGATCGGTGGTGGTGGTGCTGGCCGTGTGGAGTCACAGGCAACATTGGACACAGACGTCGATTTAGACCAAACTACACCATATGTTGTCAACGCATCTGTTGATGCATTCAACGTTGACAATGGTCGTTATTGGTTCCATGTGTTGTGTGAGTTGAGTAACGGTGAACAGAGATCTCTATGTCGTTACTATGAGGATTTCTATGATTTCCAAATCCGTCTATTGGAACTATTCCCAGCAGAGGCTGGAAGATCATCACAGACGCATAAGCGTATATTGCCATTTATCCCAGGCCCATTGACATATGTCACAGATAAGATCACGAAGAAACGACAGGTGGATTTGAACGATTATGTGAAGGAGTTGATTGAGTTACCGGTATACATTTCGCAGTGTAACTTTGTTAAGAAGCTGTTCTCCATGATTAATGAGAAGGATGAGGTACTTGAAGGTTACACAGAAGGTAAACAATCTCGGCTTGATCCTCCATATCAACAACAACAGAAACAACCACAATTCATCCAACAACCCAACAGGGTTCCAATCAATGGCGATGGATATCAAGAAGATCATGATGCCACTATTGTGAAGGATGATTCAGTGAAGACTTTCAACACAATCCAACCGCATACAATCTCAGCTGCAAGTGATGTTGGATCAGTGAAGTTGAAATTCTTTTACCGTGATGATATCTTTGCACTTTTACTCCCTCGCAACACCACTATTGAAACTTTGAGAAGTAAAGTGCAAAAGAGAATTTATGACGAAGGTTCGAGTGATGATTTCAAGATCTTCATTAAAGAAGGAGATAGCACAGGTCAAGAAGTTCTCGATGACGATGACGTTCAACATGTGATGAGTAAGAAGTTGAAGATGATCATTGATGATGAGTGAATTGCATGAATTACCCCAAAAACGACAAATTTTACAATGTGATGAAATGACCGAACATACAACCAAAAGACTCTCTGCTACTGCCTGTATATTTTTTTTTTCTCTTCGCCTTCTTCCTTTGCTGCTTTCCTCATTAATGATCGTCATTGTGAGTCTCATTCATTTTGGTCATGCTTGATTCTCTCGTGATATGGTGTCTTGATCATTTCGGTTTTTTCTTGATATTCTCGCCGCCTGTATCCAAGTTGTCATGTTGCTCTTTTGCTTCGCTATCTATGTGTTACTATTCGATTTTCTTTTAATTGATGCAATGCTTTATTCTGGACCCTTGTAGTAGATGAGAGATCGTCTCATCACAGCCATTGAGGTCCCGTCATGACACCACACTACTACTACGCAGCTACCAGATGATGGATCCAGGTGGTGGTTCTTGGTAACTAGGGTTGAGATGCTGGTGCGTCCGAATAACAAGTTCAGAAGATCTTTCAACAATGGTATTGTAGTGTAGTGCACACAACCATTGATCCGGCGATGAGCGATGAGAATTGTAGGAGCACACATGCCGCGCACCTATAACAGCTACGCCTTCTTGGTCCAGTATATTTAGCACTCTTTGTGGCTTGCTGAGCCCACTATTTTGTTCCTGGGCATACAATTTGGTGAAAATATTGAGCCTGGAACTCGAATGAGTGTAGGTGCAAAGAGGTGTATGACAAGCAATCGAATGCACTGACGAAAATTTGGTGACACATCAAGCGCATGTTGTGTGGGTGTACCTGGATGTGACAGGCTCCAGCCACATAACTGATCTGGGCCTGGGGGGATTCTTGCTAAGCAGACCAGCAGATTGTGCGACCACCGAGAAGTAAACGGGAGAATAAGACACAGCCTGTTATTCTTTGTGTGTGTGTGTGTGGTACAAGTCTGTGTTCTAGGCGCTATTGTCTAAGCGCACGTTGCTGGGCCTGTCACCGAGCTGCGGGGGGGGTGCATCGGTGCAACATTGTTGGAGAGTCGAGAACCAGGGAACCAGGACGGTTGGGCGGGACGGATCCCTGGCACTTTGAGGCGTGTGTTCTGGCCGGTGGATGGCGCAATGGCAATGCCAATGTCACTGCTACTTCTCTTGTTCTGTGGTAGCTAGTGGGTGTTGATGTGTGTGCACCTTGGTAGCTTGTATATCCTCCAGGCGACCACCACCACCACCAACCGCCACAGTGAAGCTCCAAACTGCCAAACTGCCAAACTGCCAACAGCGCCAGAAGTGAAAAATTTAGCGTTATCGCGCACCGCTGACTCTTATCGCCACTTCCCGTTTTCGTGACAGGAATTGCGCCAAACTCTGCAACGACGCGACTCTGGGTGACCCATTTGGCGCAACTCTTCGCGCCATTTTCGTTCAGTTGCGCATGACTCTGGCGGGTGTCGACACCTGGAAACGTGTGCAAAGGGCTTGCGGGACACCCTGTTGGTGCGCTCTTCCGTGTTTGCTGCTCCCTCCAGACACACAAGTCCACCAGGGTTCTGATACCCACCTGACGTGTAGTTTGTGTCGCCCTGAAACACAGTAGTAACCGCCACGGTTGTCCACACCCCCCCCTCGCTGGGAGCCCAGTTAGCAGTTCCCCTTTTGGGCGGACTGGCGCGAACGTGCCACAGTTGCAGCGTGCTGGCAAATTGCGCAATTTTGAGGCGACGCGGGAGCTGACGCGATGAGTCGATGACACACTCGAACACCTGGATCACACATAGACACACGCTCACAAACGTATAAATAAACACTCGCATCCGCTGCCCTGTCACACTCCTCCCTGTTGCTCTCACCCCCCATCACCACCAACTACAAGCATCACTACACACACACGCACACACAATGGAAGCTACAGACGTATTCGACTTTGAGCTCGAGCTCGACACATCCGCCTCATACGCGTGCTCCCTCGTCTCCACAGCTTCCACCATTGCCGATGTCGAGGAGGCACAGACACCGCTCCTCTACGACTCCAAGATCGCTGCCTCCCGCCACAACAGCCTGATACCAGACTCCTTCGAAGAGCACCTCATCGACTCGCTGGACCTCTCAATGCCAACAGAGATAAAGTCGCTGCCCATGCCTCTGATGCAGAGCGTCATGTCAGAGACACCCCTATCCATGCTGGAGCACAGCCAGGTGATCGATAAGACTATCACACAGGGAACACAGTCATTGAAGAACAACTACAAGATCTGGCTGATGAGTACGAGTCATTGATGTCTTGGATACAACAAACAAGAACACAAGAAACTACACAACATGATGACTACGACACTTTGAAAACGGACCTTCCACACTAGGGGGGTTCATGGCTATGACGACACGATCTTACTTCACTTCTCTCCTACACACTTTCATACTGTGTGCTCCACTTTACTTGATGCATTTACAACTGCACCGTACTGGTAATATATCCCAGTTCAACACATTTTGGTAACAATGGGTATCCTGAATAATCAGACAATGGATATCTCAACAATCACATGCTTGGTTACACATCAAATCACTGCTCTTTTTTTTTTTTACCCACTACAGCTCTAAAAATATAATGGGACTTTTTGGTTATAACAATTCAAATCTGGACCACGTAGCTCTTCTTCATAAATTGCTTCCATTAATTGGCACAATTCTAGATTTACCGCATCGATGTCTGGCATCCCATGAATCCCTGATGACTCCTAAATCAAAATTGACGCCGCGAGTCAAATGCCGAAGCCATGGATCATAGCCCCCCCTCATCCTCGGCCATGTTGAAGAGCGGGTGTGTTAGCATAGCCTACTTTGTACCCGGTGTCGTTTAACCCTCAAGCACTTCCTGTTTGAGTTGGATAGATCATAAATGGCGAAATAAGTGACATATAAACGTTCATTTTTGGCAGCTGAGCATAAAAACCAAGAGGGTCATAGACACCTCTCAAACCAATAGACATGGATCCATCATCATGTGAACATTTCAGAACCCCTTTTTCATCTTTTCATTAACGACATCAACCTTGTCCTTTGCAGTCTGTGACTTGTCAATTCTCGTTCCGATTCTAACATCACTTTGAATTCTCAAGATCCCCTCTTCATGTAAATAAACGTGCAACTGACCAATCAAGTTCATAACGTCATCCCATTCACCTTCAATGGTGGTTCCTGCTGAGTGTAATGTATGTGCCAATCCAGATTGTTGGATCTTCAATTCAATCTTTGCAACTTCGTCGGAAACTGAAGGTGTTGCTGTTCCAATCTATGTGCTCGGTTAGTATCTAGCGTGGGGTGATGGATGGGATGGATCGTGGGGGAAAGTTAACGAGACGTACTGGGACAAGACACAGATCTGCCAAACAGTGGATCTTCACTGGTGTGCGTTGGAATGTGGACATAGTTCTTATGCTTCTCGATAATAGACGTGTTCCCCTGAGCATCTTTGAATGAAGGTGGCAAATGCTGTTCTGGAGTTGTGCATTTATGGTTGTGGTGGGAAACTTTCCAGCCGCGACGTTTGACAGATGTGTTGCGATCTCCGTAACCGCATAACACTACCGACTTCATCTACAGAACTACCAAGGTCTACTATCCTCATCTTCTTTGTAGGACTTTGATCGTCATCTATTACGATCATGCCTCATGCCTTAAATAATACAAGCCCCCAAGATGTGACCCGGTTTAATCGGTTCTTCTCTTCTTAGCTCTATCCCATGCAGATTTTGGTTTGGATCTCTTTGTGAAGTTTTGATGATCATCTCTCTTGTTGTTGAAAATACCCCAATCCTCGCCAAAGAATGTATCCTGTTGTCTTCTCTTTTCTGATTGTTTACCCTTCTTGGCCTGTGCAGTGGATAATCTTGTGAAATTGGACTCTTCATAACGTTTGATCTCTTCTTCCTTCTGTCTATCTCTCTGGGTCTTGACACCTCCACGACCATGATTCACAATGGTAGAACCGATAGAAGCTTCAGACATTGGTGCGTCTCCAGTCTCCAACAGATATTCTTCCATGGATTGCAACTTGGCTGTGTTCTTGGTCTTGTTGGCACGTTCACTGAACTCTTGAGGTGGAAGCGCAGCTGCAATCTTTGGTGGTCTATACTTCTCACCCTTGCCTGATGATTCATTGGCCTCGGACTCTTCCTCTTTCTTCTTACTCATAGATGCGACCAATGAAGATGCGTCTGGTTTGTAGTTCAATTCATCCTCCTCTTCACTATCGTCATCTTCGCTGTCATCATCGCTACCTGATGCAGCTTCATTGTCATGCTTTCCGAGCTCCTTCTCCTCTGCAGCTTGTGTTGTCTCCTTTTCCATCTTGTTGAAGTTTCTCACCATCTTATCAAGTTGATATTGCAATTTCTTCTCCAATCCCTTGACACCTCTCTCCATAACCACTCTGTGTACCACTGTTCCCTCTACGGCCTTCTGTTTAGCTTCGTTGATGCTCTTTACATCGTTGGTCTGTGTAGAGTCCAAGCGGGCCAGCACTATGAGTGCCAGATTGTTCAGATATGCAAGTAATGAGTTGTTTTTCAGATCCAAAAGTGAGACACCTTCAGGAAGTTGTGTATTTGTCTTCTCCAAGAGATCATTTACAACCTCTGGAAATTCTGGAGATTCGAGTTGTTCTTGCAGTGCGCTCAACACTTCTGTTGTGGAGTTTGCTGAGCCCAATATGGATTTGAGCACATCATTTACTGATTGTGACATATTGATCTGTTCTGTAATGGGTTGTGAGTGGTTCAATCTGAGGGTATCATAACGCAGAGTTTTGAGAGAGCTCAACTGCTCCCAAATTTTTTTGAATGGCAGGAGTGCGCTTACCGTGAAATTTTTGGCGGAGGAGATGAACCTCTGTTAGCGGAAAAGCACACCATTTTCTGAGGGCAATCGAGCAATATTCAACAATGATGGGTCATTCTATATGATAATATGACACTTATATGCGTGTTATACCTCCTGGTTGCTTGTACTTGCGATGATTGATAAAACAATTCAGCACAAGGTTACCCTACCGGCAATCTCTGCTGGTTCGCGCACGTCTTCAAGATCAAAAAAATTTTAAGCTGATTTCTTTTTGGCACCTTCTAAGGCTGGCTCTTTGTTTAGATCTAACACATACCACAATCCACAAAACCAACACACAATGGTATGTTTTACGCCATTATGATTATTATTGACTTCAAATGACTAACAATCACTCTTTGAACAGCCTCAGAACGAGTATATTGAGCAGCACATCAAGCAACATGGTCGTCGTCTCGATCATGAGGAGAGACAGAGAAAGAAGCTTGCGCGTGAGGGACACAAGATCGCCAAAGATGCCCAGAGCTTGAAGGGATGGAAGGGTAAACAGTTTGCTAAGAAGCGTTATGCTGAGAAGGTTGCAATGAAAAAGAAGATTAGAGCCCATGAGGAATCTAAGGTTAAAGGTCCCCAGAAACCAGTGGAGAACGATGGAGAGGCATTGCCAACATATTTGCTTGATCGTAAGGAGACAAATACAGCAAAGGCCATTTCTTCATCCATTAAACAGAAGAGATTGGAAAAAGCTGATAAGTTCTCTGTGCCACTGCCGAAGGTGCGTGGTATCAGTGAAGAGGAGATGTTCAAGGTTATCAAGACTGGTAAGTCCAAGACAAAAGCATGGAAGAGAATGATCACAAAGCACACATTTGTCGGTGAAGGATTCACAAGAAGACCAGTGAAGATGGAGAGAATCATCAGACCATCCGCACTTAGACAGAAAAAGGCCAATGTCACACATCCAGAACTTCGTGTGACTGTGTTCTTGCCAATCCTCAGTGTCAAGAAGAACCCACAGAGTCCAATGTACACACAATTGGGTGTGTTAACGAAAGGTACCATCATTGAGGTTAACGTGAGTGAGCTCGGTATGGTTACTGCCGGTGGTAAGGTTGTCTGGGGTAAGTACGCCCAGATCACAAACGAGCCAGACAGAGACGGATGTGTCAATGCCGTTTTGTTGGTTTGAACATGGGGTGGATTCTTCAGGTCTTTCCTCATTTGTCATGACATTTTGCATATAAGTTAGGTCTTTTTGGTTTTTTCTTTTTTCTTTTTCTTTTGGATTCTTGGGTGATGACTTATCCTATTCATTGGAAGGATGTTATCGCTACTCTAATGAACACAGCATATACATGAATTCTGCAACACATGAGATTGCAGTAGAAAGCTATGGGGCTCATTTGGTTTTGGTGGTATGATTTGATTGAAGTTTTGAAATACACAGCAGTTGACTTTCCAACAGGGTCTCTAATAGACTAGTAGTAGAATCACTGTTCGGTATATAACTTTGTTGAAAGGTCACGTGCGAGCCGCTGTCCACATCCCCAGGCATCGCTCATGGCATCCCGACCGGGGCTGCCTTTCCCCACCACTAGGCGTCTGACTGTGCGGAGATTGGACCCCCTTGATTGAATGTAAGGTAGAGTCTCATGATCTCTGGGGTTCATTCTCGGTGTTTGAAGCACTTTCCACTGGGGCGCCAGCACAGCACGCCGGCGAGAGGCCACAGAGACACCTGCCAGGCAGCACCAGGGTCCCCCCAGGCCGCCTACGCTTGCACTCCAGGCCGGGCCTTTCTCCGCCCAGTCCCCACACAGGCAGAGGCTCCCACCGGGGCTGCCCCGGAGACTCAGGAGGAAGTTCAGCCGGCCGGGGCTCCCCACCAGATCGGCCGCGACTCCCCGAAGGAAAACTCATCGCGCGGAGCTCTCTTTTCCCAAGCCGCCAGCACCGTTGCATCAACACCACACAACAGGCGATACACTCCCAGAAGGGTGCTGCACAGACACCGACCTCCCACAGGCACACGGGCTGGACGTCACCATGGCACAACCAGCCGCAGAGACGCCCGCACAGGACACCACGGACACCCCGCTCTCGGAGCCCTTGAGCCGCGGACCCTCCACCAGCAACATCTCCTCCTCGGAGAGCACCTCTCCAGAACCACAAGCACACGACAACGCAGACGACAACGACCTAAGCGGCTCAGACTCAACTTCAAAGGGCTCAGGCATCACGACCAAGCCCAGATCCGCCCCAAAGAAGAAGCGGAAGAAACGCGTTGTGGGTGACTTTGCCTGTGACTTTGAGGCATGCGACAAGCGCTTCAGCAGACAGGAGCATCTTGCCCGCCACAAGCTCAACCACAACCCCACTGTCATATACAACTGCACATGGGAAGGTTGTCCAAAGTCCTTCGTCAGAAGTGATCTGAGAGAGCGCCATGTGAAGCGCCATGAGATGAGGAAGCTCAAGGATGAGGCGAAGGCTAGAAATGCAGCGTTGAACCCTAAGCGCAGAAAAGTCAGGGCTACAAAGCAAACAGAACCCTTCCCCAATCAGACGATAACGCCGAGCTCCATGGTGAAGAGTGACTCGATCAAGAAAATTCCGATCAACTCACTGGATTCTATCATTCTACCGAATATCGAAGACAGCGCACCTATCAACATCCACAACTACGATGATAATTCACATCTGAGCGCGGCCAGTGAAGAGCTCGAGGCCCTGCGAGGGAGTTCCATTGCAGATATCAATCTTTTGCACAGAAAACAAGTGCCGTTCTTGACAAATCCACCAACACCACCATCTACGTCCTCTATTGGGGCAACAGTTATCCCTGATTCTCCGAAATCTAATGCACCAAGTCCCGCTAGGCTGATTAACTGGTTGTTTGATGAACAGGTGGGTAACGATGTGATCCTGGATAACGTTCCACATCTGAACAACGGAAACTTCTTCAATCCAGATGACGATCCATTTGGACTCTCATCAGATCTTCTCAATGACATTCTGGTGACACCTCCAAGTTTCCCACATCCAGCACAACAAACCACAGTCACATCGGAAATCATCCAGAGTCTGGTCAGTGAGATTCCCTCATTGGCATCACACCCATACATCCAACACATAGATGTCTTCTTAGACGCATATTGGACTGGGTTCCATACACAATATCCAATATTGCACAAACCTTCATTCACAACGGAGACATGTCCAACCATCTTATTATTGGCTATGATCATGATCGGCTCAGCATACCACACAGCAAGTCCAGAGACAACATTTGACAAATCACCACGTGAATTCGGAGATCTGATCTGTGATCCATTGAGATTCATCATCTTTTCATCAAAGGACTTCCAACCGCCTTCAAGAGTCTGGGTCATTCAAAGTTTGTTGTTACTTGAACACTATGAGAGATTGACCTCCAACCGTAGGTTCCATGAAAGGGCCTATGTTCACCACGGTGTGGCCATTCAATTATTGAGAAGAAGTCCAGGTCTTGGTGGTAACCCATTGAACAACCAGACTGATCACTATACCAAGCAAGATGCAACCATTTGGGAGAAGTGGATCGATTACGAAATGTTGAAAAGAGCTGCTCTGTTTGCGTTTTACATTGATTCCTCACACGCTATTGTGTTTGGTTATCAGCTCATGTTATTCACACATCAGATTCAACTCTCATTGCCTTGTGATGAAGAACTTTGGGAATCATATCTTACACCAAAGGAAATTCCAAATAAGAGTGAACAACTGCCATTCCTTGTGGGGCTCAAGAAGATCTTGAACAGAGAACCGGTCCAGACCAGTCGTTTTGGTAAGAAGATCTTACTTTCGGGTCTATTGACAATCATGTCCCAGATGCAACAACGTGATTTACAAGGTTCTTTATTGGAATTTGAAGATCTTAGAGATTCTTGGAAGGATTCATTATCATTGGCATTTGACTATTGGAACTGTGAAGTTATGAATGGATGTTGTAACCCTGGTGCTGTTTATTTGAAGGACAGTACAAGAAAACTTGGATTACCACTTGCACTACGGGATGATGACACCAGATGCAAATTCCCAGTCTATCACATGGCTCAAATTACGTTGAGAATTCAGCATTATGACTATTACATCTATGCAGGTGCACCATGGCGTATGAACGTTCAAGCGGAAGCATCAGATTACGAACTCACCGACAAAAAGATCAAAGAGTGGTCCTCGTCATTCAATGGGAAAGTCAGTGCAGTCTACGCATACATGTTTCTGTTTGAGATGTTCTTGTCACCACAAGATTCCGGAAGACAGTTTGAGTACAAGTTCCACTCCAACGATGAAGCCATCTATGAGAGATTGAACGTCTTAGCATTGATCACACTGCTCATTTGGTCTTTCAACTACAGTGTCGATGGACCTGAATCCCGTGTGTTGCTTCACGATCCTATGGAGACAAGATTGGTGCCAAAAGAAGGAGGTATGGCATACCTTCGTCGTGTTAGAGATGAGTTCTCAAGATTTGCAGGAGAACATGTTCACACTTCACGTCCGTTGGACTCTGTCAAATATCACAACATGATAAGATTGATTGCTACAAAGCTTGCAAGCATCAAAAACAAGCACCATATGACTGGGTTACTTACCAATATTGTTGAGATATTTGCAGGAAACTATTGGGAAGTTGGTGATGAGTTTTCGAGACTGATTCGCAACTGCTGTATGCGCAGTTTCGGAAGCACCAAGGTCCGTTGTGATGACATGTACAAGGAACACTTTGTCTGAATAGAAAGAGATAAAAAGAGAGAAATTGGGATTGAGTATTTATTAGCACTTTTAATGATTGGACGCACGTTTCTGTTTTTTGCTTTAATTCACAAAAACCATTTATGTACTAGACAGCGGCCTAGAGATGACTCTGAAGTCCGGGGTAGCAGCTGGTCAAGTTCGAGAATGGCTTATCTGATTATGTAATTTATCGTGCCCGCGAAAATTTGAGCTAATTTCGCGACATCTTGGCGGCGAAACCGCAGAAACAGTGGAAGGAACCTCCACAAAGGAGCTCATAAACCACTTCCAAGAGCCAGCGCTTCAACCGTTGATCGAGGAGACAGAGGCTACTCCAGATTCTTGAGACAAGGCTGGTCCCGTTCTATTTTGTGTTTTTCTCCCGCTTGCCACCAGACTTTCACAGCCCCAGATTCTCACATTTGCACTCGCTATCCATTGCATTCACCCCTACACATCAGTCCACAGACATTGGAGATGTCCAAAGAAGACAAGAGTTTCATCACTCCGAGCTCGCCGTCAAGGTCTACTTCAGCTTTGAATAATGCCACTTTGCTTCAACAGTCACCGCGGCGCAAGAAGGTCATCTACAGCGACCGCTACATACCCAACAGGAGTGGAGTGGACCTACAAGCTGCTTTCAGTTTAACAAACAGCGACATATTGAGGAAACCCCATTCATCGGGTGACGTTTCAGATTTGGACCAGAGAAAAGAGGAAGAAGCTAATAGGACATTTTCCACGGTGCTTCGGAATGAGCTATTTGGTGACAATATACCCCTGTCCTCTGGAAACAATGGTACCAGCAACAACATCACATCGACCAAGAGCAATGGAGACAACGAACTACAAATCACACCACCAAGGTCATCATCCGAAAACAGCTCAGTACAAATGCAGGCTTCACAGAAAACGCCCAGACACTCCACCAACTTGTTCTCCTACCAATCGCCAAACAAGAGCAGACCCACTTCAACTTCCATTGAGAATGACTTGTATTCCTTGTCCCCAGTACGAGTTGACTCCCAGAAATTATTGCTTTCGCCGTCCAAGAAGCCACGTGCTATATCCAAAGTGCCCTACCGAGTCCTTGATGCGCCAGAACTCGTTGATGATTTCTACCTGAATCTGTTGGATTGGGGATCACAAGACATTTTAGGTGTTGGGCTTGGGTCCAGTGTGTATCTATGGAACGCTTCGTCTGGCTCTGTGGACAAGTTATGTGATCTTGGAAACAATGATAAGATTACAAGCTTGTCTTGGATTGGCGCTGGTACGCATCTTGCTGTTGGAACAAATAACGGTGCGGTTCAAATCTGGGATGCAACTACTGCAAAGTGTACAAGAACCATGACAGGACATACAGCAAGGGCCACATCGCTTGCTTGGAATGAACACATTCTAACGTCTGGTTCTCGTGACAGAACAATCTTGCACAGAGATGTGAGGCAACCTGAACACTACATGAAGGTGATCAACTACCACAAGCAAGAAGTGTGTGGACTAAAGTGGAATGTTGAGGAGAACAAGTTGGCCTCTGGAGGAAACGATAACAAACTGTATGTTTGGGATGGATTGAATGGTACACCACTACACAAATTTGAACACAACGCTGCAGTCAAAGCCATCAGTTGGTCGCCTCATCAAAGAGGAGTTTTGGCATCTGGTGGTGGTACAACTGATCGTCGTATTAAGATCTGGAACACACTCAATGGTAACAAGTTGAGTGACATTGATACAGGATCACAAGTGTGCAATCTTGTTTGGTCAGTCAACTCTGTCGAGCTTGTCTCCACACATGGATACTCACGGAACCAGATCATGATTTGGAAATACCCACAGATGAGCCAAGTTGCCTCACTTACAGGGCATACGTACAGAGTACTATATTTGGCTCTCAGTCCTGATGGTGAGACTGTCGTCACTGGTTCAGGCGACGAAACACTCCGTTTCTGGAACGTATTTGAGAAAAACAAACACGGCTCGGGTCCTCAGTCGGTATTGCTGGATGCCTTCACACAGTTGAGATAAGAACGAGACAGACACTATGGAACATTGATAAGATAATAATAATTTGGGATTTAAGGGATGTTTATTCGAGGACACATATGGGTGATTCCTCCATATTATATTCAAATTGTTTCTCACAGATGTAGATCTCCAGAGCATGTGTACAAGTTTGGGGCTACGGCCAGCTCTACATGTAGAGTCATGAATAGCTGCACTTTTCAAACATCAATCAATCATAAAATTTAATGGTCTTATAACGGTACAAGATCTTAACATAGTTCAAGGAGGCTTCAGAGTGAGAGAGCCTCTGTCAAAAACGGACTGGACTTGACTTGATCCTTGTACTCACCTTCAAACAGCTCCTTTAACTTACCAATGGCCTCATCAGAAGACATCTCTCCCAGGTTGACATTGGCTTTCCATTTCTTCAAGATATGCTTCATCAACTCAGAACCTTCAGCAATCTCTTCAGTTGAGCATTTAGATTTCTTGTTATCTTCTTCATAGTCATCGAGTTCAGCTGCCTTACGTTTGGCCATGTTGACGATCTTGTTTGGGAATCCAACCACTTCAGCAACATGGATACCGAAGGATTGATCTGAGACACCAGGTTCCACTTTATAGAGCAATGTGATATCGTCAGACTGATCTTCAACATGTGCCACAACGTGTCTGTTCTGCACTGTTGGAATCTTTTCAGCCAACTTTGTCAACTCGTGGAAATGCGTGGCAAATAGTGTGAAACAGTGAAGCTTGGATGCAATATGTTCAGCAATAGCCCAAGCCAGTCCAAATCCATCGTATGTACTTGTTCCTCTTCCCAATTCATCAATGATAATCAGAGAGTCAGCAGTGGCTGTCTTCAAGATGGAAGCAGTTTCCAACATCTCAACCATGAATGTAGAAACACCTTTCAATTGGGAATCACCAGCACCAACACGTGCCAGTACTGCATCGAACACAGTAAGCTCAGCCTCCGTTGCTGGGACGAAGCAACCGATCTGTGCCATCAATGCAATACAACCCAGCTGACGAATGAAAGTGGATTTACCACCCATGTTTGGACCAGTGAGAACCAAGAACTCGGACTCCTGCTTGATGAACTCAACATCATTGGCAATGAAGGCAACTCCATCTTGGGCTTCAACACATGGATGTCTTGCCTCCTTGAGTACTGTCTTTCCCGATTCTGATCCAATGGCATGCAAAGTTGGTTTCACATATGCGATTGGGGCATATGCAGAAACATGAGCGAACGAAACCATCACGTCCAAATGTGCCAAGGCAATAGCCAACTTCTCCAACACCGGGGCGTATGTAGCTGCAATGGTAACAATTTCACGAACCAAAGATGCCTGTTGACGAGAGTATTTGTGCTGGATATCTGCACTTTCAGCTGCAATCTCACGCATTTGAGAAGTTGTGAAGAAGACACCGGCCTTCACTGTTTGAAGTTCAATGTACTCTGATTTTCCTCTGATTGCACGTTCCTCTGTACGTGTCAAACGCATACACCAACCATGGTTTGTGTGTAATTCCAACTTAAGTTTCTTCTCCGCGTCCAAGCCGAGAGAGTCGGCAATCTGGTGATGAATCGTGCGGATCTCATCTTCGATCTCATCCAGTCTGGTACGGTAACCTTGGAGGACATCATCATACTCTGGCTTGATGACGTATTCGTGGCGGTCAAGCGCCTCAAGATCAACAGTGGTTTCAACGAGCTCTTGAAGCTTTTGCAACGGTCCAAAGGCTTCTTTGATTGGAGTTGTCCATGTGGCTTCAATCAACAACTGAAGCTCTACGTTGCTCTGTGCCTCAAGTTCTTGCTGCTTGGATTCAAGAACGTCCAGAACATCCGGAATCTTGAGCAGGAACTGGTATATTCTCACAACGTCTTCCAAAGATCCCGGACCTGCTTTGGCTAACTTTTTGTTCAATCTGCGAACATCTGGAATGGAGGGAAGGAGGTCTTCTTGCAAAGTGGTACGCATCTGAGTGTCGTCAAGCAGGATCTGGAGTAATTCGTGACGGTCCTGGATCTCTGTGACATCCACCAAAGGTTGCTTGATCCATTGATGGAGCAATCTGACTCCACCTGCACTCTTACAGTGGTTCAATAGTCCAAAGATACTCGTGTTCTTGGCACCAGAAGAGCTTGTAGTTGTTGGGAATAAATTGAGGGCTTTAACTGCTGAAGAGTCGAGCTTCATGAATTGGTTGAGTGCATGTGTTCTCAACTTGTATGTGCCAAAGTTTGAGTCATCAGTGAGAAGACCGAGGTATTGCAATACCGCTGACGAGGCACCCAGACCAGCTGTGTATGTTGCAATATCACCAACAGATAATGCATGCTCATCTCCAAGAAGTCTGGTGAGATCTTGCTCTATGTCCTTGTTACTGAAATCGGAGCTCTTCACCTCTGTGATGACTGCTCCATAACGGTTGAGTACATTCACAACCTTCTTGTAGTCTGGCTCGTCCGAGTTCACAGTTGGGATCAGAACTTCCTTCGCATCGATCTGGATCAAGAGGGACTCGAGGTTCGAGAACACCTCGTTGTCAATAAACTCAGAGACACAGACCTCCCTTGCTGTGGTGTCCACGAAGCAGAATCCAATGTGCTTCCCCTCCGCCTTATTCACGACTTTCAGTGCAGCAACGACGAGTGCGCCACCATTAGCATCACCTCCACTGAATCCGCCCTGGACCATGTCCTCAACCTGCTCGATGTTTCCCGGAGATGCGAACTTGATGAGCTCCCACGTCTTGTTGTACACCTCCACCTTCATGCCCTTCTCGAACAGGCACTGACCCAACAGCTGCCCAGTGACAGACGCAGACATAGTCACGTAGTCGACACCCTGGGACTGCTTGAGAACCGAAGACGTTCTGTAGATCGACTCTGCAACGAACTGGGCATCCTCGCCGAGGGCGGTGAAGTAGTCGCCCTTGTCCACGACACGCAGCAGGTTTGCCGTGCGGGAGGGCAGGTTTTTGAACTTGCGGTAGAACGAGTTCTCGTCGGACCTGTCAGAGAACTTGAGCTCTGGACGGCTGCTCATCGTGGCTGGTTGTGTCTATGCTGTATTTGGTTATTGGTGGTGCTTCGGGGGAGAAGAGCGACGCGTCCTGCTCGTGTTGACGTTTGGTGTTACGCGTGGCGTTCGCGGAAAACGCGCAGTACGTTCAAATGTCAAAAGGTAAGCAGGTTACCACGCAGCCACTCACTCAACACTGGCCATTTAGAAGTTAGCAGATATACCAAAGCAGTGCTCGTTCTCGATCCTCAATCAATCAATCAATCAATCGGACAATCTGAACAGATCTGGATTCGTTTTACAATCTTTAACGAGTTCCTTTGATCTCCGTTTCAGCAAATGTGCTGAAAGGGCAAAAGAAAGCTTGTTCTGTAGTTTACTACTAGCTCCTACATGATGTACTCCACTAACAGCATGTCTCATATTTCATCAGTTCTATCAAAGATGTCGTCCCCTTTGCGTAGTATCATAAGCCCGTTGTGGAACCTGTACCTCAGGTGAATATCTTGTTTCTTGATCATGAGATGAATAATGCTGTGAAGGCGTCTGCACAGAATACAGATGTTTCGTATCCATGGGTTGGGCCAGTTGCTGTCTCTGTTGTGGTGATTGAGCCTTAGCCTTTTGTGATTCCCTTTCTTTTCTCATCCCTCTCTTTACAAGGTGCGTATGTACCAAGGCAGCGTTTCTCGTTGAGCAAGCATTGAGCCAGGCAAACAAACTTCCCAACACTGGTATCATGGAGATCACCAGATCGAAGAGGATATTGGCATGCATCTTGGCAACAAGCTTTGCTGGAAGACCGAGTTCCGTGTCTGCAATCTTCACGAGACGTCCATGAACTCCGAACATCAAGAATGGACCAATTACTGGTAAAAGTGCAGCAAGTGGTGCCAACCCAATTCCCAGATCAACTGGATAGCATCCAAAAAAGTTTCGATCATCCAACCACGCACGCTTCTTCACTTTCTTCCAAGCCTTCTGTTCAGCAGGAGTACATGTCTCCGGTGCCTTGCGACGTTTTTTCTTTCCATGTATCTCAACGTAGTATGGGTCCTTCGTCTGGTACTTGTCCTCGGCCTTTTCATTGAACCAGTCCATGGCGGTATCATAACCGGGAATTCCCTCGATCTTGTCACTGAGCTGATTGAGAGCGTTCATTGTGTCTGGTGTTCAGTCAAAGTCAAATTCCTTGTGCTTCCAACTTTGCGGTGTCTGCCCAGTTAGCAAAGGTTGATCTGATCTGGGTATGGGTGGCCGTGCGCAGGCTCTCGCTCAGAAATACGTCAAATGAGTGAGTGAGCAGTTGCCCGAGTTCTCGAAAGGTTCCCAGTTGCCCTTTTCTATGAGGGCAAGAGACAAAGGATTTGCAGTTGTGGCCGAACGTTGTGGAAGGATCAAGGTTGCCGATTGAACCGTCAACACCGTCGCGTCCAGCCGAACTGTACCGCCGCATACTTAAGAGACTGTCACCTGACCGGAGTGGGCAGCAGCGGGGAAGCCCGTTTCAGCACAAGAGCGTCGCAGATCTGAGTGCTCCAGCATGGTGTACGTCCTGTGCTGTGCTCAATGTATTGAGCCTTTGGATTCCAGGGGACGCTCTCAGAAATAACTGCACAACACTCCTTCAACAGTATAGAAGTCCTGGCTGCCACATAGGAAGATGGGCAGATGAAGACCGCGAAAAAAAATCGCGGTAGGGCCACACTCCGGAGAGGTTGTCGCGGCAACAGATTTTTTCGCGGAAAGTCAACAATTCACCAACTTCATCACCAGCATCACCAGCATCACCAGCACCAAACACCATCCACGGCGCCAGCAGCAGCAAACGTTCCCATTGAGCTCTGAGTTCGCGTGCCAACACTCTTTCCACGTGTACATCCGGCTACCGTTCTTTTGAGTCCGCGTTAACACCTCTTGGGCCGCCTACGCCGCATTCAGAACTCACCTCAGAGCCAGCCACAGACACACCCACCAACAGCAACAGCTACGAGCTCACCCGCCATGTCCGACGGTGAAGCAGTGCAGAAGACCACAAAAGACCTGCTACGAAAAGTGGAGGAAGATCGCATTTCTGAGAGCAAGTCCTCCGTGCCCAGTCAGCAGGAACCCATCAGTGAAGATTCGCACAGGGCAAATGCTCAATATCCCTCGTCACCTCCCAAACAAGCTGTCGAACAGCCCACCGAGGTGAAGAAACATTCATTTGCAAGTTATATGTCCAGCATGAAGCAAAAGAAGGAGGATTCCAGGAAGCTTGACGAATTGAAGAGCTCGCAGGATCAGGAAGAGAAGCTAACGAATGACACCACACCTGAAGAAGCCTCAGCTACGACAACAAAAGAGGACGCTCCTCAGCCAGACACACAAACGCTTTCATCTACCGATGTGGAAATGAGAGATGCTACTGAGCAAAAGGAAACTTCAACAATTGACACACACGCCCTGAGCACAACACAACCACCAAGTTTGCCTGATGAGAAAAATGAACAGGATCTTCTGAGCTCGCCGTCCAAGAAGGCACTTAGCACACTGCTGTCATCAGAGCTTTCACCTCTGCCATCCACACTTGGTGATTTGGAATCGAAGCTGCCAGCCACAATACCGGAGGCAAACACAGCAGAGTCGACGCCCAAGAAGGACGATCATGATGCACCAATGCCATCTGATGAGGATTCAGATGCAGAAACAGTCATTGGCTCTCCATACAAGAAGAGAGGTAGACTTGTACGAAAGTCTGAGACTGACAGTGATTCTAAGCCGGTCAAGAAAGTTGATTTCGATGAAGATGATGATTACATGGAGAGCGAAGAAGAAGTCATGCCCAAGAAGAGGAAGAAAGCACCCGGAAGTACACACAGATCGTCTCGGTCCTCTTCTCCAGGACGCCAGGCTAAGAGAAGCAAAGGTGGAAGAGACCACTCCGGTCGTAAAATGCTTCAAAGGGTGTGCGAAAAGGGAAACTATGAACTGGCCAAGCAACTTCTTGAAGATGGAGCTGATGTGGATGATCAGGATAATGCAGGAAACAGTGCTCTTCATGAAGCAGCATTACTTGGGCATACTGAGATTGTGGAGCTATTGCTACAATATGGCGCCAGTGTGGATATGCAAAATGGATCAGAAGATCTAGATACCCCATTGATCGATGCTGCTGCCAATGGTCACGTTGACACTGTGAAGGTGTTACTCAAGTATCATGCTGATCCACGTATTCAAAACGCAAGAGGTCAAAATGCATTGGATTCCCTGGAGGATGGTGGTGCAGCAACAGAGAACCTTAAGGAGCTACTCCGTGATGCAACTCTCAAGTTGACAAAAGAGGGCAAGAGACATGAGTCTGGTCCTAACTCTGATATTGATGAGCGTTCAAGATCGAAGTCAAGGGCAAGAGGTGGTCGTATCACTTCCAGTGCAAGATCAGATTCGTATTGGGTTGACTTCACCAGCAGATCCGGTAGAGAAGAGGTTTTCAAAAGAGCACGAGATGGTGATGCAGGTTTCATTGCCAACTACTTGGATGTTGCTGTCAGAGACCCTGACACCGATGCTGAAGTGCTATCTCTGGCGGCCAAATTTGGACACACCGATCTTGTCAGTTTGTTATTGGCATTTGGTGTACAGGTTGAATCTGCCGACGAGGATGGCCAAACTGCATTGATGAGAACAGTGGGAAGAGGTAACCTTGAAACTGTGAAGCTTCTCTTGGATGCCGGTGCTGACGCTTCACGTGTCTCGAATGATGGAAAGACCGCCATTGATTACGCACAGGGATCCTTGATGGTGAATGATGACGAGATCAAAATGCTTCGTGCCTCTTTGGACGGAAAACCTATTGCGCTTCCTGAGATCAAGCATCGCCACAAGTCGCATACACCTGAGAAGAAGGAGGAGAAAGCTCACATAACTAAACCAGCACACAAGCATCACGCAGATGATCAAGAGGCAACCAGTTTGAAGAAGCTGCATGTCAAGAAACGCAAACTGTCAATCAAGGATGAGTCTCGTGAGCAATCCCCAGAACCCAAGAAGAAGAAGGTTCTTAAGCCTGAGCTATCTCAATCTGAACAGAAATCCACCGCACATACATCAGCAACTTCAAAGACTCCAACTTCTGGATCTGTCAGCTCCAAGGTTGAAATGAAGAGAGTTGTGAGTGCATCCAAGCTGGAGAAACCTCCTGCCAAAGAACCTGAGAAGCCAGCTCCCCCACCTCCAGAAACAGAAGAGCAGAAAGAGGCACGTCTGAAAAGGGAAGAGCAAGATCGCAAACGTCGTGAGGCTTATGAAGCTGCTATCATTGCCAAGCGTAAAGCCCGTGAGCAGCAGTTCCTCAACAACTTTGAATCTGAGACCAAGAAGAAGGAGGAAGAGCTGCGTAAGCTTTCTCAAATTGAACAAGAGAAACGTGAAAAGGAGGCTAGAGAAAAAGAGGCCAAATTGAAAGAACAAGAACGTTTGAAAGAACAGAAGCTGAAATCTGAGGAGTTCATGAAGATTCAGAAGTTGAGAAAGTCTTACCCCTTTGGTCTCCGTTGTATTTCATTTTCAGATTCACCGAGACCCAAGTCTGATGCACTGGATTTCATGCCATTCTACAAGACTGATATCAATGGTGCTGAATATCTGGTGGACTTGCAGGTGATTATGACCCTTGGTATTGATCGCCTTCAAAAGAAACAACCGGAGTTGTGGAAGAGGTCAAAGCTAATGACTAAGGAGGAGAAGGCAAAGGCATTCAGACTCTTGAGTCCGTATTTGGTCGATCACTCCATCCACGATATTTCAAAGAAGTTGGAGCACAGCAGACAAGAGCTTGAGAAGTTTCAAAAATTGGATGTCAAGTGGATACCATATGATGATGTGGTTCAGTTTGTTGAACGGGAGTATACAGATCTTGCTGTTCTCTTCCGTTCTCGTTCCATGGATGTGGAGTTTGATGGTCTTGGAACCACTTATGGCAAGTCCAAGACTGATTCGTCGATACAGAGAAGCGTTTCAGGAAACAGACCATCACTGTCACAGGTGAAGCTGAGACTGCCTAGTGCGCTGAAGTTCAGAGCGCCAGTTACGAAGGCTCTGTCTAGAAACAGGCAACAATGGTGAGCTTTTAAGATTGAGTAGGACGTATAATTTAATGACTTTATGACTTTACATAAGCAAAAGACGTAGAATTCCGGAAAAGTCTGAATATCAAGCAGATCGTGTCGAATCACTGATCATGAGATCATCTGCATCCACAGGTTTGACCTCACCCTCGGTGAGCTGGCTTTCCTTTTCTTCAAGTTTGACCTCCAGGCCTGGCTCATCAGGCAGGGTTTTCTGATCTTCAATGAGAAGTAGTGCAATGCACATCGCCGCTTGTAACGCGATTGCCACGTACCATGCATTGTTGAATCTGTTGTTGATTTCCTGTTTTTGTTTCTCAGTCTTGGGAAAATACAACTTACCAAGGATGGTAGCAGCAATGGCATTACCCAAACACATGGAAAATTGACCAGCTGTTTGGAACAATGCACCAACTGTTGCTTGAAGATGACCTGGAGTCTTTCTCATCAGGGCATTGATGAAGATTCCATAGTACGTGTTGATCATCCAACCTGAGATAAAATTTGGGACAATTCCAAAGATCCAGTAGTTGTTCCTTCTGTTGTAATCATGACGAGAAATCCAAATAACCATTCCAAGAACACATACTTGGGTGCCAACGAGAATACGCTTCATTCCAACTTTGTAGATCCATTCCTCCTTGTTTACAATGACACCCAATAGGATACCCATGGATAGCGGAAAGACTTTGAGACCGGCAATTAGTGGGTTGTCACCTTCAATGTACTCAGCATATTGCACAGATAAGGACTTGATGAAGAGGAGCACGATAAAGCAGAAACATCTGGAGATGAGGTAAGGGTAGAAGTTGACAATTTTGAACGCCTCATATGGGAAAAGCGGGACTATTCTTGTAATCCAGCTTGTCTTGGGCTCAATTGATTCATATGGATTTGGTGATTTCGTGTCGGATTGTCTGTAGTGATCTTTACGTTTTGTGATGTATCCAAGCTCAAACCACAATGTGAAGGTTGTGACGAAGAATCCCACGGGTAATGGGACGTATGCATTTGGTTTCATCCAAGTATCACCACCTTCTGTCAAGCCCAAGATCATCAATAGGACACCAACAATGAACATTGCTGTTCCCGGCCAGTCCAAGTCTCTCAATTTGATACCACTGTTATCACGATGGACTTCAACTGGATACATGAAGAAACAGAGTAGGACCCAACAGGTGAAACTGACGGCGAACGTGAGATAGTAGAACCCTTTGTAACCAATATCCCACAGGAAAAAGGCACCACCAATGACAAGGCCAAACCCACTGGAGGCTGTGAAGAGGAGCATGAAGATGTTCAATGCGGTCCCCACTTGGCCAGACTCACGATAGTATGCATATGCCACGGGGAAGACAGCTGGGATGAGACTCGAAGCGGCAAACCCCTGGACCGCTCTGAACACGATTAGTACCACAATCTGATTCTCAATCAGTGCTGTGATGAGTGCAATGATGGCCATCCCAAACAGCCCTGTCAAGAACGTTGTGCGTGGGCCCAGGATGTCCGTGAGCTTCCCCACGAGCATGATGAAGGCGCCCAGCGTGAGTGCGTACGCGGAGAGGGTCCAGGAGGCGGTGGGTGCGTCTGTGTGGAAGTGCTGCTGGACAGAGGTGTAGAGGGGGTATGAGCCCATCACGTTGAAGTTGTCCAGGGCGGACCCCACGAGGAAGAGCAGGTAGGAGAAGTGCTTGGAGCGGGACTCCAGCGGCACGAGCGTGGTGAGTCTGTTGTGGGATGCTGGTGATGGCGTTCATCGTGAGCAGACCTCAGCGGCACCACCCATCGAGGATGTTCCAGTTGGCCACGGCGCCTGTCTGCTCTTATACCCATTGCACCCCTGCTTGTGGTGTGTAGTTGAACATGTAATGTAATCCCAGTGTTAGAAAGAAAGCAGAAGTTTGTCAGGAAATTGCAAAAGTGAAGAAACGTCAACAAAGCCTTGCAACTGTAGGATGGCTCTGGGAACTGGAAAATTTCCTGTGCGGGGCAACACTCCGGGGTACTCTGCTCTCTTTCTTTCTTTCTTTCTTTCTTTCTTTCTCACCAATTGAACACCGTTTGTGTCTTCACAGTGCATTACAAATCATTGTTAGGTGGCAGCTACATGGGTTATTAGTGTACTGTACTTCTAGGAATCATTTACTAATCCCATGCCATACATTGCCTACAGCGCCAGGTACCTTCTCCAGGCACTCTTTACTCAACATACGCTCTGTCCTTGCTACACTGTAACATTGATTCATATCTCTCTAGCACTTCGCTTTCAGCATTCGTTATATATTCATGCAATTTTGTTTGGTGTGCTTTATGTACATGCAACCGTTCCTTCACCAAACTTTCGTGTCGCTCTCACCATTACTCCTGTAACTCTTCAACAACCTCATCACATCTCTCACAAAGTTCATCTTCACTCTCCGATGTGTACTTCCAACATCTTGGACACTTCCCCTTACTGGCAGGCATCACACTGATGGCAATGATGGAGTTCTCAATGTTCAACCTTCCGTAGTATCTGAAGGAAAATTCCTCTGGGATGTCCTTGTTCACAAACACGTGCGATGCAATGTAACACTCAGCCAACTCATCTTTGTATTTTCTCACAACTCTTCCAATAGGAGTATCCAGCTTTGCAAACAAGTGTACGTCGGTCTCCAAAGAGCTCTTGATGGTCTTAAACTCCTTACGTCCGGTCTCCTGTAATCTCAAAATCTCATCCTTCACGGTCCACAACATGGCAAAGTCCTCCTCTAGCTTCTTATCGATGAGTTCTGGTTCATGTTTAATGATACCAGCCAACAATGGACTCTTCTGTGCCTCGGAAAGCCATTTTGGAGCATGGTCCCAAACTTCCTGCGTCAAAAGTGGCAAGATTGGTGATAGTAAAGAGCAATACACTCTCAAAAACTCCACCAAAACGGTCTGTGCAGCACGACGGGACACAGAGTCTTCAGCATCTGTATAGAGTCTGTCCTTCACAATGTCAAAGTACACAGATGATCCTTCAACATTCAAATGGTTGGTGAGCACTTTGAAAGCCCTGGAGAAGTTATACTCCTCGTAAAACTTCAGCACTTCAGCATTCATGGTGTACAGTTTGGACAATGCATACTGATCAATCTTCTTCATCTCTTCATAGGGAACTGAATGTTCTGGCTCAAAGCCATTGAGGTTACCCAACAAGAATGAGAACGAGACACGAAGCTTCTTCAATGCATCACTGACGTGCTTCAAGACATTTGGACCAATGTTGATGTCACTGGTGTAATCAGCCTGCGCAGCCCATAGTCTAACACCGTCAACTCCAACAGCTGGGATCTCCTTGGTACCTTTGATCAATGATCCTGGATCCAAAACATTTCCAATAGACTTGGACATCTTTGCTCCCTTCTCATCCAGCAAAAAGCCATGTGTGATGATGGTCTTATATGGAGCTTTTGGAACAGTCTCCTCAGATGTTGCAATCTTGGTCAATATGGAACTTTGGAACCAACCTCTATGTTGATCCGAACCTTCTAAATAAACATCAGCCAAGACATCCCTCTTCAATCCGTTCTTCTCACAGAATTTACGGATTTCAGCCCATGATGAACCAGAATCGAACCAAACATCCATGGTATCTCTTCCCTTTGTAAACTGTGCTCCTTGACCTCTATGGCTCTCGGGTAACCATCTCTCGACATTTTCCTCTTCTTCAAACCATGCGTCAGTACCCAGCTCGTTGATCTTTCCAATAATGTATTCCACTGATTCATCATCCATCAAGACAACATTCTCATCAGTCTTAGAATACAATGCTGGGATTGGAACACCCCATCCTCTCTGTCTGGAGATACACCACTCGTTTCTGTTCTTGATGAATGCACTCAATCTGTTTCTTCCCTTCTCAGGTACGAATTGAACGTCATCCAATGCTGTCAGTGCGTTTTCTTTGATCTCACCAACGTTGGCAAACCACTGTGGTGTAGCACGGATGATCACTGGCTTCTTCGATCTCCAATCGTATGGGTATGAGTGAATGTATGACTTATCCACATGGTAAAGCATCCCAGAGTCTTCAAGTAGGGCAAGAACATTCGGTGTTCCATCCCCAAGAACCTTCATTCCCTTCAGTGTCTCATAACCAGTTGGAAGTTCATCTGTATATTGACCAAATTGATCAACTGGAGATATGATATCAACGCCATTGGCAAGACAAACGAAGTAATCGTCATTACCGTGTCCAGGGGCGGTATGGACAAGACCTGTACCTGCAGTCTTCGTAACATGATCACCATGAAGTATTGGGAAACTGGATCCAGCTGTACGTGGGTTTGTGTAATGACATCCAACCAGTGCAGATCCTGGTATTTGAATATTTGTCCGTGTGTACTCTGGGTTCAGCGATACCAACGAGTCTGCGAGCTCTTCAAGAACAATGAGAGATTCTTCTGATGTTGTGGATTCCAAAAGTGTGTATGTGAAGTTCTCATTCACACAGATGGCTCTGTTTGATGGTATGGTCCATGGTGTCGATGTCCAAATAAGTGCTGAAAGTCTCTCCAATGGGTAGTCAGCAAGCAAGTCTTTCAAGTCCTGTGATGCATCTTTGATTGGGAACTTGACGTATGCTGCTGTGGATCTGTGCTTGTCATTGTACTCAAGTTCACTCTCTGCCAACGCTGTGTGTGTCTCACATCCCCAATAAACCGGTTTCTTCTGTCTCTTTATGAGTCCTTTCTGGAGCATCTGTTGAAAGATTTTCAGTTGTGAGATCTCAAATTCATGATCCAAAGTCTTGTAGTTGTCCTCCCAATCTGCAAGAATGGCCAGCTCCCTGAAACCTGCCTTTTGTTTCTCGATGGTCTTCAATGCATGATCTCTTGCAAGCTTTCTGATGGCTTGTACGTTCAGCACTGTGGATGAGTCCTTGGACATCTTCTTGTTGATCTTTTCCAATGCCTTCAGCTCAATTGGCAGGCCATGGCAGTCCCACCCAGGTTTGTAATAGACTTTTTTCCCCTTGAGCACGTTGTATCTGTTGATGATGTCCTTCAGCACCTTGTTCAGGGCGTGTCCCAAGTGCAGATCACCGTTCGCATACGGCGGGCCATCGTGTAGAATGAACACGTTGTCTTCTGTCGGGCGAGATTCGAACTGCTCTGTGTAAACTTGCTGTGATGAGCGGGGGATCAGGTCCTGGATGGCCTTGTCGTATGAGCTTCTCTTGGGCAGCTTCGTCTTGGGCAGGCGCAGCGTCTTGGAGTAACTGTGTGCCAGGTCGGCGTAGAACCGGTGCGGAACTCTCCTCGTGGCCATCATCTGGTGGTGTAAATGAGCTGGATAAGTTCACAATATCTCTAAATAATGTTCACCAATTGTACCAATTAACTAGCACCACCGGCCAAAAGATCCGGGAGTCGAAGCCCGCCGGTGGGCCACCAGATCGCGAAATGTCAGACACCCGCACACCGCCGCCGGCGCCCAAAACTTTTCACTTTTGTCACAGTCGAAAAAAAAGCGTCGACGAAGCTCTTCTCCGCCTGTTTCTCTCTCCTTTGGCCCACCCATTACCGCACATTTCCACGATGCCAATTGACCAGGAGAAACTCGCTAAGCTCCAGAAGCAGGGCAACAACAAGATCGGTGGTGTTAGAAGAAAAGTTAAGAAGTCTAACGCCGCCCCAATTGCCGATGACTCCAAGTTGCAAGCCACTCTCCAGAAGTTGAACGTCCAGACACTCGAGAACGTCGAGGAGGCCAACTTCTTCAAGGACGACGGAAAGGTCTTGCACTTCAACAGAGTTGGTGTCCAGGCCGCTAACCAGCACAACGTTTACGGTTTCTACGGTATCCCACAGGAGAAGGAGATCACTGAGTTGATTCCAGGTATCATCCCACAGTTGGGTGCTGAGAACTTGAACGTTCTTTCCCAGCTCGCTGCCCAGATGCAGCAGCAGCAGGCCGGTGCCGCCGGTGCTGAGGCTTCTGCTGGTGATGAGGATATCCCAGAGTTGGTTGATGAGAACTTTGATGCTCAAGTTGAATAAATTATCTGACCTTTAGCATTAAAAAAAACACAAAAATTACGAAAGATCATATCCCCTTCCATGCAACTGCACGTGTATTTATCTGAATTGAACGTTGGATGTACAGGTACTAGACATATCATTGAATTTGTTGTAGATCCAATTTATTCCGCAGGGATGTTCCAATTTGTGGGGAGCTAGACTATAGGGTAAGGCAAGATCTGCCACACATCGAGATCGAGAAGCTCAATTCACATGGCTCTACAAGGTGAAAAAAATCACATTTGTTCATAATAACACAGCCACATGGGCATTTACGAAGCACTAAGAGTCATACCAAAAGCTTAGACCATCCCCACTTGTGTGGTCCAAAATATAAATCAAGAGAGTGATCAAGTCAAAGAAGTCTGGACGCCACCTCGCCCGCGGCCGCTCCGTCAAGTCACATGACGCAGTGGCAGTCAGCTCAGATCACGTGACATGACAGTCGATGTCGTCCTTGCTGTCTTTGAATCTCTGACAATCAGCCACTCTATGGCCTTTTTCTTTGTAATAGTAGCATTTGACCTTGACACCTGATCCTCTGTGGTTGGGCCCTTTTGTGTGGTCAGGCTTCACGACTCTGTTCATACCTTGAAGAAGTCTCTTGGTTCTCATATCCCTTTCTCTCAAAAGCTCATTGAGGGTTTTCATCTTGTTGATTGATAGCTGAGTGTTGCTGATACGTGTCAGAAAAGAAGACACCACCTCTTCTAGTGACAAAGGGGTTTGTGCGTTCTCCATCTGGAAAGATACTTCGAGTGTGACCCTGGTGTACCATGGGTTCCCTCCAAGAAAAAGTCGAGAACCTATCAAAAGGTAACTCGTCATGTCCTCTGTCTTCGCCTTGTCGGGATAGAAGCATTCCAAGCAGTCAAACTCAGCAACTAGCTCGTACATCCATTCGGTTATAGTCAACCGCATCTTTCTCTATCCTAACAGGGATTCGATATATCTTCAGCAACTCGTTCTCGTAACCCATAGAATAGTGTGACTGACATGCATTGTAGAGGCTTCCCAACAACTCTTGTGTGCTAGTATTGTGATGAGCCAGGTCTCTGTAGACACCAAGCTTGAGTTTGGACTCAATCATCTGACAGCACATGAGATCAAGGTCAGTAGAGACGGGGTGGGCTTGCAATATCTCATGATAATGCATCATTGACTCCTCATAACCAAAATATTTTGACTTCTTCAAGCTGGCTGGTAAAAGCTCCTCGAGTCCCTTAGAAACCAACATCCTCAGTGTCATCTGAAGGAACCATGTCGACAAATTGATTGAGCTCGGGTAGAAGTGCAAGTGTCGTGTGCGTGCTTATTTCCAGATCCCGGGCTTCCCGTCTCAAAGCTTTGATGACGCAGGCGTTCATGTTCATTGTTCTCACTTGAGTGTTGTGTGCTGAGTATGGGAGATGCTGTTCCTTGTAGCAGTCTGGTTGATATACAGCCGAAGCTGGCGCTTTTGAGCAAAAGTTGTATCTCAAAAGCATGCCAGTATCCCATTTATCCCCCGTGCTTACCCAGGCGTGACGGGTTCCCACGCTCACCTGAATTGAGACCGGAACACCTGGTCCTTGGAGCACTTGTTTGTGGACCAGACATAACAGTTGACGCATTCCACTGCATGAGGGAAGAAAGGAAAGTGCCAGGCACATCTGTGGCAACCAGCGCAGAAACAAGTCGGAAACGCACACGCCAAACCGGCGGTCTATTGTTGAGCGGAGTTAATGTGCCAGTCTCCGTCGGCGATTCGGAGATACACCGGCGTATGCGCACGGCTCAAAGAATTTTTCACCTTCTCCCCATCTGCTGATAAAATGCTATAAGTTGTACGCGGACCCTGTTTACGTGTTGTTTTGGTGGCCCATCTTGACGTTTGTGTCACCTTCCGCACCCCCCACTGCTCAAACACCAACAAACAGCCATGGGCCACCCCAAGCCGGAAGCCACAGAGAGACAGATCCAGCTGGACCCTCAGCAGCTCGAAGTGCCACAACGCGGTGGAATCCTTGCCAGGATCAACACAAAACTCACCGGACTCGTGCCCACGTCCAAGAGAAGCAGAAACTTCTCCTTCTTCGTCTGCCTGTTGGGCTCCTCGCTCGACAACTTCAACGTCTCCGGCTCCTACGCCCTCTACTACAGCATCCAGGACCACTTTCATGCGGACTCCCCCACCGTCTCCTGGACACTCTCCGCCTACGCACTGACACTAGGTGCCTTCATCATGCTCGTCGGTAAGATCACAGATATCTTGGGTCCACGCACAGTTTTTCTGTGGGGGCTCTTCTTCACCTCCATCTTCGCCCTGGTGTGTGCAGTTGTCAATGACCAGATCATCGTGCTGATTGTGTTTAGGGCTCTCCAAGGTTTTGCGGCTTCCTCTTTGATCCCATCAGTTTACCCCATTGCCTTTGAGTACTTTGCCGGCACAGGACACTTGTCAATGGCATTCAATCTGTTCATGCTCACTTTCACCGCATCCAATGGGTTTGGCCTTGTCGTTGGTGGTGCCTTCTCATTGACCAGCATTGGATATAAGGGCTTCTACTACCTCACATTCGCCATCTCATTGCTCTGTTGGCTGTTGCTCTACCTCTTCATGTTTCCTGTCCCAGTCCACCACCGTAATCAAAATATCAAACTGAAACAGCTGGACTGGGCTGGTACTGCAATGTTCATCGTGGGTATTCTTCTGATCATTCTTGGATTCACCGAAGGTGGTGATTCTTGGAAGAAGCCATCCGCTTATGTGCCATTACCCCTGGGTGTCTTGATTATTGTATTCACATTATGGTTCGAAACTGGGTACATCCAAAACTACAAGAGCAAGATTGATGCTGAAGAAGCACGGCTCAAAGAGAGCGCATCTAACGCAGAGGAGATCACCTTCCCTAAGCGTAACTGGATGTACGAAGTCATCACACTTTTCCCACGTCAAGCCTTTGGAATCATCAACTTCATCCCATTGGTACTTGCTACCTTCTGCAACTGTATCGCCTTCATCGCCCTCAACAATCTCGGTGTCCAATACGCAGAGTACATCGAGGGTGACAACCCGTTGATTTCAGGCCTGAAGCTCCTCCCAATCTCTGTGGGGCTCTGTCTTGGTGTTGTGATCAACAGTGAAAAGAGAATATATCGAGTCGGTATGAAATTTGTCCTTGTTTCCACTCAGCTTGTTCAATTGGCAATGCTCGTATGGATCTCAAGACATGACTACACGCATAAGAACAACTATTGGATCTTTGGATTCACACCAATGCTTCTCTCAGGCTATTTCGTGAACACTTACTTCGGAATCTACTTGAACTCACTCATGAGACGTACTCCAGGTGAACTACAAGGAACCGTTGGTGCCTTGCTACAAACAATCAGTCAAGTTGGTATCTGTTTGGGAAATGCCATCATTGCCACAGTTCTTGGAGTGTTGGAGTTCCCAACCACCGAAGCGGAGAAGTCGTCCCTAAATGACAGATTTAACAAGGCTTGGTACATTGCAATTGCATTCCAATGTATGATGTGTCTGCTGTTGATGATCATCAAGGACGTTAAGAGCATCGAGGATGATGACATCACTAGAGAGGTCAAGGTTACTACGGAGAATACCGATGAGCATCCAGAGACACCATTATAATGACCAAAGTTACGAAACTAATATAATTTAATGATAATTTTGCATAACACTATACCGTTACTCTCTTATAAGTCAATTGTAGGCATATTCCTATCCAAGTAGTCGGTTTTCAGATCGCTCCAACTGCCACCCCTTTAGTTAAAAGTTGCGTTCTAGCCAATTGACCAAATGATTATTATGTTGAAAAAAAAGAAAAAAAAACGATAGGCAGCTTAAAATGATTATTCTTAGTATATTCCTTCATGGCTATGCGTATGTGTGGATATTTTGGCCAAATTTACAGTTTTTGTTTTGGTCTTTCGATGTCACCTAGGAGTTAAGCTGTTGGGGTGGAAAGGTTCACTCCATTTTCTGGAAATATTTAGTCTCTGAAATTTCAAACGTGTTTTCTGAGCCTAATTTTAACACTAATAGATAAACACAATGTCTGAGATCACTAAATCAGTTTCCAAATCTTTGATATCGCTTTTGGTTGTGGCAATAGCCGATTTTATTTACATCACGAACGGCATGAGGTGAGGGTGTCGAACAGGAAGACGAGTTCCGGCTTGTACACAGGAAAGAACAACAACAAACACAAATGATGCCTGCAATTGATCACAAATCACTGTCAAATCACCTTACTATGAAGGCCAGTAGATATTACTACATGTGCAGGATGAACCATCTTGAAGGGTTTACTACTATACAAAACTGAAAACCACACCATTCCATACCCCAGCGTTCTCTCTCTTCATAATCATAACGTCTCTCGTATCAAGCGTAAATCAATAACTGTACCAGATTATGGAGCATTGAACACAGAGAAGTTACGAACAATGTTTGGACCATACTCGTCGTAGTCCTGCTTGGTGTGACAATATGACTGGAACTCACTAGTTTGAGCAAGAAGAGAACCACCAAACCAAACGGCATTTCGTTGCTTCTTATGGGAGATGACTTCCACTTCGACACCTGTGGATTTGGTATGGGAGATCCTTTCAGAAGCGGATATTCTCTCGTTGACGATGGCCTTCAAGTCTCTCTGCAAACGACGACCAAAGTCCTTAAACATGGTGGAACCACCTGAGAGGACAATGTTTTTGTAAAGGCCCTTTCTCACATCGATAGGAGTGGCCTGGATGACCTGGTCCACGACAACTGGGAGTGGAGTAAGGAAGTCTGATGATGCAATCTCTGGGTTGAAGAAGATCTCTGGGGCAAGGAAACGCTCGTATCCAACATCGACAACCTTCTTCGATCTCGTTGTCTCAACGATGTACTGTGCAAATTTCTCTGGTTCACGGTCAAACTTATTGAACTCCTTCACAATGTCTGGACAGACGTAACAAAACTCCTGCTTGATTTTCTCTGCTGTTCTGAGTGATGTGTCAACCTCACCACGGTCTCTGAGGAGGGATTGGATAAATAGGGTGATGTCACGACCGGCAATTGGGATGTTCTTGATGGATGAGCCAATGACATAACCTTCAGCGACTGGAATTACGTGTGTCACACCATCACCGGAGTCAATGACAGTACCTGTGAGTGTACGATCGACAACTTTTGAAGATGTCCAAGAGGCGGCAAGGGCAAGCACGGCTTGGACGGCAATGTAGAGACCAGCACAGTTAAAGGACTCAAACATGATCTCTGCTGTGTTCTCTCTGTTCTCCGGTGGATTGAGAGGTGGCTCGGTGAGAAGGAAGTAGTGGTCTTCTGGCTCACAACGGAGGTACTTGAAGATGGAGTTCTCCCAGAAGCGTTCCATGTGATCCCAGTTCTCGATCTGACCGTGCTTGATTGGGTACGAGAGCGAGTAAGCCTGTGTGTTCGAGGCCTCAATGGCTTCATCTCCGATGAAGAAGTCCAAGTCCTCGGTTCCACGCTTGGACGCGAGGAAGGATGACTGTTGTTGAGCTGATGATGCACCACCGAGGAAGGATGGCTTAGCACCTGGGGCAGGCTTGGAGCCCGCACCGGAGCGTGTGGCGATGGCGGTGGGGAAGACGTAGGAAGGAGAGTCGTTACCGGCGAATCCGAGCTTGGTGAGACCTGTACCGCTAGAGAGTGAGCTGTTAGTAGATGTTCTGGGGGACAATGCGGGTTCATTGAGGGTGCAAGAGTAGAACCGGGGCGGGAACATACTTGTCTGGATCTGGTGGTTAGTAACACAGCGCACAGGGCCCGCCAGAGCAGCGGGGGAATCCGGGAAACATACCCATGACAACGGCCGGGGTGGACGTGAACGACATCTTGGTGGATAGGTTGCAATTGCCGGTGGTGGAGGCGCCAGTTGGGTGACAGATAGGGGGCCCTGTGCGCACTAAAGGACAACTCGATCGTACTTGATCAACCTCCGGCGCCTCCCTGGCACCGGGTAACCCTCCTGTGGCCCGTACCGCTGATTTCGCGAACCTTTGGCGCGGGCACGACTCCGCCAGCAGCTGAGAAGTTACCACCAACAGCCGGATCAACATCCAGCGGCTACAGGTTCCAGGAGGTGTTGGGTACCATAGTATATCTGCGCACATATATACAGCTAAAGGGATGCCCGAGGAGAGCTACATGGAGGACTACACTCCCCTGCTGGAGAAGGACTTCAATGCCACCTCGTTCGCCAACGATCTGCTGCTGGCGACGAACCCTACACACTCCGAGCTTGACATCTCCACCGCGGTCAAACGTGTCAAGTTCGACATCAACAACATCAACCTGCATCTGGAGAAGATCTCCTCGGAGAATCATGAAACTCTGATACAGGAAATACGCACAGACCAAGAGTCACAACAGCTATTCAAGCAGCTCTCTCAACCATTAGACCATATCAACACATCATACCAAAGACTCAACAAGGACATCCTTCAACCCTACCAACAAGCGATAAAGACACAGGATGCACTCAAGAGGATCCACTCTACATCATATCTGCTCAGGGCAGTGACCTATTTCTTGTATCTAATCAATCAGATCGAGGATCTCCAATCACACCCGTCATTTGAGCAGAACATGACAAAGTCTGCGCGAAACATATTGAAGCTCTCCAATCTCCACAATCAATTGAAGGGACACGTGAGCACAAATGCCAACCTCAAGTCACTGAAGATAATCAGGGACTATGAATCAATTGGCTTCGAGAGACAGCAGAAGCTCCAAGATTTCATCCAGAGCCAAATCAGACAACTCAACGATAAGACACTCACACAGCTCCCGGAAGCCACAATCCAGATATACTTCCAATCACTATACGCACTCAACCCTGATGCACTTGCCTCTTCAGTGAAGACGCTTCTCACAAATAATGTTGTGAATTCAGTGAACATCCTCACTCGTGTATTGACATCTCCCCGCAATTTCGAACCAGCGCTCAATGACGTTCTCAAGAGAGCCAAATTTGTTGGAGATATCACCCTCATTCTTCAGAATACCAAATCTCAACAGGGGAACACACTGCTATCAGAGACTTTACAACGCTTGGAGCGCTCGTCATTACTCTCCACGTTCTGGAGAGACGTTGCTAAGGCATATGAGTCAAGATTCAGGGAGACCATGCAACGTGGTGGACCAGTGGCAAAGAGCTTGGTCAGTTATAAGGACAACATTAGGAGCCTGATTAAGAAAACTGTCATGGCAAGTGATGAGAACATAAAACCTGCTGGTGTTGAAGTGAAGATGATGTTGAATAGTGTGGAAAGTTTGGATAGAACCAACAGATACTGATTATTCGTGCAACATCTGATATTACTGTGCTTGCAACTTGGATAGAAAGTGAGTATGATGAAGTCTAGTATCAATTGATATTGTAGAGCTCTAGTTTCTATTGCAAATGAGTAACTTCACCCCCGTACTCGTACAAAATTTGTGGAATCGGCTCATGATCTCGTCGTATAGTGACATGGCCGATCCCGAATATACCCCACAGTTGCACACAGATCAGGTTGAGCTCGAGGCCGCTGGAGGTGCCATCACTGATTCACTGAACAGCGGAGAACATCACAAGGGCCCACTCTCAGGACATTTCAGAGCTTTCAGCAGCTCTATAAGAGTGTAATATAGGCATGTTACCATCAAAATGGCATCAGATGACTAGATGTGGTTCGGCCGCTCCCACAGGATTTTGTCCGGAATCTGGGTTATCTAGATGATCAGTCTGCGTCTGGGTTGCAGCATGTCCCATTGACCGATGACTCCGAGAAACGTGTGACAGTTCTCAGCACGAGAGCAGCCCCCAGATACGAACAAACGAGACGTATGCTATTAAACTCCATAGATCCTCTGCTTCTGCTCGGTGTGGAGATCCTGTTGCCTCTATAAAGCCATTCTATAATAAGGGCTGGTGAGGGACCCACCCGAGCTCATATCTCGGTTCTCGAGATGCACGGCGATGGCCACACCACGGATACCCTCCACCAGAAAAGGCCAGAAGCTCACCCGAACAAGCACCTTATGTCATCATTCTCAAGCTCAGATCCCCTTTCCTACTCCTTTTCATGCACAAAGACATAAAACCACGCTTAATTTGAGGCAGGACGCGTACAGTTCCGCCTCACTAAATTTGTCCCGACACCGAACCACCCAAGATTTCTCCAAGACACCCCCTTTATACCCAGGTCTCACGAGTCACATATAAATAGGCAGCACCCGCTTCTATACCTCTTCAGCAAGTGCTTCAACATAATCTGGCACTTCTGACTTCAGATCAACAAAGGACTTGCAAGATGCTCTTCTCTCGCTTTGCTGCCATCGCTGCACTCGCATCACCAATCGTCGCGGAGGCTCTCCCATGGGCCAACGCCAACCCTCAGGCTGCTGCCGCTGCTGGTGCCTTTGCCGATGCCTACGCTGAGGCCATCGCCATTGCTCACCCAGATCCACAGGCTTACGCCATGGCAGCTTCCGCTGATGACTGTGCCTCAATTGCCTGTCACGCTGCCTGTGGTATGCTCATCACCTACGGTTCTGACTGTACCGAGAACACTGAAAACTCATACGCTGGTCCATACAACACCACCTGTCTCTGTTCCGAGGACTCTGACTTCAACAAGCAGTATCCAGCTTGTATGTCCTGTGGATGGACATTGTGGAAGTACTACGGAGGTTACCTCTCCTCTGCTCTTGCTGCTTGTGGTACCCTCTCTACCGAGCCAACTGGTACTTTGAGATGTTCTACTACTTTGACCGACTCCTACAGTGTTGACACTGGCCTCAACGCGTGTGAGTACACTGGAGGATGCACCACCACTGCCGATGCTGTTACCAGTGCTGACCCAACACCTGCTACTACCACAACTTCTGAGTCTGCTGCTCCAGCCACTCAAGAGACATCTACCGCTGCCGCCGCTCCAGCTGAGACCTCTGATGCTCCAGCTCCAGCTCCAGCTCCAGCTGAAACCTCCGCCACTGCCGCTGGTGAGGCTGCTACTACCACCGCTGCTGCTCCTGCTGCTGATCCAGAGACCACTGCCGCTGGTGAAGAGACAGCGGTTGCAGGTGATGAGACTACCGCTGCTCCTGCTACTACTGGTGAGGCCGCTACTGCCACCCCAGCTGCTCAGTCTTCCGGTACTGCACCAATTGTGTCATCTGGTTACTCCAACGGTACTTCCACTGCTACCGTCAGTGACATTGGCACCACCATCATCACCATCACATCATGTCATGACGACGCTTGTTCCGAAGTCCCAGTCACCACTGGTGTCACTGTCGTTACTACAACCGTTGGTGGTGTTGTCACTCAGTACACCACCTACTGCCCATTGACCACCGAAGTTGAGGAAGCTACTCCAACTATCCCAGCTCCAGTCCCAGCTACCTCCTCTAAGGCCCAGCCTGTTACAGAGGGTTCAACCACTGGATCTGCCGCTGTCTCCACTTTCGAAGGTAAGGCAGCTCTTGTTGGATCTTCCATCTTCGGTTTGGTCATCTCATTCTTGATGTTCTAAGCCCTTAATTGGATATCTTAGTCAATATATTATTGTTTGTTCTTTGTTTTAGCCGCTGATACCTTGAGCTGGCTGTAGGAAAAGCCAATAGTAGATCTTGAAGGGAGCCGATGGGATGGAAAGCAGATATCGGGGTAACACGCGTGACTCGAGTCTAGATTGGCATAGTATATTTTTAGATCAAACATGACTAGATATTGTGGTGGTAAGCGACCCATAACCGGGCCATTATCATTCAATGGTAATACAGCAAGCACCAAAGAGAATAATTAGACCCATTTTGAGCTTCCTTCGCTCTCTAGCAGCGCAAAACTCAGTGCTGGTTTACCCCATGTTCCAGCGTTACTGCTCGCGGTTAAACTTCAATCTTCTCCGATAACTCACCGTTTTGACACAAAACACACAGGTGGTGTTGATCCTTCCAAAAGCACGCTGCCGCGTAACGTCGCATGGTAACCACAACATGAGGATTGTGGTAAGTATGTATCTTTCGTCTGTGCTGGGTCGTGGTGTAGGCTCACTCCTTCCGCTCCCGCTGCTTTCTTAAGGGTCATGGTGAGCTCCTAGTATCTGCAGTGTTCTTTCCCATACACCAAACTATAACGAGCACTAATTGGTTACGTAGAAGCTTGAATTTGCTTGAGCAGAATCCATGGAGTCAGTGGATATATTACCTTGGGATATACGGGTAGAAAGGATGGTTCCAACTACAACTTGCAGCACAAGCCTTCGACTAGGCACAACTTCCGATCATAGTAGTGCTACTACTGGTATACTACCACTTCCACTGAAGTATAGTAGTGTCTAGTGACGCTTTGGGAGGGAAAACATCCAAATCGGGAATGGAAGCTAGTAGAAAATAGCTGGCGTAGAGCCAATCGCGCTCATACCTTGCTGCTCTTGGGTCTTGGGTGTCACGTAGCGCGTGTTAGTACACAAACGGCTGTCACTCAGGGCACTTAACGGACAAAGAACACCAACCCCGCGCTGAGATAGCACTCTTCACTATCTTTCAGAGTTAAAAAAGACACTCCTACTAGCTAGGAAAAGCACTTTATACCATAGGATTCAATGGACTAAGCCCATTGATATTCACACCTCATGGCCTAGATTGTTTGCCAGATCTGGGGACCCGTCAGCTCCTCCACAAAAAAACCTGTGCGAGCGTCCACATGCATCGGGGGCAGGTGTCTCTGGACGTAAAACACCAACACCAACGCCAGCGCCCAGCCTCCACGCACAACATGGCCTGGAGCCAGGGCACCCACTTCCAGACCCGGCTCCAGAGTGTGGGCCAAGCTGAATGAAACAATGCCTCTGTTCTGGGTCTTTGCTGGCTGGTGGTTCTGCGCTCGTCGCTGCAGTCCGTGTTGCAGAAGTTACCGCATTGGGGTGCCCATCGAGCACCCGAGACGTACGAAGCCGCACAACTCTCGGAAACTCACCTCTTCCCCAAACAAACACCCTCGTGCCCTGCTCACTGCTCCATATATAAAGCCCCCGGGACCCCCGATCATCTACACGGCCTGCAATGGGATTGGGGGTGCTTCTCTGTTCTGGAACCCACATCCACCCACAATGCAATTCACTCGCTTCGCTATTGCCGCCATCGCCAGTAAGGTCGTCTCCGCCGCTGCCTCTCCAGATGCTCTCCCATGGGCCAACGCCAACCCTCAGGCTGCTGCCGCTGCTGGTGCCTTTGCCGATGCCTACGCTGAGGCCATCGCCATTGCTCACCCAGACCCACAGGCTTACGCCATGGCTGCTTCCGCTGATGACTGTGCCTCCATCGCCTGTCACGCTGCCTGTGGTATGCTCATCACCTACGGTTCTGACTGTACCGAGAACACTGAAAACTCATACGCTGGTCCATACAACACCACCTGTCTCTGTGCCGAGGACTCTGACTTTAACAAGCAGTACCCAGCTTGTATGTCCTGTGGATGGACATTGTGGAAGTACTACGGAGGTTACGTCTCCTCTGCCCTTGCTGCTTGTGGTACCCTCTCCACAGAGCCAACTGGTACTTTGAGATGTTCCACCACCTTGACCGACTCCTACAGTGTTGACACCGGCTTGAAGGCCTGTGAGTACACTGGTGGATGTGAGACTGATGATGACGCTGCCACCACTGCTGCCCCAGAGACCACGGAGGCGGCAGAGACCACTAGCGATGCCGGTGTCACCACCACTTCTGAGGAGACTTCTGCCGCTGAGACTACCTCCGTTGCCGCTGAGACATCTTCAACTCCAGCTGAGAAGACAACCACTACATCTGAGGAGAGCTCTGCTGCTCCAGCTGAGGAGACCACTGTTGCCTCTTCTTCTGCTGCTGCTGCTGCTGAGGAGACCACTGCTGCTGAGGAGACATCATCAGCTGCCCAGGAGTCTACTGCTGCTGTCGAGGAGTCCTCTACATCTGTCGCTTCCTCCACTGATGCTTCTGTCTCCACATTTGAGGGTAAGGCTGCTTTGTTGGGATCTTCTGCCCTTGGTTTGGCTCTTTCCTTCTTGTTCTTCTAAACACATTAGCTTGTGTTGACTGCGTCACGGATTTTTTAACCAAATCCCTTGAAGCTGAAGATACGATTTCGGTGGCAGGGCTGGCCGGGATCTTATAACCATTAAAACATGATGATACCGATACTGATTTACTGGTATACCTATCCCCCACAGTAGAGATCTCGGAGGCACCTCTCAACAAGGAACGTCTCAGGAGATCCAGGACACTGCACCACAGGAGTGCAACTTCTTCCTGATCTGCGTCTGTACCAATGTAAACCAAAACCAAACGCGTCCACCGTACATGAACAAAGGCAGGATTCGTTGCGTGGCGTGGAAAGGCGGAGAGGGAGAGTCCAGACGGCCAGCAGCGGCACAGTACGGCTCGGCGTTATCGCTGGTATCTCCGTCTTTCGGACATGCCGGAGATCTTTAGGCAGGGTCCTTTTGGCTGTTAAACGAGGTGGATCTCACAACGTCTTTGTTGGCACTACAACTTGCTTTTATGGGAAATAGAGCTGAGTGGTATCCACGATCACTTTCTAGCACCAGAGCTTACACACGGAAGAGCTGATGGAACGAAATCAGGGAGTCATATGTCTTCGCCTCCTAAAAACCTCCTAAAAATATGTTGCGCAACCAGCAAAACCGGGTGTTTTGGACCGACCGCTCGGACAATGGACATGCAACCAAGGAACGGGCGTGCCCAAAGCCAGAAATGAATTCACCTCACCAGCTGCTCGAATGTGGAGATATATCGGACAAAACTTCAGAACCTATCCATAGAAACTTGGTTTTAGGGTGTAAAGCTTGGTTTGGGGTGTTGGCGGAGTTGCAACTTGCGGAGAAGGTGTCACTATGAGATCACGACTACTGAATGATTTGACGATGTAAAGACGATCTTCCACCCTTCCACAGATCTTCCCGAAGAGTGGAGGTACGTAGTGGCTTATGTGCCAGGGAAGAAATATACACTAGTGCTTGCATATTTGCGAGCCCGAAAAGAGATCGTCGAAATTGATCTCAACCGGCCTCGAGACCTTCTTGCCCAAGTTGATTGTAAAGCAATGGTACGCTATGTCCATAGCTTAGTCGCTCCTGCCTCTATCACCTACATCTTAATCATCATAACAGATGGAGAACTGGGGTTTCATTGACGCCAAGTTGGATGAGTACCAGACTTGGCTTGTACAAGCGTACAACACCTCCGCCCGGAGAGATTGCAGCAGCAGCGCACATGAGCCACATATATGCATGAGAAGACCGTTTAGACGAGCTCTCTTCTCTACTAAAGATCTGCAAGACCTTATCAGATATGTATCAGTATCATCAATGAAAGTGCTAGTTAGTAGTACACTTCTACTCAAATGGCTCAAAGGTTCTGCCGGAGTTTCTACGTAGTTCGACTCACTCTTGTCCCACCCCCAGACTCCGACCTAGTTGTGCCATCTACAACACTCTGCACGTCTGCGCATCGTCACAACAAAGTCTTGGACTTCCAGATCCTGGGCCATGCCCCATGGGCTGTTTCTACAGCAGAGTGTCCATATCTAAGCTCTTGGAAGTGAACTAAAGTGCACCTTCGGCCTTTGACTGCCTCCGGATGCCTCGCTCAACGGTAGAAGCTCCGCCATCCCCAGTGTATAAAAGGAGCCCGTCGCCCTCCAGCGTTATCATGACGTTCTGTGCGCCCTCATCACATAGTCCCTCCACAATCAGATATCAGTCAAGATGCAGTTCACTCGCTTAGCCCTCATCACCGCCACTGCCATTTCACAGGTTTCTGCCATCGCCATTGGTGCACCAGACTCTCTCGCTTGGGCCGATGCCAGTCCAAAAGCCGCTGCCGTTGCCGCTGCCTATGCCGATGCCTACGCTGCTGCCGTTGCCATCTCTCACCCAGACCCAGTTGCCTATGCCTGGGCCAACGCTGCTGATGATGACTGTGTCATTGCCAACACCTGCCACGCCGAGTGTGGTAACTTGATCATCGACGCCCGTGCCTGTACGCCGGGGAACGACGACGTTGGTCCTTGGAACACCACCTGTCTCTGTGCTGATGACTCCGCTTTCATCGAGCTCTACCCATCGTGTATGGAGTGCGGCTGGGCTGTCTGGAGATTCTACTCCTCGTACTTGACTGCTCCTCTCCAGGCCTGCTCAACTCTGGCACTTGAGCCAACCGGCCCAACATCCATCTGTGCTGCTACTACTGCCACCACCGCATCTTCTTCCTCCTCCTCCGCCACAGATGCATCATCTTCCACCACCGATGCCGCTACCTCTTCTTCATCCTCCACCTCTACCGCTGATGCTGAGTCCTCCGCTACTGATGTGGAGACATCCTCATCCAGTGAATCTTCCACAATTTCTGGTACAAGTGCCTCTTCTTCCGCAGCTGAGATTGAGACATCATCTTCTGCTACATCTGCTGAGTCTTCAATTCTTGACCCAGCCTCTTCCGCTATCGTCATCGAGTCTTCCTCTTCTGTTGCATCCGCAGACCCTTCTGCCGCAGACTCTACTACAGTTTCATATACTGAGAGCTCCACCGTTTCTTCTGCTTCATCAGTCGTTGCTGCTCCTGCCTCTTCTTCCACTGAGTCTGAGCTCTCTTCCTCCATCGCTTCTGAAGTCTCTTCCTCTGCCGCCGCCGCCGCCGCCATCGCCACAGGTGTCAACGGTACATCTACTGCTATTGTCAGCGACATTGCCACTACAGTCATCACCATCACATCTTGTCATGACAATGCCTGCTCTGAAGTCCCAGTTACCACTGGTGTCACAGTTGTTACCACCACCATCGCCGGTGTCGTCACTGAGTACACCACTCACTGCCCATTGACCACAGAGCAAGCTACCACTACCGGTGGTGCTCCAGTGCCTGTTATCTCTACTGAGGAGGACACAGAGTCCACTGCCACAGTTGAGGTTACTTCCACTCTTTTCCAGAGCTCTGCTACCGCCACCTCATCTGAAGGTGTTGTCTCCACATTCGAAGGAAAGGCTGCCGTCCTCGGATCATCTGCCATCGCTATGGCTCTTGCCCTCTTCATGCTCTAAGTTTGAGAATTGCCTGGTGTATGAGGGTTCTCAACACTCATCATAGCAAATTGAAAAAAAAAAAAGACCAGTACATAGCATAAGAGCCAATGTAATATAACCAAGATTTCGTCTATCTCCCCTTATGATATTGTCTAGTGGCGGTAGCATGTCTGCAGCCGAATGACCAACTCTTTCGAGCACTATGACAGCCCCACAGGTAAACCGAGGCGGTGCCTGGTAGTGGGATAATCAGAACTACAGCTCAGTGATTAATGGTATAACAAAAGTATCAATTAATGTGTCACTAGACATAAGCTATAAACAAAGTAGGCAAGGAAGTATCCAGCACATCCAAGCATGACAAAAGAAACCAAATCCCCAAATTGACTGATATTAATCACCAGTTCAACTCATTAGCAAAAGTGTTTGGGTTAGCACCCTTGCACTCCAAGTTCTTACAGATCTCCTCCAACTCATCGGTGTCCTCAGCACCTCTGTCCTTACCAATCTTGGCTGGGTTGATCTCGTGACCAGCAGCCTTCTCCTTGGCGTAGTGCTCCTTGCACATGTCCTTGGCCAAGCTCTGGTAGAACACAACACCACGTTCCTTCTCTGGGTGCAAGAACCCAGTTGTGTAGACACCTTGGTTCAAGTTCTGCTGGGTCTTGACACAAAGGTCAAAGTCCTCAATCTCAACTTGCTGCAAGAACTCGACAAACTCATCCTTTTCCTCTTTTGGCAAGCCCTTCTTTGTGAAGATGTCGTACTGCAAGATTGTATGTGATGGAGAGATTGGCAAAACTCTGATGGAGTACCAAGCTGGTGAGTAACAGTTGATACCGTTGGTTGGGAACAAGTACATCCACAAACCATCGAAGTCACCACCAACGTTCTTCTTCTCAGCAACCTCCTCAACCTCCTTTGGCTTACCGAAACCGAACCAGCCCTTGCTCTCCTCCTTAGCAGGTGTTGGCTTTGGAATATTCTCGTTTCTCTTGATATCACAGTAGTGACGAGCGTGTCTGGATCTTGGCTCAACCTTGTATGTGTTCATGATGAAAGCCTGAGCGAGACCTGGGTGAGCAGTAGGACAGTGGTAGCACTCCATGTATCCATCCATCAAGGTCTTCCAGTTGAACTCACCATCAAGCTCATAAGACATGTGGTACTCATAGTCAGAGAAGTCAAACTCATGGAACTCCTCCTCTAGTCCCTTGAAGAACTCAGCAAATGGCATTGGGCCCTCTGGGGAGTTGTCAAAGTTCACAAAGATGAGACCTTGGTCAGTGACATATGTGTGGATTGGGTACAAAGAGTTCTGGGCCTTGTCAAAGTCACTAACGTTGTCGAACTGTGGTGCCTTGGTCAACTGGCCATCAGTGTTGTATGACCAACCGTGGTAGAGACAACCAAGAACGGCAGATGAACCCTTCTGCTTTCTGACAACTGGGTATGCTCTGTGACGACAGACATTGTGGAAAGCCTTGATCTCACCCTTCTTGTTCTTGATGAGGAAGAATTGGATACCCATAAGGTTGTATGCGTAGTAGTCACCAGCCTTCTTGAAAGTGGAGGCATGTGCAGTGTACATCCATGACTTGGAGAAGATGGCTCTCTTCTCGAGCTCGAAAATCTCCTGGGAGAACCACCAAGAAGCTGGAAGGGTGTGAGATCCAGCCATGAGAGTCTCACCCTCTGGGACTGTATCAGTTGGGAGGGCCTTTGAGGCACCGGATGCGACAGTAGCAGACATTATCGGTGTTTGTGTTGTGCTTGTTGATGATGACTAGTGCCACCACTTGCATTCCTTGTTGGTCCATGGGGGGATGCCGCCGTTATATACACAGCATCTCGATAAGCAGCAGCACTTTGACAGCAATTATCAGGTCCCAATATTCCCGGGGATGTGTTGTGTTTGCAGCCCTGTGGATTCTGGAATTAAGTTGTGCTCTGTGTCTCTTTACTCTTTCCGTCAACAAATGTGCCTGGTGCTGGTGTGCGGCCAAAATGCCGCCGGGATTTGGGAGGCGATCAGCTTATCAGCGACGTGGAAAAGGAGGTTGTGTAATCAGGGCCGGAATTTTGTGGAGTTCCATCACAAGATAACCGCAGAGAAGTCTGGTCTTGTCCTTTGGTTGTTTATAAACCAGCGGTATTTCGTTAGAAAAGATCCGTGTCTTGTCTTTGATGAGTTGATCATGAGAGATCCGTGTACAATCCATGCAACAAATATGCGCACGTGACAGCTGCGAGTGCAGATCACGTGAGGGCAGATCGCAGTATCCAACCCTCCTCATCAACAAGCCTACTCTGAGACCAAGTCAAACCACTGCTTTCTCACTCATGCGTTGCTATGAGCTACGACAAGTCAGTCGTCACATCGATTACTGTATATTTAAGTAGCGCTGTATCAAATACTGTCAGGGGAACTCTGAAAGTCCTGATCTAAATTGCGGCTCACGCATACGACTAAAATACTCCCCACTACCTCCTCATGAGGGAGCATGTATGAGGTTCATATCAGATTTCGAATAAGTGTTCGATTTAAAGTTCGTATACCACATCGAGTATGTATACGACCTATGCAGGATTGTTGGCACAGTAGGAGCCAATCTCCCAGCCGCCCTGGAGAGCGTGAGCTAACAACGTGCGGCCAAACAGAACCATGATCTGGCACAAATGTTCTCTACCAGTCATGACATGGATTGATCAGTTCAGGCCATGCCATGTCCATGCGACTTTCATATAACTTTTATTAAAAACTTCATGAACAATGTGATAAGAAATTAGTGAATCAATGCAAAAAAATGTCTGTGCTGCTGGCGTTAAAAACTGGTCATGAGAATCAATCGATAGACACAAATCAATGTTTTGGTCTCTTCTCGATCTTGTGATCATCAACCCTCCTCTTCAAGGATCCTTCGTATACGATGAATTCATCTTCACTAGAAGGCTCTGTATTCTGTAATGGTGTAGATGACTTCACGTTGTAAAGCCTGTTGGTGGATCTGTCCTTCCGGACACTGCCAGTGCGGTCCATAGACATAATTGGGGTAGTGGCTGGAAATCTGTGCTGAATGGGAGAGCTCATAGTAAATTTTGCGTCATCTGGAAGTTTGTCTAACGCCTTTGAGTCGTTGACAGTCTCTGGTATTTCATTGGGACTTTCTTCATCGGATGTAAGTCTGCCCTCCAACTCCAGTTTCTTGAGCAGCGCCCAGTTTTCCACGTCACCTCCATTCTTGAAAACGTTTATCAAGTCATTTATGGCATCAAGATAGCCTTGGTGTTTGAGAACAGAGTTTCGCTGGATTGACAACTTGTAAAGGCTTGCAACTGATTTGGCTGCATTCTTGAACTCCGCACTGAGCTCTGCCTGTATCTCGCCTACGGCGGCATCCGTGACAGGCCGCGTGGGCGGAAGGTTGTTGGAGAGGTTTGAGATATTGTCCATTTGGTGGGGCTTATCAAGCGTTCTTCGGTGTTTTCTTTGTGCGCTGTGAAGTTGCTGCTATTACGGAGGGCCTGCCCATCGATTTCCTGGAGAACGCAGGCGTCAAAAATTCTGGAGAGTGCAGCCGCGGCCGCGCGCATTGTAGGTCACGTGATTTTCGCGGACCGTCGTGGTTCGGGCAACATTTTGGCACAACTTGCAACTTTCCGTTTTGGGCTTCAGTAAACATTCGAGCGGTCGATCGAGCAGGTGAGGAAACTCAGAAGTTCAACCACCACCACACTCTGGAGAGCAAGGCAGCAACTCTGTTCCGCAATCAAAGCTTCTGTGGAGGATCAAACTCGTTCACAGAGGGCCACTGAAAAAGCTAGCCCACGCATCTTCACCAAGGCGGTTCTTCTTGCTCGTCCGATTCCACACCGTTGACGTCTCACGACTACACCACACATACTCAGGATACTTCAATCACGCTCCCACATCTCACACCCAACCACACAACATGCTCTTCCTCGATCACAGCTCTCCCCGTCCAGGTCACATGCAGCCTGACACATGGCTGATGGAGAACTCACCGCTTTTCAGTCCTACCGCCCAAGCGCCGTACAACATCACATCGCACAACATTGTCCAGAGCCCTCTGATGAAGAGATCCAAGAGGCGCCTCTCGGATGACTTTCAATCATACAAAAAAAAATGCTCTACACATCAAGAAGCTGAGCGTAATGACTGGCCTGTATTCGAACACCCACAAGGTGGTGTAATCCAACAAAGCCCATTTGGAAACATCCGCGTGGTAAAAGTTGGTAGCGCTGAGATCTCCACTATTGAGAAGAACACATCCTTGGAGTGCTTCTCTAAGGCCGTTACTGAATCATCGCATAAGAAGGCCAATGAGCCCCACTTCTATCAACAAAAACCTGTTACACCGGCCGTTCCGCAAAGCGCTACTATGTCACCATCTCCATCTGTTGAAGCGGAGGGCTACATGATTGAGGGGTATCGTGAAATCAACAAGAGCTATACCATTCATGAGGAAGAGGTCGTGAATGTGAACTACACTCTGTACGACCACTCGAATGAAGATGCTCACTTGGAGAGCGCTAACGACGACTACGACATGGCTTTATGAATCTAACACGCCAGAAAAAATTGCACAAGATGGGAAGGGTTAAGCTTTTCAGTTCCAGAGTTATGATATTTTAGTACATCAATACAAACTTGAATGTTACAAGTTACGCCATGGTGTAGTCCACGTATCGTCCCACTGTCGTGGCCACCGTCTTTGTGAACAATTTGTGCTCTCCCTCTCGCATGTGATGATCATCAAATCATGACCCGAGCTAACAAGCGCCGACGCGATAGCGAAATCAAAATCGATTACGATCTTGGCCTGGCCCTGGCGTTGTAACAGCGACGATTGGCACCAAATTATCAGGTTCAATCACCCACCACAAACGGGAACGATGGCTTCGAACACGGTCTTCACCTCAATGGGCATGTTCATCATTGATGAAATTCATTTTCCCCCAGAGTCCGGCAAGGAGTCCCACTACAACGTCATTGGCGGCGGTGGAACATATGCTTCGCTTGGAGCACGCATTATCACAACACGGACACGAAGCTCGGAAATTGGATGGATAGTCGATAAAGGTTCAGACTTCCCTCGCTCTGTGGAGGATCAGCTGGAAAGCTGGGGGACGGGAGTCGTGTGGAGAGAAACCCCTGAAAGATTGACAACTAGAGGTTGGAACATGTATGGTGAGAGAGAGTTTCGAGCATTCAAGTATCTGGCCCCTAAGAAGCGTATCAATGTGGAGGATTTGATCGATAACAAAAGATTGCTATACTCTGAGTCATATCATCTGATTTGCTCGCCAGAGAGATCGATGCAAATCCTAGGCGCGTTGAAGCATTCAAGAGGCAAGGACGCCGCCCCACCAATAATTGTATGGGAACCCGTACCAGATTTATGTTTGCCGGAGAACTTGGCGGACGCACTATCCGTTTTGGATACTGTGAATGCTCTCACACCAAACGCAGAAGAAGCTGCTAGGTTCTTTGAGATGGAAGAACCAACAGAGAAAGCAGAGTTGGAGGCGCTTGCGTCAAGGTTCATCAAGCACATCACTTCAGACTCCAAGTTTGGCACCGGAGGAGGCATTGTATTAAGGTGTGGCGCACTCGGGTCATATACACTCACATCGACTGGTATTTCTGCATGGATTCCAGCTTATCATAACAAAAATAACCCCTCTGGGAATGTTGTTGACCCAACTGGAGGAGGTAATACGTTCATTGGTGCATTCACTACTGGATTTGTACTCAGCAAAGGTGACTGGGTTATTGCTTCAATATGTGGCAATATCGGTGCTGGTGCCGCCATTGAGCAGATTGGGGTCCCTGAATTTGATTTAGTCATGGACAGCTGGAATGGGTTGACTTTTGAAGAACGGATTGAGGGTTATATCTCTTGGAACAAGATTGATATTGATCCGGTGCATGTAATGTCAGTTCTCAGAGGCAGTACTGTTGAATCAGTGCACCTGCTCGTGAAATGATATGCGACAATAAAAGCTTTCACTACACTTACAGTAACTATTAAGCCTAGCTCGCACATATGTAACTGTGTTTGGAATATGTGGTAGAATCAAAAGTTGCGAGCGGGCTAGCGGGGGTCCTGTCCTGCAAGGTCACGTGCTTCTATTGATGGCGCATAATGACGATGCTGGCGCAGGCTACCAGTCGGCCGCTAGCACTTTTAAGTAGACCCTGTGAAGGAGGTTTCAAGATTTAATGATCATGATACATACTTTTTGAGCATTGATGATTGACTATATCTTAAGCTCAGTACTGGGTGCTGAGCAACCGCTGGTTCCACGTTCTCAGCCCTTTGACAGAGAGCGTTTGCGTACTTGGCGCGCCAGTGTTTACTTTTCTGCGGGCACACCATCCACAGTGAGACGAGGATAAGCGCTTACGATCATCTGCGCAATTATATCTATTTGCAACGGAGAGATATTCTCCTGACCTACCCACCTCCCAGAAATATTCATCTCTCTGGCCGCAGAGCTCATTGGCCGCCCGCCAGCTTGGACGGTCATTGGACGTGGGTTAACGGATCGTTCAGAAGGCTTGTATTGATTGGGATACCAGATACCACAATTCTCCTCTTCACATACTGCAATATTGAGCAGCTAGTGTGGAAGAGGATGGTACATCGTGATCCTGCACATCGAGCAGCAACTTTCGACTACGGTGTTTTCAATATCGTCCATTCAAGGCGCAGAGGAACAGTCACCATATTCACCGTGGCAAGACCGGGAGAGCAGTTGCCCCCAATACTCTGCACTTCTAGGGTACTCAATCGTCTTGTTTTGCATCTTTACGAAGGGAGCTGTGGATTCATGAGCCGGAACAGCTTTTTAAAGACGGTTAAGAGGCCACAAAACGAGACAGAGCCACACCAACCTGGTAAGCGATATGGGGTATCAGTAAGAGAGCTGTTCTTGATCAGCCATGGGAAGATCGCTGCTGATGTAGCCCCGGGTAGGGATATTGTGACTGATGGATACCTTCAGGGTGAAGCTCAAAATTTGACGAAGGTCAGACTGGAAGGGTACCCTCCACACTACGTGGACAATAAGTCCTTAGTGTTCAGCAGTCTTCGAAGCTTGGCAATTGATGTCTCAGAAAGACAACCTGAGGTCCTCACGAACGATATCTTTGGAAAGTCTGGCAAGCTGACACTGCACCTTGAGGAGTCGAGCTCTCCTCAACTGAAAAGCCTTACCCTTCTGGCCAATATCGCAAGTATTGAAGATGTGCTAAATGGAACAAAAGTCTATTATCTGGATCTCCGAGTCCCTTCAAAGTTCCAGTACGTTAGGTCTCGTCTGGCTGTGATTGCACGCACAGTTGTGATCGACGGCCAGGTGTTTATCGTGGATGATCACAAGAGTGTGAGAGCTTACCGTTGGAGGGCTCGGGAGATGGGGGATGTGAAGGACATCTTCCGTGATGTCGGTGTGTTTCTTCACTCTGACGATGTAGGAGAAGCGGGTCAGGACAATGTGAACGAGATCGATACACTTTGGTGAAGGGGGAGGTCTCAAGCTTCAGGGACAGACCGATCATCAAGATCAACGGTCATTTGAGTTTGTGTGGGAGGTCTTCACCGAGTTCAAAGTTGCTCGTTGGCTTCCAATGCCTTCATTGTAGTTGGTTTCAGAACATTGTCCCAGCTCACCTTTGTTGGAGAAGTGAGGACCACTTAGGAGCTCCTCTCGGAGAAGTCTTGTTTTTCACCGAGCAGCCATTTATATTTCGCGAATTTATTTAGCCGTCGATCAATGTCGAAAAAGAAAAAAAAAGAAAAAAAAAAAAAAAGAGGTGTGCGCCACACTCGAACGGGTAAACAAGACACCACCACAGTTGGAGCACCATCCACACTTTTCGAAATCTAGCCACAGTGGGCTACAAGGACGAAGTTTTCGAGTTCCTGTCCTCGTTCTTGACCACAACAACACGATAACACACCACACACCACAGGCAACAAGGAAGTGCCACGCCTCCTCGAAGCCAGAACGATGTCGGACCTCCAGACTATTGCACACACTGCCCGCGAGCAAACTGAGAACAACTCTCCAGCACCACTTCCAGGGGCGTATACACCACCAACCACGGCCCCTATTGTGGATGACGAAGGATCAGAATTTGATGGTTTGAAAACAGTACACAAATGTCCTCACTGCGAGCACTCCTTCACCCGCAAGCACAACTTGAAGTCTCACATGTTGATCCACACCCAAGAGAAACCTTTCAACTGTGCAATTTGCTCCTCTAGGTTCCGCAGATTACACGATTTGAAACGTCATGAGAAGTTACACACGGGGGAGAAACCACATGAGTGTGAGGCATGTGGAAGAAAATTTGCCCGTGCTGATGCCCTTGTAAGACATCAAAATGCACAAGTGAACTGTGGAGAGAGCAGAGGTCGTATGCTTGATATCGCAGATGAAGGTGGGGAGCTATCAAGACGCGTGAGTCCAGCTAGAGTCGGCTCAAAGAGACCATACGAGGTGAGTTCATGGAGACTGGATAAGGCTTCATCTTGGAGGAGAAGAGACATTGATATGTTGAGAGAGAAGGAGAACGATGGCGATGTTTTGAATGGACTAAGTGAAGCTGAACTTGTTGACAAGCTCCATGATAGCCATAGTGGCCCAGTACAGGGGAGTGCTTCAAACACAACTACTACAGAGAAGGCGCGTCAAGGATCAGAAGACAATGTGAGACTATTACCTTATGTTCGTTTATTGGAGGCACGTTTGGGACTTGTGGAGCAAAAACTTGCTGCTGCAGAGACAAAGATTTCACATCTGACGTATGCCCTCACAGGACATAGACAAGATTGATTCCCCTTTCATTACCGATACCTTTACTACCTAATGTGCTATGACTTTGATAAGATTTTTAACAATAGTGTAGACAAGCGAACTCATGCGGGTGACGTACTCGAAATGTGCAATTAGGCAACTCCAAAAGCGCCTGGTATAACTCGACAGCTGGTGTGTTCGCCGGGAGAAGCATCACTACTGTTGAGAACCAATATCTTGGGAGTTCAAGGACCAGGCGCTCTTTGCACTTGGTCTCTTAGCATTCTGTAACTTGGGCTGAGAAGCTAAGGGAGCTCAAGGTTTCCTTGGTGCACTTTGCTGTTTCCTCAACACAAGGAGTTCGCCGAGGAATACGTAAAGACTTGAGAGTAGCTCATGAAACCAGTACCAATGCCCATCACATGTGACATGAATAAAAGGTCAGTTTCTAAACAGGAACTTGGTAAGGCATTAAGAGCGTTAGGTTTGACCTTGTGTCCAGGATGAAGTGACCCATTTAACCTCCCCCGCTTCCCCGTATATACGCGGGCAAGTCTGGGCGTTCAGGGCCCTGCAGTGGTGGAAATTGGCTATTTCCGCTTGTTCGCTTCTGAAGTACGTGTGACTTGTCCACCGTTCACTACTACTACTAGTAGGTGTCCACAATCCTAATTCACTCACGGTTTGCCCATGTTCGAGCACTGTATTGGTGGGTGGCCGGTGAGTACGACACAAGGGGTCTGCTGGGCTGGTGTGGGGACTGGCTGCGCTGATCTTCACGAGAGCCTCAGCCACGCCCCGTTGAGCCCGAGAAACACTCAGAGAAACCACAACAAACATCCTGACAGGAACACCACAGCGTCCATCAAAGCAGACCTCCCAACATCCCAACCCCCCAACAGGCACACACCAACAGAGCGACCACACTGGGAGACAATAGGCTGCCGTTGCCCCTTCCTTCACGCACTCCCCGGCTGCCGGCCGTGCGGAGATCTGACAGGAGCTGCAAATCTGGGGACCCCGCAAAACCGATGTGGAGGGCATCTTCGAGACGGTGGAGTTGCTGCTCGCTCTACAGTCACCATGTTCTCCAAAGTCAAAGTGTATCAGGCCAAGAGACAAGAGGCCTAGATCTCAGGGCATCACCGGTGCCTATAAAAGGGAGTGCTTTCGCCCCACCGGTTGCGATGGGATCTGGCGAGTACTACTAGGCCATCCATCCTACTCTCAACAGATCATGTCACAACAACTGGCCCAGAAGAAGGCCAACGCCAGAAGGTACATTTCCACGCGTGTGCCCTCACTGTTTCAACCCCCTGGTACATCCACAGCATGTCTGAACCCAATCCCAGCACTGAAGATGCTCACCAGGTCCGACTGGAACTACTTCTTCATGGGGTATTGTGCCTGGACGATCGATGCCTTTGACTTCTTCTGTGTCTCTGCTTGTGCACCTGCCCTTGCAGTAGCCTTCGATCGCACAGTCCATGATATCACTTGGGGTATCACACTGGTGCTCATGACTCGTTCTCTTGGTGCTTTGATATTTGGGTCATTGGCCGATACGTATGGGCGTAAGCCTACATATCTTGCTGTGATGGCACTCTTCTGTGTCATTGAGATTGGTACTGGGTTTGTCCAAACATATGTCCAGTTCCTCGTTGTTCGATTCATCTTTGGTATCTGCATGGGAGGATGCTACACTACTGCTTCAGCTACTGCACTTGAGTCTCAACCTACACAGGCAAGATCCGTGCTCGGTGGAATCTTCCTTCCAGGTTACAACTTGGGATACATCCTCGCCGTTGCATTCTACAGAGCTTTTGAATTCTCTCCACATGGCTGGCGAGCACTCTTCTGGTTCTCATCTGCTCCGCCTGTGATCTTGTTCACATGGAGATTGTGTTTCCCAGAGCATCCACACTTCATTGAGCACAAGCGTGTTCAAAAGGAGCAGGCCATGTCCATGGGTAAAGAAGGACAGGCACATTCACCACTTAAGCAGTTCTTCTTCGACTTGAAGACTGCACTGAAGAAACATTGGCTCATGTTTATCTACTTGGTGGTGTACATGTCGCTCATGAACTTCTCGTCTCATGCTTCACAGGATTTGATGCCAACAATGCTACAGACACAGTTGGGATTCTCAGCAAACGCACGTACTGGTATCATGGTTGTCGTTAACGCTGGTGCTATGGTTGGAGGTCTCGTTGTGGGCACAATCACAGAATACATTGGTCGCAGACTTGGTGTGTTGCTATGTGCTGTATTCTCATCTGCATTGATCTATCCTGCATTCTTCTCAACTTCCATCGGTGGTCTTATGGCTGGTGGATTCTTCATGCAGTTCTTCGTTATGGGATGTTGGGGTATCACATCGGTTTACATCATGGAACTTTCACCACCAGCGTTTCGTGCACTGTTTGGAGGTCTTGCATATCAGTTGGGCAACCTCGCTTCATCGGCATCTTCAACCATCGAAGCTGATATCTCTGCTGCTTTCCCATTGGAGGGTGGAATCTTTGACTATGGTAAGTCCATGGGTCTATTCATGGTTGGTGTGAACGTGTCGTTGATCATATGTATCACGTGTGGACCAGAATACTTCCACAGAGACTTCTCTGCAGAGGCAGAAGCCCATGAGCTTGGCTTGGATAATGTTGTGGAGAGAGATGACTTCTCATTGAATGAGGTGTTGTCAGAGAAGGCTGATGTGGTCCACACAGACTTGGATCACGTCACTAGCCAAGACCCTTCAACCAAGGTTTGATGTCCGTCTTGCTACATTCATAGTTCTTTTGTATTCTTGGTATTATTGATTCATCTATAGCTCATCCTTCATAAATTTGAGCTTGTCTTGCACTCCACCGGGAATAACCACAACGTACTCGATTATGAGATCACCAAATTCATCATGATGATCAATCACTGGCATGCCTTTACCTTTCAAAACTTCAACTTCCCCATTCATCACACTCTGGCCAGCTGCTCTGCTTAGCGTGACATTTTCGTCATCATCGAATGAGATGATATCTCTTTTCCATCCTCCTACGAGGGCTTCTTTAAGTGTTAAAGCCTCGGTCCTGTAGAGGTTATTTTGACGTCTTCTGTATCCCAAATTCTCTGTATCTTTCTCCACAAGGCGACAAATCAAATCACCAGCGACCCAATGAGGAGACTTATCACCTTCTCCTTGAAACACATGTGAATTATCCCTAGGCGTTCCCGGTTCAACCCATAGCTTATACTCTCTTTTTCCTCTTTGGACTCCGCTTCCAGAACACGTTCTGCATGCCTTTTTGTATGTCTTACCCTTACCATTACACTTATCACATGTAGACTGTACTTGTTGGAACATTCCAGGCGCCAATTGCCTTCTTGTGATCTTCATTCCAGCACCTTTACACTCTCCACAAGTATGCTCCTTGCCGTCATCAGAACCGGTTCCATGACAATGATCACAAACGTTTTGCATGTTGACGGAAAAGGGGATTTCCTTACCCTTATACAAGTCCTTGAGTGATATATCGAGCTTCACTTCTGTGCTTCTCCCCTGTGGCTGTCCCTGATTACGTCTTCCACCAGCTCCTCCAAACATATCAGCAAATGGATCAAAGCCGCCGAATGGATTTCCAAAACCTCCTCCACCACCGTGTCCACCTTGTCCGCCATTCTTCAATCCATCAGCACCGAATCTGTCATATGTGGAGCGCTTCTCTTCATCGCCAAGAACTTCATAGGCTTCACCTATCTCGATAAACTTTTGGTGTGCCTCCTCGTCTCCTGGATTCTTATCCGGATGGAACTTCTTGGAAAGTAATCTGTAAGCAGACTTGATCTCCTTCTCCGATGCCCCCTTAGATACGCCGAGAACTTTGTAGTAGTCCACATCCGCCAGCACAGACGCTATGAAGACAGCGAACAGTGCAAGTAACCGCCACTGCATTGTGTATGGTGATTTCCTTAGTGTACAATTGTGTTCTCTCGAACTTGGAGTATATGTGTCAACTTCTCGTCAAAGCGGCCACCGGGATGTGTTGATCATCGAGCGGTTTCGCGAACAATATTTGGTTACGCAGCCCTGGGCTTCATGGGTTTCAACGATAAGCCCTATTTAGGTGGTGTGGGCCCGTGAATAGAATCTCTGTGACTACAATAGCTCGCCGAATCCCACGTACAGTATTAAATTTTTCCCGTTCAAAATCCTGCCAGAAACAGTTCAAAAGAGTCGAATGTCCTCCATCAATATATTCAGAGCGCCAGTAGTGATTTCTGGTAGTCCCAATAGTTGTGCCTTATCGTATCATATTTCATAGCCAGTAACTCGTATCCCTTCTGAGCTAAGGTAGGTTCTTTGGTCTTGTATATCTTTGTGAGCAGCTCCAATGCTGGAATTGATTGTAGTGTTGTGCTCTCTTCATCGTTCAGAACATTTGCAAACTCCAGGGCGAACTCTTCAAGTCCGACAAGAGACATTCCCAACTTGTCATGGATACCAAGAAGATAATTCCATGAACTGACATTATGTGGAGCAATTGCAATCTTCTCCTTGGCATACGCCACCTCGTTGTCGAAGACTGACTCTGTGACTTTCTCCAATCCAGGTCCAAACACCGCAAAAAAGCGATGAGACCAGGCACTATTGTTGTAAACATCTCTGTCAACGTACTTGTTCACAAACTCGATCTCATAATCCCAAATTCCCGTCCATTGAACAACCCACTTCCGATAAGACCATACGTGATAGTTCTTGGTATCATCATCAAGCATGACTTCAATAATTGGAAATTCCCGCTTTGCGTTTTTCTCACCAACGTACTCCAGTAATAGTTGTCTGTAAGGCCAGATCTGATAGTTTTTAGGGTTATCAATAGCAATTTCCTCCACCCAGTTTAGCTCTTCGTCAATGTCCTTCTTCAATTGGATAACATTGTGGTATCTGTACTGCCATACTGTGTAGTGAGCGGCGTTGAGTTTGATGGCATCCAACGTCAGTGCCAGTGCACGTTCAGAGTATTCCTTCTTTGCTTGTAGTGCACGAAGCAGACCGAGAACAAGTTTGTACTCATCGTTGTACATGATTGTGGCAACAGTGATGCCCTCAGCGTTGAGGGGCAACGGTTCGATGTCGCTATAGTCGAATGAGTCCTGATCATAGTTAGTAAAGGCGGTTGATGGGTAAATCTGCGTAGCTGGCACATACCATTTCAATCAAAGTCGGCTGTATGGGCGGTAGAGTTGATGGGATGTGTGAGATCGAGAGAGAGAGGAACAGGTCAAAAGTCTCTCTTTTCTCTGGATTCGGAACTGCTGAGGGGCGATGGTGCCTCAAATAGAGATAGTTTCACGCGCAATCATCATCCGTCTCAAAGCGGCGAAGACAATTGGGAACGGCTATTCTGATTACGTCAGGAGCTCACGTGACCTTGAAGTTTTCCATCATGAACTACTTAGCTTTCCAACAGAATAGCTATTGTCAATTAAGCGTATATACCTTCGTCAATACCGACTCTGAGTGGTCTGTCACCGTAAGCACCGCTCCAAGAGACAGGCATCAACCAAGACTTTGGTTTCTGCAATTCCAAGACTCCAACGGCCTCGTCACTGAGGACCTGGGCATCGAAGAAGTTGTCACCTTCATATACAAAAATCACCAAGGCAAAAACTGTCAGGTCTTTGATCAATTCCAGTTCTCTGACTAAGGCATTCACAAATGGTGTGAATGAGCTTTTAACCTTGTCGTGATCACCAGATGCTGAAACCTTCAATGACTTGAAGTGCTCTGTGAGGTTGTTGGAGTACAGATCCAATGGTCTGTCAATGTTGATGTCCCCTCTCATTGCAGAATCATTGGAGTCCAGAACTAAGACAGACGAGACTTGAGCTTCCTTGATGAAGCTCACCAGCTGATCGAGGAAGTTTTTGGCGAAACCCGGAAGAATTGGTGATCTCTGTTGGAGGATTGCCACCTTGGTCTCTGCGTTGAAGTACAGCTCCAACCCAGTACTTGCGCTCTTCGTGGTTGTTTGATTCGATGATGATCCAGGGACATAGTCTGATGGTGATGCGAATGGATAGAGTAAATTTGAATCGAGTCTCGCAATTAATTGTGTGTTGAGATTGTGAAGCAAGAGATCTGTGGAGAGTTGGGGAACGTTTCCAATGGAGATTGAAGGCAGCACAAGTTTGGCTCCTTTTAGTAGTGATAGCAATTCAGGGACCGATTGCGCTGTGGAGGAAGGAAATAATGTTGTCATAGTTGTTTTGAGGGTGGATGCCGAGTTTTGAATTGCCTTCAGGAGATTGGTAGTCTATTAAAGATTTGGAGTTCGAACGCCTTTGCACACTCGTACATTTGCCTCTCTACGTGTCCTGACCAGATAATTTAGATAAGGTTTTAGTTAAATGGCTTCGCTTTGGCTCTGGAGGCCTAGGAATTGCTCAACCTTTACATAATCATTTACCCTGGCTCTCTCACTCTCATATCCGCCGCTATGTCACTGATTAAATGCAATGTTTGGTCAGATAACTGCTGAGAAGGAGTTTAGCGGTCTGACATTTACGCGCAAGCCCGTAGAAATTCGCCCAGAGCGTGCTGACAATTACGTAGGGAGCCTCGACCTGGGGTGGGGCGATGAGCCAAATTTTTTTCTTTTTTTCACTCCACGTTACATGATGAAAAAATTGTACTTTCTCACCTCTTTTCCACCCCCGCATCGATATTGACATAGAGATTCATATAATCTCTCATTGCTATACAATCATGAGTGTGGAACAGGACGTCGATAACGCTACTTTGGAGCAACTCCGTGACATCTTGATCAACAAGTCAGGAGACGTCAAGCTCGCAGTCAGATTTAGAGCTCTTTTCAACTTGAAATCTGTCGGCTCTGAATTCAAGGAAGACTCTAACAAGGCCAACACTGCAGTTCAATACATTGGTGAATGCTTTGGTGACAGTTCTGAGCTTTTGAAGCACGAGGTCGCCTATGTTTTGGGCCAGACCAAGAACTTGGCTGCTGCTCCGGTTCTCAGAAACGTCTTGACCGATGAGGAAGGACAGCAGTGTATGGTTAGACATGAGGCTGCTGAGGCACTTGGTGCCTTGAACGATGTCGACTCTCTCCCATTGCTCGAACAGTATTTTAAGGAGGACCCACTCTTGGAGATCAGACAGACATGTGAACTTGCCATTGAGAGAATCAAGTGGGAGACATCTGATAAGGCTAAGACAGAGAAGCTCCAGGAGAGTGCATACTCCTCTATTGACCCAGCTCCACCATTGGCTCTGGATGAGGACTACAAGATTGCGAAGCTCACAAAGATCCTTAACGACCAGGCAACGCCCTTGTTCGAACGTTACAGAGCCATGTTCAGACTTAGAGATATTGGTTCCGATGAGGCTTGTCTTGCCCTCGCTACAGGATTTGACGACCCATCTGCTTTGTTCAAACACGAGATTGCTTACGTTTTCGGTCAACTGAGTAATCCAGTGACAGTTCCATCCCTCGTTAAGGTGCTCAAGAACGAGAGTGAGGCCACAATGGTTAGACATGAGGCTGCTGAAGCCTTGGGCTCTATTGCAACAGATGATGTTCTTCCAGTTCTCAAGGACTTTGCCAAGGACAGTGACGAGGTTGTCAGAGACTCTGCTATCGTTGCCTTGGATATGTACGAGTATGAGAACTCTGGTGATCTTGAGTATGCCACTGCTGCTTGAATTGTCTTCTTTCATGTGACTTATTATAATAAGTTATCAAAATTATGTATTGTCGGGTTTTTTAATGATTACGCTTGTTTGTTTGGGATGTTCAATTTCTTCACTACAGTGCCAAGTATGTAGGTATACTTTTGAATACGTGTACTTTTGAGGGTTTGGTACCCCCATTAATGAAGTGAAATCAAATGAAGCGGAAGAAAGCTTGTGGAATAAATGAAGAGAGAAAAAAAACTATGCATGACATGGGACCCATAACCAACCACAACTTATGTGTGTTGTGGCATAAAACAAAAATTAAAGATGAAAGACCTGTTCAGTTATTCGTTCTGAAACGGTAACCACAGCTTGTACATGTGTAGAACACTGTGGCACCTTCATCTGCCGAACGGAGTTGCAGTGTGTGGTACTGCATCTCTTCGTTACCACACTGTGGACATTTCTCTTTGATAGTGGCACCTTCTTCAACATCATTGGATTTCAGTGTTGTTTTCACCACGGACTTCTTGAGTTTCAAAGCAGATGGGAATGCATCGTCGGCGGACTTGGTTACCACCTTCAATCCCTTGAAGTCGTCTGAGTTGTAAGATCTGCTGCAGTCACCACATGTGATGGTCTTCTTGTTTGCAGCTGAGTCGAGCAGGTTACCGCAGTCGAGGCAGAAGATGAGGGATCCAACGACACTCATTTGGTATGGCAAGTGGGATTCTGTGAAGTTTGCAAGGAGCTAGGAGCAGATAAACACACAGGATCAACACATCATCTTGTGAGAGATGCATCGCTCCAGGGCTTGAAAATTTCAGGAGATGTGCGCCTACCGCCAATTTTCGCGAACAGGGGGGTTACCCGGCACTGGCCCTCCGTAAACCGAGGATGCTCCCATCTGCCGCCACAGGTGGGTCCGTCACAGCGTCAGAGAATCAGAGAATCAGCTGGTGGGGTCCATTCCGGTGCAGGGAACTTGGCGTGCGCGTCGGGTGCTGTTCTGTAGAAGTGACAGATCTTGTACTACCATCCTATAAGCATGGTCAATTGCACCAATGGACCTCCAAATTCCCCCGAAGAAGGGCCACTGATTGTAGCATAGCTCACTCCTTAGCTCCGCGGGCATCCGTGCTATAGGCTCCCGCGAAAGTTGGGCGGAATTTCCCAATTTTTTTGGTTTGTGGATCTCCCGCCCCAGCAAGCTACTCTTGCAACTGAAACATCAGGAAACTCTGACATCGACCCCCTATTGCCTGTGTGGTACGAGTGGTTCCACCTTGCCCGTCCCCAGAGCATACTTTTCGTCTTTTGCCACCCGCTCCAGCGACTTTCCTCGCCAAAACCGCGCGCTCGCAAGATACTGTTTATCCATTTGTGGAGGAGTCAGAAGGGGTGATCTTCCAGCAACTTGGCATCCATCCACAATCATACATCCACGGAAGACTCTCAAAGGTGAAGGAATCAGTCCTGTCCCATCTCTGAACTTGTCACCTGCATCAAACTCCCCCCTCGACATCAGCGCTCACGCTTGCAACAATCACAACACAACGAGCTTACATATACCTTCCCGATGTCTGAAAGCCACAACAATATGGACCTCAGGGTCGGCAGAAAGTACCGTATCGGTCGCAAGATTGGTAGTGGTTCCTTTGGAGATATCTACTTAGGTACAAATATCATTTCTGGTGAGCTTGTGGGTATCAAGCTCGAATCAGTGAACGCCCGCCACCCTCAGTTGGAGTATGAGGCCCGTGTCTACAGGGCCCTCAGCGGCGGTCTTGGTATCCCATTCGTCAGATGGTATGGAACAGAATGTGACTTCAATGCTATGGTGATGGATCTCTTGGGTCCTTCCTTGGAGGACTTGTTCAACTACTGTGGGAGAAAATTCAGTTACAAGACTGTTCTTCAGCTTGCTGACCAGCTGTTGTGCCGTATCGAATTTGTGCATGCCAGATGTTTTATCCACAGAGATATCAAACCAGACAACTTCCTTATGGGTATCGGAAAGAGAGGCTCTCAGGTGAACCTTATCGATTTTGGATTGGCCAAGAAGTACAGAGATCCGAGATCCCACCTCCATATCCCATACAAAGAGAACAAGAACTTGACGGGTACTGCTAGGTATGCCAGTATAAACACGCATTTGGGAATTGAGCAGTCCAGAAGAGATGACTTGGAGAGTTTAGGATACGTGTTGATCTATTTCTGCAGGGGATCTTTGCCATGGCAAGGATTGAAGGCTGCAACCAAGAGACAGAAGTATGACCGTATCATGGAGAAGAAGATGTGCACGCCTTCTGAAGTTTTGGGAAGAGGTCTCCCTATTGAATTTGTTCATTACTTGAACTACACAAAGTCATTAAGATTTGAGGACAAGCCAGATTACTTGTACTTGAGAAGACTTTTCAGAGATCTCTTCTTGAGGGAGGGCTACAGATATGATTACATCTTTGACTGGTCCATCCAGAAACAGCAGCAACTGGCCCAACAGCAACAGGAGACTCAACAGAAGGGTACTGGCCGTGCTACAGACAAGGAAGATGAGCAATTACAGCAGGGAGCTGAACAGCAGGTTCAACCCCAACCAGTTGCACAGATCACACAGTATCCACAGGAAATCACATCCCAGGCTCAACAGCCAGTGTCAGGATATGCCTCATATCAACAGCCTATGACGCTTGCCCAGCCACAGGTACAGGTTCCAAAGGATCCACAGTCATCTGCTCAGGGGCTTCCTCAGATGCACTACACCCCACCAGAGCAACAGCAACCTCAACAACAACAGCCACCTCAACAGCAGCAACAGCAACAGCAGGAAGGTGCTCAGGGAAAGCAATGGGGAAACAATCTGAATAGTCGGATCACAACCTGGAATGCCGAGACTGTCAAGTATGTTACACCAACAATAACCAACACTCGATTGCCTGGCGATGCAACGCAGGCTCCTACACAGCAGGTTACTCAACCACCAAAGGAGGCCAATGGCAACGCATCCCGTACACCACATTGGCTTTGAGTGTTTTTTTGCATCTCTATACAGTTATGTTGTTCCCAAGTGGCCTGAATTGGCCACAAGATTTGCTGCATTTGTTTGTTGTTGATTTGAAGGTTTGAAGTTTGAACGGAGTCCAAGACCACTATCCGAGGCTCGAGGAGGGCACACTCAAGTATCACATCTGTCCCCGCGCCAGGCAGAGCACTTGGAGTATGGTTAATAAACGGTTGATATATTAAGACTTGAAATTGCGACACATCCTAGTAGTAATTGAGTAATGATAGAGTCGTAGCAGTCTCGGAACAACGCAGTACCCATGCTCTCAAGCTCTGCGGCTCCGAAAAGTCTGACAAATCGCCCCGCCGCCGGCTCTCCACAATGTCGCTGCATATAGGGGCCGTGTCGCTGAGCTCTGCCTCTACCCAATGACACATCGCCTGAACCAGATCAAGAATCATCTCTCGTCAGCAGCAGCAGCAGTCGCCATGGATCCAAAATCAGACATCTTCTTCGGCCACGAGTGCGTTAACAGGGTGAGTTTCCTACGTGAGGATTCGGAGTTCATCGAGCTTGCGGCCAAACATGACTCCACCCGTTTCATCGTGTTGAAGAAGGGAGTTGCCTATGCTACAGACAAGGATGGTGACGGTAAGACCATTGCTGTGTGGTACGCCTCGTACAGCGATATCAAGGACTCTGTGGACACCTGGAGTGCGTTGAACAAGGCGGAGGGCGTGCCCCTCGATGGACTCAAAATCACATTCATGGGAATTGATGAGAGTAAGCCTGGATTGACATACAGAGAGAAGTATTCAGGTGTTCCATACTTTGGAGTGGAAGTTTCTCATGATGAGGCACTCGCCAATGCCTTGGATTCCAAAGATCTTAAGCTCTTTGAGAACAGATTGGACATCTTCAAGTTCGGCAACTTTGACGCATCCATCTTGAGTCATGCAAAGATGTATTTGGATTGGATGAACCGTAACAGATACTGTGCTGGATGTGGATCCAAGAACGTTGTCATCAATGGTGGTACCAAGTTGAGATGTACTTCAAGCGAAGAGTCAAAATGCCCTGTGAAATCGGCCACTGTTTCCAACATATCCTTCCCACGTACAGATTGTGTTGCCATCACCGCAGTTACCACTAGAAACTATGACAAGATGCTCTTGGCCCGTGGAAAGAGATTCCCTTATCCAATGTACTCTTGTGTTGCTGGATTCATGGAGCCATCAGAGAGAATTGAAGCAGCTTCTCTTCGTGAAGTTTGGGAGGAGACCGGTGTGAAGGGGCAATCGGTGGAGATCGTTCAGACCCAACCTTGGCCACAACCTGCAAACCTTATGATTGGATGTGTGGTTTATGTTGATTTCAATGGAACCAATGAAGTTATCGATCTTGGCCATGATCCAGAGTTGCTCGATGCTAAATGGGTCGACACACCTGAAGTGAAGCGTGTTCTCGAAGGTGGTAAGGCTGATTGGTTCATCCCACCTGCCTACGCCATTGCACATACTTTGATCAAGCACTGCATAGAAAAGTACGAAGCTGGAAAGACCAAAGACTAAATAATTTACCCTCTACAGTTCATGAAACATTTAAAGAACGAAACCCATTGTATATCAGATTGGAGTGTATCTAGTATTCGTCCTTGCCACTGATGATCACATCATTGATCTTCAAGATCATTCTCGTCAGCTGTGTAGCGAGCAACAATTGCTGCTTCTTTCCAATGAGTGGGTCAACAACAAAGAGTTCCTTCATGTCGTTGGATCCACTGCCCAAACAGTCAACACCCAAGTGAGAGTTACTCTCATTCACCTGTTTACTCTTCACATTGGCAAGGGTCTCAATTGGGTCCAAACCAGAGTTCTCAGCCAATGTCATTGGAATCTGATCAAGAGCGTTGGCAAAGGCTCTGAAGGCATACTGGTCGATACCCTTCTGCTTGTCGGCAGCATCAGACACAGCAATGGAACAAGTGATCTCTGCAGCACCACCTCCGTACACAACTCTGGAATCACGAACCAAGTTACGCACAACACAAAGGGAATCGTGAAGGGCACGCTTGGCTTCATCGACAATCATCTTGTTTGATCCTCTCAAGAAGCATGTGACAGCTCTGGAGTTAGAACATTCCTCAATCACGAGCATACGGTCTCTAGTGGTACCGAACTCCAATTCGTAAACTTTTCCAGCAGAACCCAGCTTCTCTGGAGCCAAATCTTCGAAACGGGGCACAATGCGACCGTTTGTTGCAATGGCGATCAGTTCGAGCTCTGGACCACCGACCCAACGGACAGCAGGAAGCTTGTTTTGTAAAAGCAGATGATTGGCCTCGTCATCGAATCCCCATTGACAAATGACAAGGTTAGCGCCTGAATCCTTCACTTGTTGCACCATTTCTTTGAATTTGTTCTGCTCGTAGTCCTGCAAGTTCTTAAACTCCTCCACTGTGGAGATATCAAGTTTGTGCTTTGTCTTTGGCTTTGGTGGTTCAAATGGACACGTTAATATAGCAATCTTGACATCTTCAATTCTCTTTGGCATCTGTGGGTGAGAGAAATCCTTATCCAGAATGACACCCCTAATCAATCTAGAATCTTCCAATGCACCTCCAACTTTACCCTCCACTTTGATCAACTCGAAATCAACGTCCTTTCTCTCCTTGTCTGCAACGGATAGCACTGCGTCGACAGCCATCTTGGAGAATTGTTCGTGTGCTTTTGACACAATCTTAGAGCCCAGAGAAGTCTTGGCTGCTCTCAAAAGCACATCAACGTTGTTCTCGATATCATCTGCAACTCTATCGAGCTGCTCAATGGCAACTTTGCACGCCTCATCGAAACCGTTGGCGATCTTGATTGGGTGAATTCCCTTGTCGATGAGTTCGAGAGCCTGGTCAAGCAAAGCACCAGCAAGAACAACAACACCAGTGGTACCATCACCAATCTCGTCATCTTGTGATTTAGATAACTCAACGAGCAATTTGGCGATTTCATTATCGAGCTCCATCTGAGACAAGATCGTAGCACCATCATTGGTGATTGTGATTTCTCCATCTGGGGAGATGAGGATCTTGTCGAGTCCTCTTGGGCCGAGCGATGTCTTCACAATAGATGCCACTGCACGGGCAGCAAGAATATGTGATCTTTTGGCGTCAATTCCGTGTGCTCTCTTCTTAATTCCCTGATCTCTGACAATGATGAGTGGTCTTCCCATCTCATCCTGCGCCACGATGGCGTTGGACATGTCTGGCATCTCCATCATCTGTGGTTGAGCCATGGTGACGTGACTTGTGGTTTTCCGGTTTTCCTGGTAGCTGGCCCACGTATGGATGTTTCAACAGACACTTAAGAGTGGATAATTGGTCACAAAGTCCCAGAATGCAGACAAATAATGGAGGTCGAAGTGGCGACGCGTCCAGAGATCAACGAAAAAACGAGCGCTCCGACCGCGAAACCGACATTTCGCGAAACCTGTCATGCGGGTAACCCCCAGAAATTCAGTGCTTGGGATCTAGCCGCCACACGATAAGTGGAAGACACTTCAACTAAAACAACAGCGTCAACTGCCACCGCCCAGTAAGAAACCCCACAAAAGAACGGCAACGAGCACTGCACCTCCGGCAATGTCTCAGCCAACAGACACATTCGCTCTTCAGACCATCTTCGCCGGCCTCAGGAGCCCGCAGCCCGCGGAGAGAGCAGCCGCCGTGGTGGAGCTGAGGGCACACCTCGTCACCACCGCCAGAGAGGTCTCCTCAGAGCAGTTCACCCGCTACAACAACGAGATCAACAACAAGATCTTCGAACTTATCCATGGTGCCGATGCCTCGGAGAACATTGGTGGTATCCTTGCCGTAGACACGCTCATCGACTTCTTCGGCGGCGAGGATCTACCCAACCAGACTTCCAGACTCGCCAACTATCTGCGGTATCTCATCCCATCTTCAGATGTCGAAATTATGAAGATGGCAGCAAAGACACTTGGTAAGCTGGCAATTCCTGGTGGCTCTCTCACATCTGACTTTGTTGATCACGAGACGAGGAACGCCATAGAGCTTCTCCAGACTGAGAAGAATGAGTCGAAGAGGCACGCTGCCGTGTTGGTCATTGCATCAATTGCTGAAAACTCACCAACGCTATTCTACAGCTATGTGAACACGATATTGGAGAACATATGGTCAGCCTTGCGTGACAGCAAGCTCATCATCAGAATTGATGCTGCGTACGCCCTGGAGAAGTGTCTTGATGTCATCTACGAACGTGATATGAACTTGAAAAAGAGTTGGTTCAACAAGCTAATTGAAGGTGCCTCTCAAGGTTTCAAGATGAATTCAAGTGAGTCAATTCATGGATCTCTGCTTGTATTCAAGGAACTTGTCAAAAAGGGTGGAATGTTCATCCAAGACAAGTATGATGCGATCTTTGAAACATCGTTCAAATACAGAGAACACAAGTACAACATCATCAGACAAGAGGTGACGCATATCATTCCACTACTTGGAGCATACAACTCTCAGAAGTTTGTTGACAGGTATCTGCATCGCACTATGCTCTTCTATCTCCTACAGCTGAAAGAGGAGGGTGAAAGGGCTGCAATCCTTGTATCTGTGGGTGATATCGCTTTCGAAGTGGAGGGTCAGATCACAACATACCTCGATGCCATTCTTGATAACATCCGTGACGGCCTCAATTCAAGATCCAAGACACGCAGAGATATTGAGCCGGCCATCTTCTACTGTATTGGCAAACTTGCATCAGCTGTGGGGCCAGCACTCACAAAACATCTTCAAAGGGACATTCTCGATATGCTTTTATCCTGTTCACTAAGTGATCACATGAGAGAATGTTTGCTCACACTCTCACAGCGTATCCCACCTTTGGAACCTTTGATCAATCAAAAGATTCTCAGTCTATTGAGTTACTGTTTGTCAGGGTATGCATTCACACAGCCAGGTGCTCCAAACTCCACAAAAAAGATGAATCCTCAGCAAGCACACCATTACAGAGAGTCTATGATAGCACGCAATGGTATGTCCAGTGATGACACTATCATCATTCAGGCTATGAAGATGCTCAACTTCTTCAATTTCAAAAACGAATCGCTGTTTGAGTTTGTGAGGTACTGCACCATCACATACATTGAGCATGAGAATCCAGAAGTACGCAAGATCGCCGCATTGACATCATGTGAGTTGTTCCTCAAAGACTCTGTTTGTTTCCAGACATCCAGCTACTCTCTCAATGCTGTTTCTGAAGTTCTTGATAAACTCTTGACTATTGCCATCACCGATCCAGTTGCTGAAATCAGACTTGAGGTTTTGAAGTCTCTTGGTAAGAACTTTGACCCACAACTTTCACAAGCAGATAATGTGAGGCTCTTGTTCATGGCTCTCAACGATGAAGTGTTCGCCATTCAGAAGGTTGCTATTCAAATCATTGGAAGATTGTCCTCTATCAATCCAGCATACATTGTTCCATTCCTCAGAAAGACACTCATTCAACTCTTGACTAAATTGGAATATTCAACTGCAAGTCGAAAGAAAGAAGAGAGTGCCACGCTGCTCTCTCTCCTCATCAATTCATCAAAAGGTGTTGCCAAGCCATATGTCAAGCCTATCATTGATATTCTTTTGCCGAAGTCCAGAGACAAATCCGCTTCCGTTGCTTCGAGTTCTATTTCTGCCTTGGGTGAGTTGTCTGTGGTCGCTGGTGAAGATATCAAACCATTCATTCCAGATCTTATGCCACTCATTCTTGAGACTTTCCAGGATCAAAGCTCTTCATTCAAGAGAGATGCAGCTTTGAAGACACTTGGACAATTGGCAGGATCATCTGGTTATGTCATCCAGCCATTGGTCGACTTCCCTCAACTTCTTGGTATTTTGATCAGTATCTTGAAATCTGAGAACTCGCCAACGATACGAAGAGAGACTGTCAGGCTGCTGGGTATCTTGGGTGCTCTTGATCCATACAAACATAAAGAAGTCGAACGCAATTCCAAAAACATTGCAGTCGAAGGTCCGCCCACAGATGTCGCACTTCTGATGCAGGGTATGAGTCCTTCTAATGAAGAATATTATCCAACAGTTGTGATTTCTACACTGATGAAGATTTTGAAAGACTCTTCCTTGACAGCCTACCATTCTTCATGTATCCAAACAATTGTTCTTATTTTCAAGACCATCACGATCACTTGTCTGAAGTTCACAGGGACTACGATATCTGCTATCATCAGTGTCATGCATACTTGTCCGCCATCCATGCTAGAGTTCTACTTCCAACAGCTCAGTGCATTGATCAGTATTGTCAAGCAGCACATCAGACCGCATCTTGATGAAGTGTTTGAGGTTATCAAAGAGTTCTTCCACTTGCAGAATTTACAGGTTACCATTGTGTCACTTGTTGAATCTATCGCAAAAGCTCTTGGAGGTGAGTTCAAGATGTATATCACTGCAGTCCTGCCACTATTGCTTGATGCCATTGCCAACGAAAAGACACCAAACGTTTCTCTCCGTGTTCTCAAAGCATTTGTGGTGTTTGGTTCCAATATTGAGGAGTACATCCATCTCATCATTCCTAACATTGTGAGGCTATTTGAGTATGGTCCACAAAACGTGAGAAAGGCTGCCATTACCACCATCGGCAGACTTTCAAGAAGCGTGAACCTCAATGACATGTCTTCCAGAATTGTTCATACCCTCATCAGAGTCCTCTCTACGCATAATGATGAACTTTCACGAGCTTCCATGAACGCGTTATGCTTCTTGTTACTGCAAATGGGTACTGAGTTTACTGTTTTCATCCCAGTGATCAACAAGATTCTCATCAAGAACAAAATCCAGTCACCTGCTTATGACCAACTTGTGAACAAGCTGCTGAATGATGAACCGTTGCCGCACAACTTGATCTTGGATAGAGAGGCTGATGTGCCTGATAACTCAGAACCAATTGAGCAACCCTCGAAGAAGCTGCCAGTCAATCAACAGGTTTTGAAAAACGCATGGCAATGCTCACAGTGTCGTACAAAAGAGGATTGGCAAGAGTGGAACAGACGTCTTTCGGTCCAGCTTTTGAAGGAGTCTCCTTCTCATGCTTTGAGGGCCTGTTCTGCTTTAGCAAGCAGCTACTATCCCATGGCTAAGGATTTGTTCAATGCAAGTTTTGCAAGTTGTTGGAGTGAGCTATACACTCAGCACCAAGAGGAACTTGTTCAGTCGTTGTGTACCGCACTATCCTCTCCGAACAATCCACCGGAGATCTATCAGACATTGCTCAACTTGGCTGAGTTCATGGAGCATGATGACAAACCTCTCCCAATTCACATCTCAACTTTGGGTCAATATGCTCAGAGATGCCACGCATACGCTAAGGCACTTCATTATAAGGAGCTGGAATTCAGTCAGGAGCCATCTACGCCAACTATTGAAGCACTCATCAGTATCAACAACCAACTTCAACAATCTGATGCTGCCATTGGTATCTTGAAACATGCACAACAACACCATGACTTGCAGTTGAAGGAGACATGGTATGAGAAGCTCCAGAGATGGGAGGATGCTTTGAAGGCCTACAATGACAGACGTGAAGATACCATTGAGACAACCATGGGTAAGATGCGTTGTTTGCATGCTCTCGGTGAATGGGACCAGCTATCCCAACTTGCTCAGGAGAAGTGGACCAATTCTCCTACGGATATCAAGAGAGCTGTTGCACCTTTGGCTGCTGCTGCCGCATGGGGATTGGGTCAATGGGAGAGAATGGACACATACCTTACTGTTATGAAGCCTGAGTCTCCAGACAGAGCATTCTTTAATGCCATTTTGTGCTTGCACCGCAACAACTTCGATGAGGCATCAAGACACATTGTTCAGGCCAGAGATCTATTGGTCACTGAGATCACTGCATTGGTAAGTGAAAGTTACAGTCGTGCTTATAACGTTGTGGTCAGAGTTCAAATGCTGGCTGAGTTGGAAGAGATCATCAAGTACAAGAACTTGCCACAGACCTCCGATGCCCGTGCTGTTATGAGAAAGACATGGAATGCCAGATTACTTGGTTGTCAGAGAAATGTTGATACTTGGCAGAGAATGCTGAAGGTCCGTACCCTTGTCATCAAGCCAAAGCAGGATATGGATATGTGGATCAAGTTTGCCAATTTGTGCAGAAAGTCTGGAAGATTGGGTCTGGCTGAGAAGGCTTTGAACTCTCTGTTGGAAGAGGGTGATGATCCAAATACATCGAAGGCTCCACCACAAGTTGTCTACGCTCAATTAAAGTACATGTGGGCAACTGGATCCAGAAGAGAGGCTTTAAGTCACTTGATTGACTTCACATCGAGAATGTCTCATGACTTGGGACTGAATCCAGATGACCTGATCACGCAACCATTGCCATCACAGACCAGTATCAAGAATGTTGAAGAGTACACCAAGCTACTGGCCAGATGTTTCTTGAAGCAAGGTGAATGGCAAGTTGAGCTACAAACGAACTGGAGAACTGAGAACTCTGAGACTATTCTCGGATCTTTCTTGTTAGCCACACACTTTGACTCCAAGTGGTACAAGGCTTGGCATAATTGGGCTTTGGCCAACTTCGAGGTGATATCTCTTCTCACATCCAAATCATCCATCAATGAGACGAGCACGGAAAGTGATGACCAATACTCCTCTGAGTTGATCCAGCAGCATGTTATTCCTGCCATCAAGGGTTTCTTCCACTCCATTTCTCTGTCTGCTGCTAATCCACTTCAAGACACCTTGAGACTGTTGACACTATGGTTCACATTTGGTGGTGTTCCAGAGGCTGCCCAGGCAATGAATGAAGGGTTCAACATGGTTAAGATTGACACATGGCTTGAGGTGATTCCTCAGTTGATCTCTCGTATCCATCAACCAAATCAGACAGTGAGCAGATCACTTCATGGTCTATTGACAGGTCTTGGTAAGGTCCATCCACAAGCTTTGGTCTACCCACTTGCTGTTGCTGTCAAGTCAGACTCCGTCTCAAGACAAAGGGCTGCTCAAACCATTATCGACAAGATGAGAGTTCACAGTCCTACTTTGATTGCTCAGTCTGAACTTGTGAGTAACGAGCTTATCAGAGTTGCTGTTTTGTGGCATGAGCTTTGGTACGAAGGTCTTGAAGATGCATCCAGACTGTTCTTTGGTGAACACAACACTGACAAGATGTATGCTGTTCTCGAACCCCTCCACAAGATGCTTGAAAGAGGCCCAGAGACATTGAGGGAAGTTGCATTTGTCAACACGTTTGGAAGAGACTTGAGCAACGCTTACGATTGGGTCATTGCATTCAGAAGAACAAAGGATGTTTCTAAGCTTAACCAGGCATGGGATATCTACTACAACGTCTTCCGTCGTATCAACAGACAGCTTCCACAGCTCCAAACACTCGAATTGCAATACGTTTCTCCTAAGTTGTTGGCAACTACTGATCTTGAACTTGCAGTTCCAGGAACCTACAAGCCAGGAAACCCAATTGTCAGAATCTTGAACTTTGAGCCAATGTTCACAGTGATCTCTTCTAAACAGAGACCACGTCGTTTGTCCTGTAAGGGAAGTGATGGTAAAGAATACTTCTACTTGTTGAAGGGACATGAAGACATTCGTCAGGATAACTTGGTCATGCAGTTGTTTGGTTTGGTGAATACACTATTGCTCAATGATCCTGAGTGTTTCAAGAGACACTTGGACATTCAACAGTTCCCAGCAATCCCATTGTCTCCAAAATCCGGTCTCTTGGGTTGGGTTCCAAACAGTGACACATTCCATGTCTTGATCAGAGAATACCGTGAATCAAGAAACATCATCCTGAACATTGAGCACCGTATAATGCTTCAGATGGCTCCAGATTATGACAACTTGACACTGCTCCAAAAGGTTGAAGTGTTCACATATGCTTTGGATAACACCAGAGGTCAGGATTTGTACAAGGTTTTGTGGTTGAAATCAAGATCATCCGAATCATGGCTGGACAGAAGAACAACCTACACAAGATCTCTCGCAGTCATGTCCATGGCAGGATACATCTTGGGACTTGGTGATCGCCATCCATCCAACTTGATGCTTGACAGAATCACAGGTAAGGTTATTCACATTGACTTTGGTGATTGTTTCGAGGCTGCTATTCTTCGTGAGAAGTATCCTGAGAAGGTTCCATTCAGATTGACCAGAATGTTGACCTATGCAATGGAGGTGAGTGGTATTGAGGGCTCCTTCAGAATCACATGTGAACACGTCATGAGAGTTCTTCGTGATAACAAGGAGTCATTGATGGCTATCTTGGAAGCCTTCGCCTATGACCCATTGATCAACTGGGGATTCGATCTCCCAGCACAGACCATTGCAGATGCCACTGGTATCAAGTTGCAACAAGTCAACACAGTCGAGTTACTGCGCCGTGGGCAGATCGATGAGCAAGAAGCAGCAAGATTGGAGATACAACAGAAGGTTGAGATCAGAAATGCAAGGGCCAAACTTGTGCTCAAGAGAATCACAGATAAGCTGACAGGTAATGATTTCCGCCGTCACAAGGATCTGAACATCCCAAGTCAGGTTGATAAGCTTATCCAACAGGCAACCTCTGTGGAGAACCTTTGCCAGCACTACATCGGATGGTGTTCTTTCTGGTGAGTGATTAATGATGATGCTATGTAAATGTAACGTTAATGGAACACTAGTTATGATATGAGTTTTCGTGATGTAGTCGTGAGTGTATCGTCATGGGTGATGGGGTCATGCAGCTGGTAGTTTGGAAAGGGCGTCTACCTCTTGGGCCCATCTGTTCAAGAGTGTGTGTCCTTCTTCCGGGAGGCTGAGGTCATCATTGAAGTATCTCCTGTGTAAAACTCTCTTGATGTGTAGCTCATTCTTCGCTGTTTGTAGCAACTCTCTGGCCTTGGCACCCTTCTCCCCGTCAAAAGCTGCAAAGAGCTGAAGGGCTCCCATGATCTTCCCGGCTTCCACGCCCAGACGCGCACCTTCAGGGTATCCCTCGTCGAATCCCTTCTGGAGACTCTCCTCCTTGGAGCTGCTGAGCCCGGCCAGGTACCCCTGCTTAGCGTGCACTCTTCTCACCGCTGCAATCTCAGAGTTCTCGGGCTCGTCGGTGCGATCTCCGTAGAACTCATGGTCGGGCACGTTGGGTACGTACTCCTCGTCGGCCCAGATGTCACTGTCGCTGATCTCGGACTCGCTGGTCTTCTGCCTCTTCATGGACCTGTCAATTTCACCCATTTTTCTGCCCTTTTGTGCTTTATGTTGATGGTAGAATGGGATGTGTCATGGAGAAGAACCGAGAGGAGAGAGGTGTCCGGATGAAATTCAATTTATTCGCCTTCGCAAAAATTTATGTTGACAAATAACCTCATCACCATCAATCAACGAACAATACACAACAGACGCACATCCACATTTCAAGATGACTCCTAAGACTATCATATGTATTGGAATGGCCGGTATGTATCTCATGCTCTGAATTTTTGGCTGCTGGAATGGGTTTGCTAACAAAGAATTAGGGTCCGGTAAGACCACCTTCATGCAGAGGCTCAACTCTCATCTTCACACAAAGAACACCCCACCATACGTCATCAACTTGGATCCAGCGGTGATTAAAGTTCCATTTGGTGCCAATATCGACATCCGTGACTCCGTGAAGTACAAGAAGGTCATGGAGAACTACAACTTGGGACCAAACGGTGCCATTGTGACATCACTGAACCTCTTCTCCACCAAAATCGATCAAGTCATCAAACTTGTGGAGCAAAAGTCGGACAAATATGAAAATGTGATCATTGACACACCAGGACAAATCGAGTGTTTCATCTGGTCAGCTTCTGGTGCCATCATTACTGAATCATTTGCATCTACTTTCCCCACAGTCATCGCATACATCGTGGACACGCCGCGTAACACATCACCAACCACATTCATCTCAAATATGTTATATGCCTGTTCCATTCTCTACAAGACACAGCTACCTATGATCATTGTGTTCAACAAGACAGATGTGCAAGACGCTTCTTTCGCCAAGGAGTGGATGACAGATTTCGAGGCTTTCCAAGAGGCACTCAGAAGAGATGAGGAACAAACAGCAGAGACAAGTTCGGGAAGTGGGTACATGAACTCATTAGTCAACTCCATGTCTTTGATGCTTGAAGAATTCTATTCACAGCTTGACATTGCTGCTGTTTCGAGTTACACAGGTGCTGGATTTGATGAGTTCCTTGATTCCGTTGATAAGAAGGTTGAAGAGTATGAGGAGTTCTACAAGGTTGAAAGGGAGAGAATATTGAAAGAAAAGGAGGAAAAGGAGAAGAAGAGAAAAGAGAAGAACCTGTCACATCTCATGAATGATCTTGGAATCTCCGAGTCTGCAAAGAAGGAGGAAGTTGATGTCATCTCAGACACCGAGAGCATTGAAGAAAGTGAGAATGATGGACTTGTACTACACGATGAAGATGAGGGTATTGAGGCAGAAAGAGAGTACACCTTCCCAGAGGACAGAAATGGTGAGATCAACGATAACTCTAACGCTGCACTCCAGGCTCGTTATCAGGATGCTTATGAAAGAACTGCAAAGGAGGCATCGAGTAAGACCGCTGAAAACATCGCCAACTACATCAGCAACACCCAGGGTTGAACGGTTCCAATGTTGTCACTACGTCAGTTCAAAGAATGGCTCCATGAAGATCAAAAAAATAGCATTTGTACGAATGTAGAGTTCTGATTTCATGTCCATGATCACAATTCCAGATTGCGTATTGGACTTTTCTTTAATTTTTTCGAACAGCGTTATGTATCACTCCTGGTTCACCAAACTGAGGTTATCCACTGTATATGGAGTCTTCTTGTACTTCTCTTTGAAGATCAAATATGGTTTCCTTTCAGCAATATCCAAAATAGTCTTACCAAACTCCGAGTTTGCCCACGAGAACCATGGTCTTGTGTACTTCAATCCATGTGGGTAGTTCACATGGATACTCTCATGCATCAAGCCGAGGTGTGCGGTTGTGGTTTTGAGCATTTCCAACATCTCCATGATCTCTTCATCGTCATCTGTAGTTCTGATTTGCAACATCAATGACATTGGCCAAGCGTTATGGATTCCAATATGTGGACCTCCAATTCCCTTGAAATGGTTTCCAATCAAGTAGTAAGGGTTACCACTCTTGGATAAGATCATCTTTCTTGTGTTTTGGTAAAGAGGATCATCAGCCTCGATGAATCCCAAATCTGGAAGTGCCAACAATGATGGGATGTTAGCGTCATCCATGAATGAAGCACTTCCATATCCATCAATCTCGTAAGCAAACACTTTACCCCATTTCGGATGGTCAATGACCGCGTGTTTATAAATGGCATTAGTGATAGTCTTAGCAAATTGGCCAGATTTATCCATGATCTTGGAGATACTTTCCAAATGTTCCTGTGGGATGTTATCCTTAGCTTCCATCAACGTATCAACCAATGCCTTCAACTCCACTGCAAGATGTGCATTACCTGGGATGAAAAATTGGTAAGTACATGCATCATCTGAAGGTCTGAATGCTGAACGAATCAATCCAATGCCAAAATTCACAGGGTTACCTGAACCTGCCAATGGCAACGTCTCAGTTCCAATGTTTGTCTGTCTTTGGAAAGTGTAATAAATTGGTAGCACGGCTCCATTCTCATCAAACGTCGGGCTTGATTCTCTCTTGAGGACAGTAATGAGGTTTTGCATTGCACTGATCCAAAGCTTGTTAAAGATGGTATGGTCCTTAGTTGCTGCAAAGTACTCATTGGTCAATGTCAAGAACGATGCAAGCGAGTCAACTTCCCACTTACACTCAAACACATACTTCCATTGGGGCATAGGTATCACACTATCCATTGCAGTCTCGCCTTTCTTGATACCTGAGCCAGGTGGTGGATGGAATGCATTGCAGTATGGACTCACAAGGATATACGATGCCTGTGTGTTGATTGCACCTCTCATCAACTCTTTCAACGAGTCATCGTGGGCTGTGAGTCTCTGATACACCGAAAGCTGTCTTGCGGCGTCTCTCAACCATTCGGCGTGGATATCACCTGTGACGACGAAGGACTGTGCCAATGCGTCGTTTTTCGGGTCGCCCTTGGTGTGGTAGAGGATGGTGGTGTCCAACGTGTTTGGGAGTGCGTTCTCCACGAGCCTGGCCAAGTCCGGGTCCTTGATGCGCTCTTTCAAGTCCTCGATGAGCTGCTCCACCGCTGGCGATGTGAAGGTACGGCAGTGCTGTGGAGGTCTCTGGAAGGGCAACTCCAGAGGCCCCAGCGACGGCGGCTCGTGGAACTCCTCTGCGTACTCCTTGTACGGTTGGCACTCCCCGGACGCCAGCGAGTAGAAGTGGTGGCGTGTCTTGCCTCTGCGGGGCCTCGTGCTCACGGAAGCGGCGCCAATGGCCTTCCCTCCAGCTAGGTCTCCTTCGTACACGACTCGCTGGCTGTTGAGGTCCGTGGCGTAGAGGCGCTCGAGTCTGGCGTTGAACAGCTCCTCGTCCTCGTCACGTCCCAGGCGGCGGATCAGGTAGACGAAGGCCAGCGCCAACAGGATCCCGGCGGCTAGCTTTGCGAACTTTGCGCGGCGGTACTGCGGCTTGACGAGTGTCCTGTAGGGCTGCATCTCTGGTGATGTTGCTGCTGCTGTTGCAATTGCTGGTGCTGCTGGTGATGTTGGTGATGTTGGTGATGTTGCTGGAAATCTGGAGGGATGTTTTTGTTTTCGCTTGTTCCTGGATGTGGCAGGATGCGCGGGTTTATCTTGATCGCTACGGAGGTTACGCCGATCATCTCTGCGGCAGCGCTTCTACTGAGTGGTTTGCCTAGTTTATGGTGATGTTCAGTCTATTAGTTGTCGTTCATTCGTTATGTGTAGTTTTGTTTTGTGTGGCGTTGTGCTCGTGTGGGTGGGTGGTTGTGGTGGAGTCGGCTGTATGTACAAGTGCCGTAGAGAACACCGCCAACCATTCAATTCATCGATCAACGCTTCTTCGTCACAGCAATAAAGTCCTCAGAGACATTCACATCTAGGAAGCCTGCCTGTCCAACGGTCGTTAAGATTCTCGTTGCTAATGTATCCCTCGACATGTGTGATTGATGAGCCATTTGCAACAGAGATTCGTAGTTCACCTCCTCTGGAGTTGTGTATGTGCCAATATCAAATGCCTTCCGAAGCTCCAAATTCAGTCTTGATGATGACTTCAAGTTGATAATCACACCCACGGTTTGAAATAAGGGCGATTGTGAATTCACAATACCAAAGATCTTCTCGGTCAGTTCAATCGCATGAGATGGGATACAGATGGCTTTCAAGACACACACCTGTTCCGATTGCACTGGCTCCAGAGCTGAAATCTCACGCACAAGGTTCTCATTTTTGTTCATTATTGCCTGTAACGTCTCTGGATCAATGTTGTTTGACTTGATGGAATCCACACTTTGGTTGTCTAGAGCTTTGATCTTATTGACAATGTTGTTCTTGTATGACATGTTGGTGATAGTACGCGATCTGTCTTGTACCACTATCATAACAGAACTCGATTTCAAGAAGAATTCATGTGACTTCCGTATCTGTTTATCCCTCATCTTCTTAACTGCCATATCAAGATCCGATGGGATGAAGTTCGAAGGTGTTGGTTGTAGCTTCTTCGGCGTCTTCTTGGGTGTCTCGTTGTAGATAGATTCCAGCTCATTCCGTAGCACAGGGTCGATGTCAATGTTTTTCAGTATATCTGATCCACTGGAACCCTTCATGTATTGGTCAACAAACAGTTTCCGTTGTATCAGTTCCTTCTGGATGGGGTTGATCTGTTCAATCAGCCGGCTCATTCGTTCATGCGGGTCCTTCGCTGTGGGCTGCCTCACTCTCCGTACTGTGGACCTCACGCCACGAGGGACACGTATCGTCACCATTCCCAGATGCTGTGTTGGCCTTGTTGTGTGTGTTCTGCGGGCAGAAGGGATAGATGGAGATACAAGTTGAAGTTTGGCGCACGACCTGTGTGGATTTTTTTTTTCCCTCCACCAGCTGGCACACTCGCGCTGGCTGGGGAAATGGCGGGACATCTTTTGGGCCGTATTATAGCAGTTGTTGATCAATATGCGATCTTTTTGGCCTAATGTTAGTCTAGTAGTCATGGAAGTGAATTAAATGGGCGGTTCCCGAGATATCCAGTTATTTGCTGTTCTTTTGAGGCAAATATTCGCCGTAGCCCGCACTCACCCACTATTTCGATGTCCTCTTATTTGCAACCATGGATAAACTGATAACCAGTAAGGCCGTTCCCCCACACACACAACTACTCACACACCACGCATATCGTGCTGCTACTCGATTTTACAATAAATGAGATCATCACATTCAATAGGCGGTACAGACATTGATAGATCACTTCTTCTTCTTAGCAGGGCGAATCATCGATGCAAGTTTCTTAAGCCCCCTCAAACTCGGTTCCGTGAACACCCTGGAGAACCAAGGTGTCAAGAACAGACTGAACACAACTCTGAGAGGGAACAAAGCCTTCACAATTCCATAAGCCGTTGCACCTTCAAAAATCAACTTAGTACGATCCTGAATTGAGTAGTCTGATACGGTGTCGCCGAGCTGTATTCACTGTTAGTATCTCTTCATCATGGTTAGTTAGTGGTATAGTTGTACTTACGATTCGTTCAATGACTCCAGTGCTCTTCACCAAGATCCAGGAGGGGATGTCCGTAGGCAGGAAGTGAAGCTCATGAAACAGATACCATAGTCCTAAGAATGGGACCAATGCTGTAATCTCATGGAGTACCAAGAAGGATGAAACATGTGCAAAGGGAGCATTCACTAGACGTGCTCCGTATTTCTTCAATGGACCTGGGAGTTTATCCACAATGGCCTGTGCTCGTGTGTTCTTCTTCGCCACTTCAACACCTAGCTTGGAAGCGTTTACAGCAGAAGGGTCTCTGCGTGGTTGGCTTTCCAGTTCCGTGAAGGGATCTTTCTGGTCTTGTGGTTTGGCCTGCTGTGGTGGTTGTGGTTGTTGGGCATTGAATCGTGGTGCTGAAACGTATAATGAGCGACTCAGCGCTGCTCTAGCATAATGGCTGACGTGTGGGAATATACGTGGGCGGAGCATCATCTTGGTCAGCACCAGTTTGTGTATAGTTGACGCTTGTTGCCTATAGATATGGTACTGGATAAGGTTGTAGAAAGTGGAAACACAGCTCGAGGAATTGAAATTCATCATCCGTTTGCACGCGAATCTGCCGGGCCCGTTACCAGGCCTACCGCCTACCCCACGTCTGCCTTCAACATGCGAATAAACCCACCCATATTCATTCAAATTGGCAGATCTTCAATTATTTCGAATCATTTATGGTACAGATAAGTTTTGCATACACCGTATTTCGTCTTGGGCAACTCCACGTCTCTGGGGCTCCACGCTCCTTGGCAGCTTCGGATCTTAGAGATCGGGGCCACACCTTTACCTTCAGCGTGTCATCCTTGGAAGATAAATTGTAATAACTCTACACTGGATTACCTCGCAAATCTAAAAGAGTATTTGTGATCAGGTTCCAGCGATCAATCTGATAATCCGACGTTCAAGTCCTGATTTGGGCTTGTTGGCTCATTAAAATTTTGACTAAAATAAAGTACTGCAATTGAACAGTTCAGTTTGAAAGACCTGACTCCATTGTTTAAAGATTCTCCAATTATTTGAAAAATCTCCACAAATGAATTTTTGGCCCACAAGATTACTCTCATAAGATTCCTAGATATTGGAATAGTCTAAAATTTTCTTTTGAAGCTCATAGCGTTAATTTTGGGCCCAATATATGGCGCAGCGCATAGGCACTGAATTTGACGCTTATTATACACGGGATTCATAGGCTAAGGGAAATAAGTTCTTTAGCAAAGAGAACTAGAGCAATGAAGTTTCAGTCACTACTTTTGTAAGCTACTTAATTGGTTTTATGCTGGGTGCAATTACGTGCATGTCATTCATTCGTAGCTTGATCCACACCATACCGGTATTCAAGCATACATCTTGATAACTCTATCACCAACGTTCTCCAAGACGTGCTTATATGGAATGATCATAATATCGTCAGCTTCAGCCTTCATAATTTTCTCTGGTTTTGGACCACCTCCACCTGGCATTGGCATAGCAATACCCATTGGTTGCTGTTGTTGCATCATTTGACTAGCCATTTGTCCATCTCCCAAGAGAACGTTATAAATGGAGTTCAAACCAAGCATGGCAATAACGTACCATGAGATAGATGACACCCATCTGACGTCCAAATCACTTGTGGCAACGCCTGATTGTAACATCTGTTTGAATCTGAGTGTCAATGGGAAGGGTAATTTCATCAACACGAAACCAGCAAAGAAGAAGTTGACCCATCCCATCATAGCTGTTTGGGCAAACATGTTACCAAAAGAGTTCTTAGCCATGTCAAACATTGCGTCTGCTGAACTTGGATCGGAGAAGGGGTTCTGTGTGATATCTCCTTCACCTGCTGGTTTCTCGGCTGCGTATTCGCCACTCGTGAGTGTCTTGAACTGGTACGCCTGTCTTGCAAGGAACTCAGTCTTTGGCAAATTCCAGAAATTTTGCTTCAATAGCTGTGCCTTTTGGATGTATTGCTGTTCTCTGAGTTTGCTCAGTGCTTGTAGTCGAGGTGCTGGTGCCAGTAGCACGTTGATGGTCTGTCTGAGAACTCCGAAGAGCACAAGGGCCAGCGAGATGGGCAGAAGCACCCAGTACTTGAGACTCGGGTCGATGGTGAGGTCTGGAACCATTGAGAGGTTGGAAGTGTTCCCTGGTGGCTATGTGTCGGCGTGGATATTTGCGGAATAAGCTAATAAATCTGCTTGATCTAAACACCTCTTCAGGATTCCGAGATTCGAATCGACTCCAACGATCCGCTGCCCCGCCAACGTACACGTGAAAAATGGCAGCGGTACGGGCCACATGCTGCTGCCTTGTAACTGTCCCTGTGACTTCCACATTTTACCCGCCTCAATCACCCTTCAAGACCCTATAAGCATCATCAAGTCACATCAATTATATATTGTTCAAGATGCCAATGTCCCTGCTTCAGCGTGTGTCCATGGGAAGTGCCCTGGTTGGGCTCGGAGGCTACTATGTGCTGCACCAGCAGCTCAACAAGAAGTATCCCGATATAGCCTACTACGAGATTCCCTCCACATCACGTATCTCACACTTCTTCCCAGAACACAGCACTTTCTACACAGCGGGGTCATCCAATTCCAAAAACTATATTGCTTACATCGACAGTTGCAAGGTTAGAATCCGCTCTTCCGCAACCAAGACAGAGATCGCAGACCGCGTTCTGAGCTTCCCAACTTTCCCACTGCCATCCAAGGATAACGCAGAGAAGATAGGCCATAAGGGTTCACTTGACGGTGAGCGCCTCGAGAGAACAGTAACGAAGAAGACAGAAAGTGCAATCATTAAGTGGTGGTGGAACATCCCAGTCGTGTCAACATTTGAATGGTTGGCAAAGTATGGATACCCTTGGAGAATGATGAATGGTGGATATCACGAGGTTCTAGTTGAAGAGGTTGATAAGGATCTCTACGACGTTTACTTTGTGACTGCTCATGAGTACCATGACTTGAGAGATGGAAAGACTATACCGGGGTTCATGCAGGTGCTACATAGAGATTTTGGAAAGTTGGTGCTATGGTCTGGAACCAAGTGATTACGTCCTCTTTCTGCAAAACTTATATGACTGTATTATGACATATGTATCAATGACACACTTTCATACCTTATTAGTGACGATAGAGCGCTTCCAGATCTCCTTTAGAGCATCATTGAACACATCGATGTTGTAATCCACGATAGCCATTGCAGAGTCAACATCTGTGTCCTTGATCAATGCCACAAGCGCCAATCCACGGATCATCTTATGGAAGGTGAGAATGTATCCATTTTGCAAAACCGATGAACATTTCAACGTCTCTTGTGCAACCTGTTGTTCTCCATTTGTCAATGCCTTACTCTCGTATAAATCATTCAAGTCCACAGTGACGTCGATGAACTCAGCACACACTTCATATGTTTGGATGTCAACTGGAGAGGAGTCTGTAGCGACATAGATCTTGGAGTTGACATCAAACAAAAATGCCTTCTCAATCCTTGAGTGTTGAACCAAGTTATCCAACAGGTTCTCCAATGAAGGTAGTTCAAAGATCAACTTTTGTACAATTCTGGAGAAGGCTTCATAGATACTGTGGTCGAAGATTGAAGTCAAATGGAATGAGACCTGCACACCTTCAATTCCCAAATCTAACAACTCATCACCAATTCTTTGCATGATATCTCTTTGTGTATCAAGTCGGAAATCCTCACTGAGTCCGTCAACTTTATGTATCAGCACCTCGATATGGATTTCTGGATTTACCTTGTATGCATACTCAATGATCATTGCCAAATTCGTCAGTGCGTTAAGGTATTCATCTTGTGAATCAATCACATAGACAAGTGCTCCGACACTTTTAAACAACTTTTCACTATCATAAGAAGGTTCAAAATAATTGAGTTGTCCAGGAAGTTCCATCACCGCCAAGTCGATCAGTGAAGAATAGTGTTCTGTTGTTGGTTTTGAAGTGGATTCCAAATAGAGTGTGTCGAGCGGTTGCATGTTATGGAACACAACTTTACAGATGGATGATTTGCCTCCTCTTCAGTAGATGATTGTTAGTTACTCTCTTGGTTACAAAGCATCCTGAGGGGATAGAGCGTCAAGGAGACATACCTTCGTAGGCCCATCAGCAGAATGGTGGCGCGTTCCGGATCATTTTCGGGTTCCGTGAGAAGTACAGGCTGATCCATGGCTTCTGTGTTATTGATTGGGCAAGATTCCAGTAAAATTGGAGGAGTTGTAACTTGATCCCGATAAACAACAAGTCCCGAGAAGCTGGTGATAAGCTGGGCCCGTTGACGTTGGCCTGCGCAGGCGGTTTCGCGAAATGTTTCGCGATCAGCTTGGTCACATGATTTACCAAAACTATCGATGGCTGTAAATAGGAGAGCATCTTTTGTCACGGAGGTTTTTCTTTGTTAGGCTTACGTAAGAAATCACGTGATTAAAAATTACGTAACTCTAATAGGAGCACTTAGTAATCGCTAGCTGGAGGCAGTTGAAGGTCCTAGTAAAGCTCAGCTCACAACCACAGCAGCACAACCACCACTTATCAGCACCACCACGCTATAATTACGGAAGATGACCAGCCATGGGTATGGCATAAGCATCTAAGAGCTTGTTTCACTGTCTTCTAAACTCAATATGTCTACCATGCTCATGTGAGCTCTGATATTAGGCGCCTATTGCCTACTCCACCCATCCAACCATCTCCTCACTCTCTCAAGGACAGCACCTCTACAGCTCATGCTATTGAGCGTTGCTTGCTCTGCAAGCTGAGAGGAGACCTAGTGGTCTTCTAGAGTACAGGCCATTGATCTTTGATGCTGGAAGAGAGGCTGCCACCTTTATATTCAGCAAAACCTTACCTGCGGTGGTCAAGAAACGCTCTAATATGGACCAAAAATTAATTTAAGCGCTGTTCTTTCTACTAGTGCAAGCACTAAGCTCTCAGCGCAACTTCAGTTCTCAGCGCCAATTTCCCCAGAAAGTATGTACTGGCGGCCGAAAGTGCTGTACAAATTTCGATTACGTAATATTTAAAAGAGCATCCGTGACAAAATATTTGCTCTGTAAATAGTGACTAAGCAGCTCAGCTCTCGAGATCATACAAAAAGTCCGATGACTGCCCATCTCTGCAATTCTGCTTCCTATTTTGTTGCTGACTATTTATCTCTCACTGTTGTTTGTCACTTGGGAATCAACAAAGATGCACGAGACCATCAACCTTTCGCTCTCACAGCGTGCAAACCACCTGACGACACATTTCTACAACGCTCAGGAGTCGTACCTAGACTATACCCGTTCTGTGAAGGAGTGTCCGAACGACCCTTCTATATTCTTCAAGCCTACACGACAGGGGAATACTCTATCATACACACCCCGTGCACATATCTGGGATCTAACAGGAGGGTTTGGAAGTCTTGGCCAGTATGAGTACGCGCAACAGCCCGAAGTTCCACATGAGCTACAAGATCATCAAATCAAGAAGGAAAGAATCCAGAAGAGTGCATACCAGAGGGCACTTGACAGAGGCGAACAGCTACCGAAATTATCAGCTGAGGACACAAAATACTGGTCGGGCTTCTCACGTGTGATCTACGAACCCAAATCATTTAATTCGATACAGACATGGCAATTCGATCCAGACAAGTATCCCACGGGCACTCTAGCCTTGGGTGAACAGAGAGAGTTTGTTGGATATGAGGTTGGTGTACATGAATGGCAGAATGACAGTGTAGGTGTTCAGTTCCTTGAAGACAACTACAGAGTCTCACTAGAGGAGTGCGATATGCTTAATGGAGTAAATGTCACAACTGAGATCGATTCCGCGTGGGGTGGCTTTTCAGGATCTTTACTATCAGAGCTGAGGGACGATTATAATCCTAAGAGTGAAATCTTCACTTGGGGACTATATGATCCAAGTGGAACCTTAAAAATGAGACCAAAAGAGACATTGTCCCGAGTCAAAACATTCTTGGAACTTGCAAGAGATTCATCACTTTTCATTCCATTGAGCACACCACAAAATCTGCCTGACGGATTTCAGGCTGACAGCATGTGGCAAACTTCCGCACTCAATAACCTTGTCTTTGAGTCAGTTCAGTTGCTAAGCTCTCAAAGGGCTAATCGCTCGAGCTTCCATTCAATCGAGTCAAATCTCACTCTTGGTACGAACAGACGCCTGGTGTCATCAGTTAAGGCTAAGACAGGATCAGTGACTTATGACTTTGCCTCAAAGTTATTCCCGTTGAGAAAGACACCCCATCAATTCTCTGAATCCAAAATAGTGAGACCACCTAAGTCTAGTAACACCACGGTTGCAGTTGATGAGCTTAAGATTGATGAGAATAAGGCCAACAGATCTAACACTGTGTACAACACGGCTATCCCATTTGCTACACCGGACTCCTTTCCTGAGGGAATTGTGTCACCGCACGATGAGTTAACAGTTATTATGGAGACGACCACAGCACCAAAGAAGTCATTATTAGAAATGATGACCTTTGTATCAAAATTTGTGAGGGGAGATGAGCGGGGTGATATGATTGATGAATTGGAGACCCTGGCGGCGGAGTATGAGCATCGCTGGACCGACAGTGACGACGAGAGTGATGACGACTACTAAGGAGGGTTTCATATACCATTGTATCCCAATGAATGACATTAATGAGACAAAACATCGCCAGAGGCTCGGGAACTCGGGCATCGGGAACGTTCAGGGGTAAAAAATAATTTCATCATGGGGTATGGGGCGAATATAGCCGACGAACTCTGGAGCAGTATTATAAGCCTGGAACGCCTAGCCTTTCCACTCTCCTCAATGAAGCCTTCTTGCGGCAAGAAACGTCCTTACCGACTATCGGACTTCTAGAATTAATATTCCTGGACCATCTTACATCGAGCTCTTCGAGAAAGTGAGCCTTGAGGAGAAGCAGAAGCTTGAGGCAGAGGCAGTTGCCCAGAGGACCGAGGCACCACCCCCAGCGGCCCAGGATCTCCCACAACCTTCAATCCAGGACATCGTCAAGGGAATGGACAAGACGTTTCTCGAGGAGTCCCCTGAAGTGTTCAGCATTGACGAGGCCACACTTCAGCAGGTCGAGCTTGCTAACAAGCATATCGACATTGTTCAAGATGCGCTCTTTGATTCATACATCTACGTTGACCAAGACGCATTCCGTGCTGCCAAAGATCTTCCCTCACTCCTCCGTATGATTCGTTATAATTTGGACCAGGAGGCATACAGGGCAATCTACTGCTTTTTGATTTGGGTCACCAAGCCAAATCTCAGACCAGAAATTAAGAGACTTGTTGAGCTGTTCAGAAGTTCCGAGTCAAAAGTGGAGTTCGTGCCTTGGAGTGGTCCGGAGATGCCACCAAGAGAATACACACTCCTGTTTTGTGAGTTGTTGGGGACCAAGAGATTCAATGCATGTAATGTCATGGTGAAGTTCTGGGTTGAAAAGAACCTGCCTGTGTTGAAAGGCGAAGCTGAGGTTGAGGAAGATTGAACAGTGCACTTAGTTCAGGCCTATCGATCTACAAGCAAAACAATACAACGTATCATTCTAGTCGTTCAGTTATTGTGCTAACCACAAATGTTCATTAATATCTCGAAGTCAAAGATCCTTGATGTTCCAAATCATCGCTCAAGGACAAATCCTCCAACAATGTCTTAGCATCTGTGCGTTGCTTTGAAATGGCAGTACCATTCCCATTAATACTCTTACCGCTAGAGTACCCATTGATCTTCAGAGAAGATCCTGAAATTGCCTTTCTCAACTCCTGGACTCTTGGTGCATTGAGCCTTCCAAGAAGCAGTGTTCTCGCTGACAATGGTGCTGATTTGATACTGGTGTTATCACCATTGATCATCATTGTTGGTTGTTGAAGACTTGGCAATGTAATATTTTGAGAGTCTGCATGAGAAACAAATGAGGCATCGTGCTCTTCATACTCAGGCTCTGTGTGGATGACGTTGTTGTACTTGTAGTGAGTGGAGAAAATTGTGTCATGGAACTTATCCAGGTTTGTAGCTTTGAAGTACCCATCGAGATCATCCTTAGTGAATGCAAATTGTGTGGAGCTGGTACCCTTTTCAAGAGGTATCGTTGGGGAAACGAGCCATAGATTATTGGCTTTGCGGTAGTCAATTCTGGCAAGTGTTTGATCGAGAAGCTCACCGTATTGAAGATACTTGGATGTGAAGTAGAGAATACAGTACCCAAAGTTATCCTTCAAAATACCACTTCTTTCGGTAGTCTCAGCAGTTAGTTGCCACTCAAGGAAAAAGGGAACAGAGTTCACGATGGCTTCAACTCCAAACTTCTGAGAGACAATTTCAAGCAATGCCAACAATGAAGTGTAATTGGTCTCCTTTGGCAACCCAGCACATTTCTCAACTTGCTCATAGAATTGGTTAACAGCACTGACTCTGGTACCAGAAATAGTATGAGTGGTAGTATCAGTTGACACTGGATCAATTTCTTCGTATTCCAAGTCCAACACAGTGATCAACAAATCGGTGTACTTGTCACGGATCAAGACATTCTCACCTGGCGATAAGGCTGAGCTATTCAGCGAAAGCAAGGAGAATGTATCAACGAAGAGTTCAAGTGAGACTGTTGTTCTCTGAACAGTGATGTTTGACTTTGAAGTAACCAAAACGTTCTTGATGTCATCCAGCAACATCGAAACGATGGTCACAAACTTTCCGGTTGGCGACTCAGAACACCCCTTCAATTTGACAAGCAGGGCTGCGACCATATCAACGACATGCTCACGGTAGTAGATGTGGGTGGCAAGTGAGCCAATGGCAGCAGAGTAAGCCTGAATCAACTCTGGGCTGGTACCCTCTGTCTGAGCCAAAGTGATTTGACGCTCAACGAGTTTACGCAGGTGATCGTCAAGACTCAATCCCACGAAACTGACATTGGATGACAGCAGACGTGTGAGGATATGCAAGTAAACCAACTGCTCGTTAGGGTCGGCACTTTTTTGTAGCTCTCCAATCAAGACGCTCAACACGATAAATCTCAACTGAACAGGGATCCAGTTGGCCACCATTTCAGTGATAGCAGAGGCCCAATCATGGTCAATGTTGTTCTTGGCCAAGTATGATGCCACCAACTTTGTGCAGATCATAAGCTGTGTAGTTGAAGCAGTGTGGAAAAATGCCTTCAATGCAGAGATTGCCAAATCATCAGTGTTAATCTCTAGTGGAGTTCCTGGTTCATCAGTCTTTGGTGTGGTCTTCACGGTGTTATATCTTGACAGAGAGTGTTGCTCGGAGTTGTGTGATGCGATTCTTTTCAGCAATGTATCCTCAGTGAAGTCTTTCTGAATTTCATTCACGACAAGACGGATGGCTGACTTCAAAGCATCCCTGCCCTTACCCAAGGAAATAAACCTTGAAGAGGCAAAACTTGCAGCAGCCTTGAGTGCAATGGCCTTCCATTCCGTTGGATTAGCCTTGTGGGAAACGAGACCCAAGTTAAACAGTCCCTGGGTGAGTTTGATAAATGAATCAACGAAATGCTGGTCACCTGTGATGAGCTCGTCATTCAGAGCGGCACAGAATGTGTTGTAGACAGGCTCAGCATGTTGACAGAGACCCAAGTCATTACTTGTGACGACCGAGTTCAAAATGACAACGGCGTTCTCGGCAAACACATTGACATCGTCCAGACACTTCTTCATTAACGCGTCGATGAGCTCCAATGTGACCTGGACGTTGCCCGTTCTTCCGTGTGAAATGTCGGCGTTGTTCTTCTTCTCTAGGAAACGGCCCACCTTCTCGAGCTTGACCCTTCTGGTGGACGCGTAGTAGAGCAAGTAGCTGAGCTCCGAGGAGTTCGGCTTCTTATCGAAACCTCTTCCCGGTGGATAGCACTGGAGGATCAACCTCTGGTGCTTTGGCTGGAAGAGCGGCATTGCGTGTGTGCGTGTGTGGAGCTTGTTGTGCTGGCGAGCTGCCGGGATGAATATGAAGCTGGCGGCTCGGCGGGTGCTGGCGGGTGGGCGCGTCCAAGTTCGGCAGTTGGTGCAATGTTCCGCTGGGAGCCAAATGAGCGACTTTGCCAGAGTATGGAGGGGTGTGAAGTGCTGCCGCCGTGGGGGTGTTGTCTTGTTGATGTGGCTGTGAAGTGTCCTCTCGGCGGGTCGCTGCGTGTTTTCTCAAGTTTCCGGGAAAATCCAAAAGTGCGTGAAGCTCAAAAGAAAGGAAGAGATGATCAGGATTCAGCACCGTCAACTCCAGCAACAGCACGGACAGCAACAGCGGCGGTTTCCAGGAAAATATGGTGCCCGTCTACGTCAAGGGAGGTGCCTGGAGCAACGCTGAGGACGAGGTGCTCAAGGCCGCCATTGCCAAGTACGGTCTGACACAGTGGGCGCGTGTTTCTACTCTTCTCCCTAAGAAGACTGCTAAACAGTGTCGTGCAAGATGGCAGGAGTACCTGGACCCACGTATAAAGAAGTCTGAGTGGAGTCCAGAGGAAGATGAGAAGCTTTTGCAGTTGGCAAAGAATTTCCCCAACCAGTGGAAAACAATATCACAGAGCCTGGGAAGAACAGCTACACAGTGTGTCGAGAGATATCAACAACTCCTCGATGAAGCTGCTGGAGTTGAAGGCACAAACGACTTTGGGCTTAGTGGGCTTGGTGCAGAGACCGCTCGAGCTGTTGGAACGTCAAGTGCAACTCATGTGGGTGATATCAACATGAATGCTGAGCATAGAGCAGCCATTCCAGACGCAGTCGATATGGCTGATAATGAGAAGGAGATGCTCAGTGAAGCAAGGGCAAGACTTGCCAACACAAGGGGTAAGAAAGCCACTAGAAAAGCTCGTGAAAGGATGCTCGAAGAGAGTAAGAGAATCGCTCTCTTGCAGAAGAGACGTGAGTTGAAGCAAGCGGGGATCACCACTAAATTGAAAGCTCCAAGAAAGAAGTTCGCCACACAAGTTGATTACAATGCCGATATCCACTTCGAGCACAGGCCCACAGACGGTTTCTATGACACAACTGAAGAGACTCATGATAACGATGTACGACTGAGGAATTTCCAACGCCAGATTGATAAGTCTGGTATGAAGGATGATACCCCAAGAGAGAAGAAATCGAAGAAGAACAACGCCCAACAACAGCAGACCGTTGTTGAAAAAGAGGCACGTTTACAATCCGACGACCAGAGCTTCAAGAAACGCAAATTGGAATTGCCAGAACCTGAATTCAAGGAAACAGAGCTTAATGATCTATCCAAACTTGCAGATGATGAAATTCACCAAAGACTACAAGAAAAGGCGACAGGCCGGGGATTGAGTATTGATGATAGAATCAATGCTGTTGCGCAGAAAATCAGAGAGGAGAAGAGTACACAATCTGCCCTACTTATCACTGAAGAAGCAGATTTGGATAATCTTGGCGCTGATGCTTATGTGGATGAGTTTGAGCCCACCGTTGAGACTGCCACTGATATCAAACAGTCCATTCGTCAGAAACTTGCTGCTCTTCCTAAACCGAAGAATGATTTTGATATTATCGACGATGACGACGAGGAAGATATTGGAGAGGAAGAACCTGAAACATCAAGCACTGACAAGGATGTGATCCCTGAGGATCAAGGTGAGAAACAGAGATTGCTATTGTTGAAGCAAGAGGAGGATGCAAGAAAGGCACTACTCAGGAGATCGCAAGCTGTGCAAAAGGGTCTTTCAGTCCCATCTATTGACGCGAACATCCAATTTTCCAAGGACTCTGACCCAGTTCTTTCGTCAGTACAGAAGGAAATTGTCAGATTGATAAGATCTGATTATTCGAAGCTCAACGACATCTCCGGTGTCCCGCTTTTGAACGATTTGGATGAAGTTACACTGCACAAAGTGCAAAAAGAGATTGCCAATGAGGTTGATCTTGAAACTTTGAAGAAATTCCAATCCGATTTCATCCAAGCTCATGAATCCTCCTACAATTTAACAGTTGATACCTCTTCTTCGATCACAGAGCTTCAATCCTTAGTGGAGACCAGCAACAAACTTGAAAAATCATTGACAAAGCAAATTGCAGGATACATCAAGAGAAGTGCTACACTTTATGAGAGTGCCTCAAGGCAATTGCACGAGTTGAAGGACGTTGATAGAGCACTCAGTGCCATGGAGATGTTACATGATGGTGAACAAGTTGCCATCCATACGAGGGCTGATTCATTGAGAGAGGAGGTTGATGTATTGGTACAGGCTGAGCAGAAGGCTCAAGAGCATTACCTGGAACTCAAGAGACAACTACATGCTCAATGATGTATGGTTTGAATGACGTTAAATAATTTTTTGATGACTTTACGGAACTTTTTTTTGCGACAAAAACATGGTAGGTTGGAATATTCAGGACAGTTGCTCAACAAGTTCCCTTGAAAGTAGTATGGTGGTTTTCCTTGTGGTCCTCCTTCTTCTCAGCGATATCCAATGAATCCTCACCGCCAGATGCAATTGATTCCAACAGGGCATAGATGTAGTCCCTCTTGACATCAGTAGAAGATGCATTGACACTCTTTTGATACAATTCATCACTCTTAATCAAAGATTCTGTTACTCTAATGATATCCTTGATGAGTCTAAACAGCAAATCACCAGAGAGTTCAACTCTTACAACCACACGTAAGATCTCAGTCTCCTCCTCGGATGCTGGGAGTGGATAGTTTGGAATGATCCAACCACGCTTTCTCAACAAGGTAGAGATAATTGACTGTGGGATGTTTGGATACTGTTTGGCAAATGGCTCTGTGAATTTGAACGCGACAACTGGAAGTCCCTCATTGAAGTAAGAATCATCGTTCTCTTGGTTCTTCACGTTTGTGTCAATATTTCTTGGGTCATAGTGCAAATCACCCTTCTGGCGGTGGATCAGGGAGACACACTCAAAGTACTCGGTCTTCTCAAGGTAGTTTGACAAGAGACGAGCGTTTTTCAATGAAGTGTGATGAACGTCTTTGTAACCTTCAAATCCCAAGTGAAGGAAGTTGAAGTATTGGTGGATGGACTGGAAACCCGGTCTTGAGAAGTTCAAGTTGTAAGACTCTTCAACTGAGCCCAAGTATCTCAATTGGAAAATGAGTTCCTTTGGCAAAAGTTCTGCGTTTCTCCAAATGATCCATCCGAGTCCTGCGGTGGTAAGACCAAACTTGTGACCAGATGCGTTGATGGATGCCACTCTTGGGATTTTAAAATCCCACTTAAGCTCGGGGAACAAGAAGGGAGCAACAAAGGCACCAGAGGCACCATCAACGTGGATGGGAACGTCAATTCCCTTCTTCTCCTGGATCTTGTCAAGCAGTTTAGAGACACCCTCCACGTTCTCAAAAGTTCCAGTGTATGTCGATCCCATAATGACAAAGATACCAATGGTGTTCTCATCCACGTTCTCTTCAATCTTGGACAGGTCCAGGACGTGGTTGGACTCCTCGGAGACTGGGATCAGTCTGGCCTCCACGTCAAAGTATCTGGCAAACTTCTCCAATGCCACCTGTGCGTTGGAGCCCATGATGATGTTTGGGTGGAAATGGTCCTTGCCCTGTGCCTTCATCTTCGCCTGCCACCTCTTCTTGAGCGCCAACCCACCGAGCATGATGGCCTCAGAGGATCCCGTGGTGGCAGTACCGATGGGCTCCCCACTTTCACCGTTCCACAGCTTGCCCAGGATGCTCACGTTGCGCTCTGTGATGTCCACGAGCGTTGGGTACTCGTCGGCATCGGCCAGGTTCTTGACGAGGTTCTCCTCCACCAGTTTCTGCGCATGCTCCCCGGTGAAGGTGTTGACGAAGGAGGCCAGGTTCAGCGTCGGGTTGCCGTCGAGGGAGAGGTCGTTGTGCAGCAGCTGGTAGGTGGTGTCGCTGGAGAGGCCCTGCAGCGGGATCTGGTACTTGTTCTGCGACACGAACTCGTCCCTGATGTCGTGGGAGGCGTGGTAGTGGGACTGCGAGTAGATGGTGTCCTCGAGTTGGTCCGGGTCGATCGATGTGGAGAGCATTGTGTGCGGTAGTTCTTGGTTCTTGGCGTTGATTGTTTCACAGGTAAATAAGTGGACTTCACAGGGATTTATATACTCCAGTGGGGATCCAAACCCTAGAAACGTGCACAACTCATAGCAACTCCCGCAAGTCCCGGCCGGGAGTGGCTGAATAGAGGTAGGTTGCTCTTGGGCTTCGGAGGACATGCGCATCGGCGTCTCCCCCACCCCCCGCAAAACGTCGAGAGGGAGCTTCAGATCTTTGGCTGGCGTGTGTACCTTGTTCTAGTGTGGGCATATCCTGTGTGTGTTCAATTGGCTTCAGTATACACAACTGCGAATATGATCCTTTTGACAAGTGAATCGAGGTAAGTACTCGTGTTTTCATGCCTATTCATGGGGTACATCGACTATCTACGATGCATCTCTTGGCGTGTGCTTTGTTCTCCTCTCGTACTCAGATTTCAATTGCCCAATCCACTAACTTAAAGTAGGATTACTTAATTCCTACGTAAGCCGTCTAAATTAGCGACCATATATACCAGCGACGAGTCTAAGGAGAGATGGGTCCAACCACAGTGGTCAGATTCCCCAATGAGAGTGGCAGGATGAACAGCTCAACAGCCCATGGTTCGCTATCTACAGCAAGAGGCGCAAAGACACAAACACATAAACTAGTATACCATGAAGCTTCAAAACAAAATGATTCACTTTCCTTCCAAAGAACTGCATCTCAGTTGAATCGGAAGTTTGAAGGGCTAGCTTTTAAATAAAGCCACAGTTCATCCGGCGCTATCTCAGACATCTCCTTACCCACTCACGGGCTTAACTTGACTACAAGGCGGTTACCAAAGCCCCCCAAAATTCAGTAAAATATCAGCAAACATCAATATTGACCGTATATGACAAAAAACAAACACAAAACATATCAACAAGTTTCCATAAAACATGTTGCAAGAAATCTCAGTGATGGAAGCGTACACTGACGTGGCCCAAAAAATGGAGCTTGGTAGAAAGATTGAGCTCATAATCAATAACAGTCCTCTTAAATCACTTCTTTCATGAAAATCACCTCTTTTCTTCTTCATTCACACCACTAATGCTCTTCAAAAGACGCGTAAAACATTGAGATGCTTACTCGTCATCCTCGGAATCATCGTCATCCTCAGAGTCCAAAGCGGCAAAGGCGTTGAACTTGGACTTTGGCTTATCAACAATATCTCTGGCATCACCTGGCTTGTTTGAGCCGAGCTGCTTGCTGTTTGGTCTAGCAGCCTTTGAAACAGTCTTTGTTGCCTCTCTGAACTCATCTCTTGACTGGGTGGCCTCCTCTCCGGAGATGGACTTCTTCTTGTTCAACGTGACCCATCCATCCTCATCTGGCTGGGCGAACACCTTCTCTCTTGGCTTACGGATGATCTTGAACACTGGTCTGGTACCGGCGTGGGAGGATCTTCTGCGGGCAGATGGCTCGTACTCATCGGCCTGCTGCTCTTGAAGAGCCCTCTGCTCCTCGATGGCCTTGGTGAACTCGGCAAAGTCCACGATGGTTGGAACGGTAGCGGCAGTGCGCAGGGCCACAAGAGCCTCCTCAGTGTACTTGACCATGGCGAATTGGATATTGCGTGGTTGCAGACCTCTTTTGAAGGCACAAATGTCCCGGTGATGAGGAGAACTGAAGACTCGTTTGACCGCGTCGAGCGCTCGGGCAAAAAGAAAAAAAAAACATTGGACGATTAATGGCCGAATGCGGAAATTCCCTGCTAAGGAAATGGCGAAGATGAAGGGGAAAAAAATTGACACCAAGAGATGCACTTGCTCCATTGCACAATTTGTGGGATTTTTGAGCACATAGAACCACCCTTTCTAACCCACTATGCCTATCCAGCACTCCCTTTCCAAGGTCCAGAAGACGATACAGAAGTCCAAAGGTGCAATGCACCCAAAGGGGCGCAAGTTCAAACAGCTGAACAGAGCCACTCTGCGTGAACAGAAGATCCAGAACAAGAAAGTGGTATACAAGGAGCGCAAGGAGTTTGACATGATGAGAATCAAATTCTTACAAGAGGCCATCAACAACAGATTAGAGAAAGAAGTCTTCACGCTGGACGACATGAAGTTGTTCATTGAGGCCTTCCTCACGAGAGACGATGAGGAGTTGGATCGACTGATCAGTGAAAGACGTAAAGGTCGTCCTGCCACGAATAGACACATGCTTTTGGAGAACAAGAAGAAGAATGAACTACAGGAGTATGAAACAGGTTATGAAATCCCTGATTTGAGTGATAAGTTGACCGTGGAGTTCTTGAGAGGTTGGAATGGTACCACTGGAATGATCAACAAGTTCAAATACGTCTTCATCGCAAAGAACACGACAGAGTTGCCTTCTAAGAAGGACGAAGAGATAGCTGAGTGATTGCTATTTGTTTTTGTTTTCTTCTGTTCTACTGGCACATTCGTTTCATGGCTGCATTATATTGGTCATATTATTTCTGAAGAAGAAAAAAGAAGGTAAAGTTTAATGAATTATTCGTATCTGCATGCATCAAAAGTCATTCGAGGTATCGTAGTCGTTCAAAACCAAGTTGGTCCATTTCACTCGCATTAGTCAAGCAGTTGGATCATAAGAAGTCACGATGACGTGGCTTTCAAAGGTTTCCCGTTCTCGTCGATATTATAGCGTACGGGGTCTTGTTGTGTAACTCCAACAAAAAATAGCACAGTGGTAACGGTAGCGATTCCCGTTATAACCCTCTTTGCCCATTTCTTGACATTGCTCTTTCGTTGGTCCTTGCGATCTTGCTCTTTGTCAATATACCTCTCAAAGACAAGAACCTTGGAATCACTTATCGTTTCAGCACCAATGAGTCTCCACTTCTGGGTTTCCAACTTCTTGATAGTCTTCAACTGTGCCTTGTTCTTACCAATCTCGTTGAAGATGGAGACAAGATCAGGGGCCATGTAATGTGGACCGAATGGATTCTCTGTAGTGATAATCTCTTTGCCATTGACGTATGTCAAGAACTCATGAATTAAGTTACCAGATGCTCTAGGAAGCGTTGGGAAAAGTAAGTTGTCTCCATCAACAGTAGCAATTCTTGGTACACTCGATCTCTTAACAGATTTGATCAGCTTCTCATCAATTGGGGTGAAGAAGTTTCTCTTGTCCAGTGTTCTTGAACTGTTGAGACTTTGAGCAAACTCATACCTTCTCTGTTCACGGAAGTGTTCTTCATCATCTCTGTCCTTGGTGGATTTGGCATCTTTAAGGAAGTTCTCAAGATCCTCTCTTTTGATCTTCACGGTGATATCTTCTATTCCCTCCTTGGCTTTCAAGAACTCTTGCAATGCCTCTTCTTCCTTCCGTTCAGCTTCTGAGATCTTCATCTTGATCTCTTTCATCTTCTTGATGTTCGACTCGATGTCATCAGTTAGCTTTCCAGCTTCTTTGGAGAGTAAGGGAACCTCCTTGGACACTAGTTTCAAAATGTCTTCGATACGGTCAGCACGTTCGCTTGGATGTAGTTGCATCAGTTCAGTCATCAGCGTGTCACCATGGTCTTTGTTCTTCTTCACGCTTGGCTGGTTGAGGTTGACAATCTCCTCATCTGGCTTATCAGTTGGAACTTCATCAACGAGAGGAATGCTCACTTTGGGAGGCGGCGAGCGGGAACGTCTGGGGCCAGTTGTACTCTGAGTGGAACTTAATCCATCAGAGGCACTCTTCGTGTCTAGAGGCTGGCCACTCTGTGATGTATGCTGTGACTCCTTATCAGTAGGTAGGGGATTTTGCCCTGTGGAGCGTAGGTGCGCCTCCTTCTGCTTCTCCGCACGATGCTTGGAGACCACATCGATGACGGCCTTGACGTCTCTCTTTCTCCTCTTGTTCTTCTTAGGCACCTTCGTGAGTGTGATGAGGTCGATATCGTACTCCTCCTCCTCCTCCTGTTCCTTGCAGCGGTGGCGTGTGGAGTGGAAGTTGCGCAGGGGCAGGAGCAGCGGGCGGGAAGGTGTCCGCAAGGGGCCTGATCCCACACGCAGGAGCAGCAGTGAGCTCCGTGTTCTCAGCATCATTGCAGACGTTCAGAGTTGTGTGTGGTCGAGATGTGTGTTTCAGGGCGTGTTGGTGAGGAGAGCTGGTTGAGTTTCGTTGCCGCTGAGGTGGATCTGGGTGGAGATCAGGGGAAGTGATAGCTACTTGTCCTTGATTCTGGAAGTGTGAGGGGAACAGACGAGCAGACAGGCCATCAAACGAGTTCGCGGAATAATTTGGCGAGTAGGCTGTCACGTGATCCGATGAGCCGGCCGCCAAATAATTGCAGACTAGTTCGCGCCGGTCGTCAGAATTACGCCCCAACGTCCAACCAGCTCGTTAGTCTCTTCCCAATCTACACTGAAGAAAAGAGTGGAGCTGTATATGCTCAGAAGTCTCAGACGGCTTATCATGGGGCAGCCGAAGAACGTTGTTGTGGTTGTTGGAACCACGGGCGTGGGGAAGTCGCAGGTACGTTTCATTCACCTCGAAGGTCATGAATTTAAACTAACACTCTGTCACACAGTTCAGTATAGAAATTGCAAAGAGGTTCAACGGAGAAATCATCAATGCAGACTCCATGCAGATGTACCAAGGTGCCCCCATCATTACAAATAAGCACCCTATGGAGGAGAGAGAAGGCGTGCCCCATCATGTTATGAACCATGTCGGATGGGACGAGGAGTATTTCATACACAGGTTTGAGAAAGAGGCACTCAGCACCATAGAAGACATTCACAACAGAGGAAAACTGCCCATAATCGTTGGAGGTACTCACTATTATTTGAACTCTCTCCTTTTCACAAACAAAACCATCAAGAGTAACCCCAACACCGAAGACAAACCGAAGCTCACAAAGGAACAACTTGAGGTACTGGATGGACCGCCGGACCAGGTATTTGAGACTCTCAAGCAGCTTGATCCAGTTGTCTCCGAAAAATTTCACCCAAACGATACAAGAAGGGTAAGGAGGGCCCTGGAAATCATCTATCTCACGAACAAAAAGACAAGTGAGCACTACAGTGATCAAGCTGACACGGGAAGCGAGCAGTCTTCATTGAGATTCAGAACTATAGGGTTCTGGTTATACGCTGAGAAGCCAGTTCTAGACAAGAGACTTGACGGAAGAGTTGACAAAATGTTGAGTAACGGAGGCCACGAGGAGATCAATGAGTTATATGATCACTACAGTGGACTACCTGAGAAACCGGATTGTGAAAGAGGCATATGGCAAGTTATTGGATTCAAAGAGTTCCTACCTTGGCTTGAATCTGGGAAGGAGGACAAACAGCTACTGAAAAAGTCTGTTGAGGATATGAAAACAAGAACCAGACAGTATGCGAAGAAACAGGTGAAATGGATCAAAGGTCTCTTGGCTGCTGATTTATTACAAGAGGAGAGGCACAACTATGTCAACGGAGGCCGTCTTTACCTACTTGATGCCACTGATCTCAACAAATGGGACGAGAAAGTTTCAAACCGAGGAGAGGCTATCACCAATGAGTTCCTGAGCTATTCTACATCAACGATCCCACAGGCACCAGAAAATCTTACTGGACTCCTTCCATCGTCAACTCCAAAAGAGCAAGTGGATGACAAGTCCACCCAATGGAAGCACTTCACCTGTGATGTCTGTTGCAACCCAGATAATACCCACCTTGTCCTCGTTGGTCAAGACCAATACGATATCCATCTCAAGTCCAGGCGTCATAAGACAACTCTGCATAGGGGGAAGCGCAAAAGAGAGTATGAGGCGTATCTTGCCAACAAATCGGCGGGTACTGAAACGAAGCCATGATGAAACGTTTATAGATTAACTTTAGCTAAGTATCACTTATATAACGACACATGTACCGTAATATCATCAACCAAATTTGATTTCGCTTCCAGGTTGCCATATTCCGCTTGGCTTTGCAGGTTTAGCCCTTGGGGCAATTAATGCAGGCGATGGGGTTCTTTGAATCTCTGATGGATGTGACAAATTTGAAACTCTGGTGGCCTTCTGAGGTGATGAAGATCTGGAAGTTCTCGTTGATCTGGAGTTGAGATCAAGAGCCTGGAATTTGGAGTTGAGTTCCACCTCCATGTCTCTTGCTTCAATGCGTCTCTCATAAACAAATGTGTCGATATCCTTCATGAGATCGTTAAGCTGGACATTCAGATCGTTGTAGAACTTGAGACCTTGAGAGATATTGTCCTGAAGATCAAGGAACATATTGTACAGAGCATCCAAGTTCCTCAAAACCTTTTCCCTCTCATTGTTTGAACCTTGGGAATCATTCAAGTGTTGGAAGGTTCGATTCAAGCTATCAATCTGAATTTCGAGATCCCTCTGTTTCTTCTTTTGCTTATCAATGAAGTCCAAATCACTCTGGAAGTTCTTGATGTGCTTCGAGAAAACAGGTTCAAATGTCGTTGCATCAACTTTGAGATCCTTGAAGTCTTGTTGAATCGATTTGTACTCCGAAATAATCTTTGGCAAAATGTTAAACTGCTGAGATTTCACACCAACCACGCTGATGAACTCCTCACGTTCACTCTCCAATCTCTTCGCTTTTGCGAGTGCTTCTTTCAAATCAGACACAGCAAGCTTCAAGGAGGGATCCAATTTACGCGCTTCAGAGTTTGGAATATGGGATCGTAAGGTCTGCTCATCTGACTCCAATAGCTTCAATGAACCAAGACTCTTTGACATTTGCTGTGCGATAACTTCGTCACCTTCCTTTGCCTTTACCAAATATCCTTCAAAGTGCTCAATCCTTTCATGGAGAGTGGCCCCTGCTTCTCTTGAAGTTGGGCGTGACCAATGTTTGGATCCCTGCTTGTTCCTGAAAGAGTCATCTTCATTTTCCTCAAGTTTCAATCTGTCTTTTGCTCCTTGGATAAGACGTTCACTTTCGACAGAGAGTGCTTGGATATCTTCAAAGCAGCGTTTCAAATTGGAAGAACCGCCCTTGGATCTGACGTCTTGTTGATGTTCAAGCAGAGAATGAGGAATAGCCAGTGGCTTGGCAACAGCCTCAACCGAAGCCGGGAGGCCCCTCTCACTGAGATATTGATGGAGAATCTTAGTTAAAGAACTCACAGGTGTAACAAGGTGTTTCTCAACATATTCTGACTGTCTTTCACGGAAGGCCTGACTGACCTGAATGACATAAAATGGAAGAAGATCCTTGAATAGCTGGGTTCCGTAGTTTCCAGTTTTGAGAGCACTGAATGGATTCTCGAGGTCTTCGAGAGGCATGTCCTTCGTAACTGGGGCTTTCACAATAGGCGGAAGATCCATTGGCACTTCTTGGAGATAAATCAAGTCATTTTCCTTCTCGGCCTTCCTTAAGGTCTCAGACACGGTGCTGTTTAAACCCTCAAAGTCTTGTTTCACAGCTTGACCAACAAACTTGAGGTTTCTGGAGGCCTGTGCGAGTGCCTTGTGAGCCCTTTGAAGACGTGCAACCTCCTCTCCATACTTTGAAGCTGAAGCCGAAACGAGCGATGCTCTGAATTCTGCAGCTGCTTCAAAGTGGTATTTCTTCACTGTGATGTGACTTATCCACTCGCTTCTGAACCCCTCACTTCGATTCGAAGCCTCTAGGGCTTGACTGTAGTAATCTGAGACTTGAAGAGAGAGCCTTGATATCAACGTGTCCTTGACCTTGTCTGAAAATGCTTTCTGCCAGAACACTTCTTGTGCTTGTGCTAGACAGATCATTCGGAGCGTTTCGATTGTTCCCTCCTGAAGATCCAATGGCAATACCACCGATGTGTCGTCCTTAGCAAGCTTGTTGATCAAGGCGAAATGCGAGGCGGCGTATTGGAAGTAAAGGCACGCCTTCTTCAAAGCTTCATCATTCGTGGTATCCTGAGAAGCACCCATTTGTGTATACATGGCAGCAAGGTTGTAGATGAGGTTGATACGCTCGAAGAGGAACGAGCTGAGCTTGACAGGTCCCGTCACTCGGTAACCTAGGGTGCCAAACCATGGGAACTCTGCAACGTCTTTCGGGAATTTCGATTCAAGCGTAGAGAGATGGATGCAGTATCGCTTAATCAATGCTAAGTCATGTGGGGAGACACCAAGATCGACAATGTCATTGCGTAGGGTGTCAACTTCTTGTATATCGGACTCGAAGGCGCTTGGTGTCTGGTAGTACTCCTTGCTGATGATGTCGCGGAGAGTGCGTCCAAGCTCAATCCTCTCAGTCCGACGGAAGGGCACAAATAGAAGATTCGATTCTGCCATTGTAATCAGCGTGGCGCCAGCTGGAAAGGGTGGAAAGAGGTTTGATTGCTTAGCAGAATGGAGTCAGATTCAGGAAGTTTCCTGAAATGTAAACAAAGCTCTGCTCTGGCAGTTACCGCGAAAATTGACACGTGACCAGCACGTGACATCAGGATCTGCCGCCGCTGCACACTACTGGAGTTCTAACATGTATCAGCTCTTTTTCCTCAAAGTTCTAATGGTTCTTAAGAATTCGACTAACAACTCGACCCAATAATCAATAGGCATTCAAGTCAAGTGACCAATTTTGTGGCTGAAGAAGGAGTTCCACAGATCTTTGTCATCAACACGTTCTCCACTCGTCTCCACAAGGGTCTTTGTATTCTTTGTGGCTTCCTCAGTCTCGAGTTGTTCTTTGAATTCCAATCTCTTCCTAGCAGATAGGAGCAAGATGCTGTCCTCAACTGTGCCCTGAACCGAGAAAGTCCAGATCGTAGTAGGGTGCTTCTGACCGATTCTGTGAATTCTGCTGATGGCTTGAAGTTCCAGAGCTGTCTGAACAAGTGGCTCACACAGGAATACATGTGTTGCATTGACCAAGTTAAGCCCAGATGCATTTGCCTTCGCATTCAAGAGAAAGCAAGTAATAGCGGGATTTTTCTTGAAGACAGACACACTCTTTTTCAAGGAGTTACCAGCTGATCCACCTGACCCTCCATTCTTCTTCAGCGTATGCTTTGAACCGAGATGTTCAATCCCATTTTGAGTGAGAGAGTTTGCAATCAGGTCCAAAAATTGGTGCCACTGAGAGTAAATGATGATCTGCACATATGGATTCTTTCTTTTGAGCCAAAGCACGTGTCTCACAATTGCATTCACCTTGGAACCATAGTCTCTTTTGAGTTCAATAGCGCCGAGTTCCTTCAATGTTTCCTCGTCCATCTTGCTATAGATCTCAGAAACCTCATCGTCTTTTTGTTCCTCAGCAACCTGGACTTTGATTCCTCCGGGGTTGAACGAGAAGTGGTAAATATCGTCTTTTTTGATATGCTCATTGCACATGGGACATCTATGTTTCTGTTTCAGCCATAGACTTAGACACTCTTGGCAGAAGCGATGACCACATATCGTGAGAGACCCAAGTGTAATTGTACCACGACAGATAGTGCAGAATGTTTCCTCCTCAGTATCCCTCAGCGACTGTAAGAACTTGAATCTTGCATTTTTGACCCTCACATTTCTTTCATACACCCTGATGGTGTTATTCAATATGCTGATGTTCTTTTCACAGTCGAAATGAGCATGCGTGACCTTATCAAACGGAACCACATTGTCTGACAACTGCTGAAGTTTTCTGAAGTATTCAATCTTGACATTGTAGACATCGTTCATCACCCTGAATTTCCTGTCGAGGACAGAGCAGGATTCTTTCTGGTTCTCGAAGGCAAAGCTCAAACGGAGAATCAAATCTGTGAACATACGAACCTCAGGGGACTTCTGGTGCTCCGACAGTTTAGCCTTAGAGTCAAAAACCAAGGATCTCAATGAGTGTGGGTTGCTCATTTTTGGGTACTCTTCATCCAATGCTTTGCTGTATTCATGGTCAAATGTGGCACCGGTTTCCTCAATAGTAAGATAAGACTCTGTGGGAGGCATGTTACTTCCATGGATCAAGGCCTGTCTGTCCCTCAATGCTCTCTGTATCTTGGTGAGGAGCACAGAAGCATGCTCTTGAGAGACCAAAGATTCTTCATATTCATCACCAACAGGATCTGTCACTGTATCGAACAGCTGTGTCTTCAAAACCTTACGGAGCTCACTTAGCCATTTGTTAACAACGAGCGCCTGCTGATTCAACTGAGAAATCACACCCTCGAGAGATATGACAAACACTTGGAAATCCAAGACTTGGAACATGATGTGATCAACAGTGGATATGGGAAGTGCAAAAGAATCGTTTAGCTTGGAGTAACTCGTGTTGGTTTCACTGATGGATTCAGCCAATATCTCTTTTCTCAAAGCCTGTGCAAGGCCATAGTAGTATATTTCCAAGTCCTGATGTTTCATTTCCTCTTCGTTCAAAACTCTGAAGACCGTTATGTCCTTGGCAGCAGTGTCAAAATCAAAGGTAGAAGCATTTGCAACGTCAGGATCAACATCATTTGGAAGCAAATCCTTCTCAATGCCAGGGACAAGTTCAGTGATTGATGGTGTGTAAAGCTGGTAGTGGACAGATGCAATGAAGAAGTATGCTCTATGTAGAAGCTCCATTATGTTTCTGTGAATTGCCATGTTGGCTTCGTTCTTATTTGTCTTCTGTAAGCTCTCAAGACGAGACTTCAGACCAGGCACAAGATCCTGCCAAATTTCCAAGGCCTTTTGAGGGTTCTTCATGAACTCATAGATCTGCCCAAGCTCAAGTTTATTGACAATGATTTCACGTTCAGTGTTGAACAAGCTTTGGCTGGCCGAGTCGATCATCCTTGACAATATGTCGTCAATGGTCTGGAAATCTTGTGAGTTTGCTTTTGACGCTCCGCCAGCAAATGAAGCATGACAACAAATTCGTCTCAGAACCGTTAGCCAACCTCTCATCTTCTCATTGAGTTCAGGGGTCTCCATCCAAAAATCTTCAAGTGGGTTTCCCATACGATCAAGCTTCACCTCTTGTAAGAACCTTGTGAAATACTCTTCGTAGTTGTTCTGCTCGACCGGTCCAAATGGGATACTGAGGAGCATCTTGCTCTGTAGGGGAATATGAATATCATCCTTGACCATCTCCTTTGTATGTCTCCAAGATAGTGGCTCAAAGATTTCTCCAAAATCACCAGCGTTCTTCATGAGTTTAGCCCACTGCTTTGTGGTTGTACTGAAAGGATGAACCCTGATGAAAGTCAGAAGAGAGTTCAGGTCATTCAATCCGTTTCTGATTGGGGTACCAGATACACCCCAAGCATGATGTCTCGGAATCAGAGTTGCGACTTGACAACATTGAGAGACTGTTCCACCCACCATTTGTACTTCATCCAGGACAATTCTCCAGAACTCTAGTTGAACAAGAGGCGAGGAGTAGTCAATGCGTTCGGTCTTTGAAGGGTCAAACAAGGCACCCATAGTTTCGTACATAGCGTCCAGTTCTCTTTTAACCTCTGGGGTCAGGTCATCTCTTTGAAGGTACCCATAGTCATTGCTCTTCACTGCTCTTCTTGTTCTCTTTGCCCTGTTCGGATCAAATGTGGCATAATGGATCTCCCTCGATATAACGGCATATGAGGTGATGACAATATCATGATCAACCATCTCTTTCAAAATCTCTTGGGGTGTCGAGTCTTTGTAGAAACCAACGCCGTGGTAGATCATCACTGATAATGTTGGGGAGTGCAGACGGATCTCATCGTGCCATTGGTTCATGATGGATTCTGGACAAATGATCAGAGTGGCCTTGGACTTCACAATATCACGGTCGTTGTGTGGATTCACGTAGTGCTCACCAATCTGATCTTCTGGTCTGGGATTCAACAATGCAAGAGAAACAACCTCCACAGTCTTACCGAGACCCATTTCCTCGGAAAGGAGACCGCAGCCGGCTGCTGGAGGACCTTCAAGAGCCAGAAACTTCAGTACCTGATCATTAGAGCACAAGTTAGCTGAGTACTTGTTGTACCAAATGTGTTCCCGTGAGCCTTCCAGTCGCACATACTTGAATCCACTTGATATCATGTCAAGCCTTTCCTTGATGAGAGCGGGGTCAGCGGTGTACTGCTCATCATCAAACTTGGATATCCTCTCGACCGAGAATGTTCCCGGGTTGAATTCAACATTCTCTCTCGCTAGCATCCAGTGTAAAGTTGTTCCTTGAAATGGCAGCAGATCTGTATCAAGTTCTGGGATGAGCGGGGGTTTCGCATCATGAGGGTAGTTCTTGGTTTTGTTCGTGATGAGATCGTAGAAGTATTTGGGTGTCACCTGTGTCTGCTTGGACACATCTGTGGACTTCAGGCTGCCAATTATATCCTCCAGTGCCATGTTGATTTCATGGTTGAAGGTCATATAAAGAGTCTCCAGGTAGCTGAGGCGGTATTCCAACACCAGCTCCATATATTCAGCATCCCCGCCAAGCCTGAGAGACAATGTGGGCTCCTTGGTTAAAGTGAAAGGGTTGGGATTGAAGCTTCGTGTTATAAGGCTGATAGATTTCATATCATAAGTGAATCCCTTGAGAATATTTCCCGGCGTCTGTGTCAAATCAATCTCAGCCACTAGTGTGTCCTTCATCTTGTTTCTCTTTCTTGTCCTCACTTGTAATCTTCCATCGAGTAGCTTCATGGAGACCGGAGCGGACAAGACAGATAGTGAGTCCAGGCCTTGAAGATCACCTGTGGTCATCCACTTACATGCTATCTTGGTGTGTGATAAGAGAGTGTAGCTGGGGTCCATGGGCATCGTCTCTGACAGCGTCGTCTCATCCCCGCCTCTGCGCCGCTTTGGTGGCACGAGGGGTCCCAGGTCATTGTACTGCTTCAGGACCTCGGGTCTGAAGGAGTTCAGGAAGCCATCCAGCTGTTTCTCTATTGGCATGCGTTGTGTTGTGCTTTTTTGTTGTTTTCACAAGAGATAAGAGGACATAACGTTTCTTGTTGCAGTTTGATTTGGTTGTGATCTTGGTCCTAGCCACAGGATGAGATATGGTGGAGCGTGTGGAACTTACCGGCAGCTGTCGCCACAACGTCAGTTGTACTATAACTGTCGCTAGATAGGATTCCAAGAGTGATTTTCAGAGCATAGACAAATAAACGATTGAATCCAGAGTGTTTTTGGAGAACTTAGAGCCATATAAAAGCTCCATGTACGTGTGCGCCTGAAGGGGGATGATTTCCGGTGGTAAAAGTCACGTGCTAGCCTCGGTGAGGGTCACTTTTGTTCAGCGCCCGGCCGTAATATGCCATGAACTGAACTCCAATTAAAGCATCCGAAGTCTGGAATGCACTAGCCAGATGTTTGGTCCATTCACTGTGAAACATTAGCAAATAGTAAATTGTCCATATTACAAGAACATTCCGCCACAATTCATACCGTTGTACCTAATGCTCTGCCACCCCGGACATCAGCAGTCTCTGGTGCTCGCAATCCTGCAGCGTTGGGACCCTACGCTCGTCAGTGACTAGTGGCAGCAATTGCACGGGCAAAGAGCTTGATCCAAGGAGAAGCCTTGATCAGTAGTACTTGGAGATGCCTGGTGCATTCCACAGAGAAGTAGAATGTTGAACCCCCCCTTCCCAATACAGCGGCGGAGCGCCAGTGCCCATTACAGCTCACCCACCTGCCCACCTGCCAAACTCTCGCCAAAACCCAAAACACAACACTGCGACATCTTGCTTGCAACTTGGAACAACACACTTGCTCTCTTCCACCACCCACCCAGACCCACCACCTGCAACGCTCAAAAGAAGGGCAATCAACCCTTTCAATCACTCAGTCAAATCCCGGACAAGTGATCTCCCTCCCATTGGATCTGCGCTCGCACCTACAATTGCTGGAACTCGATTTTGCTGTTTTCTGTCCAGTCGGGATCTGTTTAAAAAGAGCACCGGCGGCTAACACCCTCTCTCCACACCACACTGCTTGCCGCCTCACCCAAACACACACAAGGACACCAAACCATGCTCAAGAAGGTCGATCCAAACACATTGCCCGGCGGTAAGCATCGAGACGTGAGTGAAGCCAACGGGAGCGCCGCCAATGGCAATGGTACCACCAACTCGAGGGCCACGAGGCATAACAAGACAAGCGAAGAGGCAGAGGCCGAGAATGCAGAAGGAGAACTCTTCAAACCAGAGTTCATGAACAACAAATTCAACTGGGATGCAGATGTGCTCCATAAAAATGATGATGATGAACAACGAGTGGATTCAAACGACATGAAGAGGCCCATTTCGCCCATGCATGACGAATCTACAACCAAGGCAAATGATGGCATGAATGGGACGGGAAATCCCAGAGTATCAGATTTGAATGGATATGTACGTCCACAGTATCTACAGTATGAGAGTACGCTCCCACCACATCTTCAACAAGATGAGACACCTGAGTCACCAACTTGGTACCGAAGATTATCAAAGATTCCAACAGGCATAACCAACAACGAAACATGGAAAGATTGGGGTCGTGCATTGAAGATTGGAAGGGCAAAGAAGGAACCGATCGGTGATACACCACTGAAGAGTGCACATAAGAAACAGCCTGTGGATGCTTCGGAGGAAGCTGCTCGTGTCAGAGCTTCGAACTTGGTGACATCTTTGCTTGCTGCCTCACCAGCCGCCTTGTTCTTGGCGTCAAACTTCCAGAATGATGATCGTGGGACTAGAAGGGCACCACTTCTCCTGTCGTTGGTCTCTGTTAAAGTTCAGGATATCACACCACCTGGGAACAAACACAGAAGGTACAAACTTCATATGGAGTATGGTGTTGGTTATAACCGTCTGAAATGGTCAGTCATCAAGGACCACAGAGACTTTTTGTCGTTGCATTCGAGATTGAAGTTGTCGTTGTTCCAGTCCAAAAACTTCAAAGGTCAGAAGAATGTTGATCTTCCAAAGCTTCCAAGAATGGAGAGAGAGCAAGGTGATTTTCCAACTCTCAATGATGGGTACCTTTCAGCAAGAACACCAATGAGACACAATGATGATCTTTCACCACTTGGACAAATGCAAAATCCAAGGAACGTTGGAGCTGCTACGGTCAGACACTCCAGCACATCGTCCACAGTACGCAGTGAGAGCTCTGGTGGTTTAAGAGATCGTCTTCACCCAATTGCCTCCTTGGTCACTCATCACACTGATCCGGATGGAAGAAACGAGCCGTCTGATATTTATCCACACAAACTTGAAAACTACTTGAAGCAGTTGATGTTGGCTCTTGCACTTCGTCCACAGGCAAACAAGTTGTTCCAGTTCTTCGAACTCTCACCACTGGGTGTCTTGTTGAGTTATGAATCAGGCTACCAGGGTAAGCAGGGCTACTTGATTGTCAGCTCAAGCTCTAAGGCACAAGGCTGGAGAGTTGGACACTTGAAGGTCAGTGATATCATGCAGATGGTTGAGAGACATACTCAGAAGTGGTTCCTCATCAGAAACTCTTATGTGATGTACGTCTCTGACATTTACTCCACCACTCCTTTGGAGGTGTTCATGGTGGACAATCAGTTCAAGATCTCATTCTCTGGGTCTGACAACATTGATGAGTTCAATGACAATGACTCCTTCTACGACGATGGAATGTCTGTGACAAGTCTCAACGTCAATGGTTCAAAGAAGAGAATCCCACATTTTGTCATCAAGCTCGAGAACTCAGAAAGAGAGCTCAAGTTCATTGCCAAGTCAGAGAATCAGGCCAAGCTCTGGGTCCACTCATTACAGGCGATGCAAAAGAATACAGTGTGGTCCAAACCTCACAGATTTGACAGTTTTGCCCCAGTGAGAAAGAACTGCTTTGCTCAGTGGTTTGTTGATGGAAGAGACCACATGTGGGCTGTCAGTTCAGCAATGGAAATGGCCAAGGATGTGATTTACATCCACGATTGGTGGTTATCACCAGAGTTGTACATGAGACGTCCAGCTAATGGAAATCAGGAGTGGAGACTTGACAGAATCTTGAAGAGAAAGGCAGAGCAGGGTGTGAAGATCTTTGTCATCATCTATCGTAATGTTGGATCCACTGTTGTGACTGACTCATTGTGGACCAAGCACTCCTTGATCGACTTGCATCCGAACATCCATGTCATCAGATCTCCAAACCAGTGGCTTCAGAACACTTACTTCTGGGCTCATCATGAGAAGTTGTGTATTGTTGACCACACGGTTGCCTTTGTTGGAGGTATTGACTTGTGCTATGGAAGATACGATACACCAGACCATGTCCTCGTCGATGACTCCCCTCATGCTTTCGCTACAGAAGGTACTACTTCTAAGGAGACCAAATTCCAGACCTTCCCTGGAAAGGATTACTCCAACCCAAGAGTTAAGGACTTCTTCAGCTTGGACAAGCCATACGAGTCAATGTATGACAGACAGGTGGTCCCTCGTATGCCATGGCATGATGTTCACATGATGACAGCTGGTCAACCTGCCAGAGATCTTTCAAGACACTTTGTTCAAAGATGGAACTACCTGTTGAGACAGAAGAGACCATCCAGACCAACTCCAATCTTGACGCCACCTCCAGAGTTCCAACCTGAAGACTTGGAAAGATTCAATCTCAGTGGCACTTGTGAAGTTCAGTTGGTTAGATCTTCTGGAAACTGGTCACTTGGTTTGAAAGATAACGAACAGTCAATTCAGAATGCATACTTGAAGTTGATTGAGACCTCTGAGCATTACATTTACATTGAGAATCAGTTCTTTGTTACCAGTTCTGCCTTTGATGGTACTGTGATCGAGAACAGAATTGGTGATGCATTAGTGGACCGTATCATTCGTGCCCACAATGAGAAGAAGAAATGGAAAGCTTTCATTCTCATTCCACTGATGCCAGGTTTCGAAAGTGAAGTTGACGAAGCTGAGGGATCTGCTGTAAGAGTCATCATGCAGTGCCAATATCAATCCATCTCTAGGGGCGAGACCTCTATCTTTGCCAAGTTGAGAAAGTTGAAGATCAACCCATACGACTACATCCAGTTCTATTCTCTCAGAAAGTGGGGAAGAATTGGGCCTCAGCGCAAGTTGGTGAGCGAGCAGCTCTATATTCATGCCAAGATTCTCATTGTTGATGATCGTACTGCTTTGATTGGATCTGCCAACATCAATGAAAGATCACAGAGAGGTAACAGAGACTCTGAAGTTGCTGCTGTGGTCAGAGACACGGAGCTTATCAATACCTTCATGGATGGTAAGCCATACAAAGCCTCAAGATTTGCTCATACTTTGAGAGTCCGCCTTATGAGAGAACATATGGGAGTTGATGTTGACATCTTGGATATTGTTGAGAGACGTTTCAGTAAGATTGAAGATCTTGCTAAGAAAACACAAACTGGTGCAGACTCTAAGACCAACAACTTCTCTACAAAGGATCTTGAGGTTGCATCGAGCATGGTGGAATTGGCAAGTAGAGATGTTTTGAACATGCCGGAAGGTACTGAGAAGTGGAGGTCATTCCAATCTGGACAGATCTTGAAGAGTAAGTCTCAGAGTGAAGAGGTTGCGTTCCAAGAGATCAACCGTCAGGATGATAAGGAGAACCTCCCAGCTCATTTGCAACAGAAGTCTCACAAACCTATTTCTTTGGTCTTCCATTCCTTCAACAATCGTGCAAGAGAGGAGAATACTGGAATCAGAGACAAGAAGCAGCTCTCTTCCGATGTCAGAATCATGAACAACCAACAGCACAGAAATGACGTGAACGGTGCTGGTGAAGATAAGATGGGTTCCAAGCAATATCATCACCACAAGATTAATGCTGCGAAGACATTGAAGAAGTGGGCTAAGGAGTCATTGGTGAATGGCACAACTGATGTCTTCCTTCCTAATGTTTCTCAGGTTCTGGAATTCTTGGACGACTCCCAGATTGTGGAGAATGCAACGTCTTTGACTGAGGAAGAGGAGTTGATTGTTTCAGAGAGAAACCAAGAGAGATGGGAGATGTTGAAAAGAATTGCCTACTTGCAGAGAGTTGCTGCCAAGCATAAACAACACATTGATGAAGAGAATCAGAAACGTTCAAAGGCACATCTACCAACTTTGTTCACCGACTCCGAAGCTACAAAAACCACTGAGACTGTTGATCGCGTTGCTGAATCTACTGCCTCTGCAATGGCTGACGGCATTGTGGGAGGTGCGGGAACCGATTCTCAACATCCAAACGAGGTTGAGGAGATTGGAGAGCTTCCAGGTGACAATATTCCGGTAGTTGCTTTGGATAAAGATGGCGTCAAGACATTGCTCGATTCGATTAATGATTCTGGTAATACCTCCAAACTGAACAAGATCATCGACCCATACTGTTTCCATGACCCGTTGGATGATGCCTTCTATGAGGATGTCTGGTTTGAGAATGCCTACAGAAATACGCTGATCTTCAGAGAAGTCTTCCATTGTCAGCCAGACGACACTGTTACAACATGGGCTGAGTACAAGAACTTCACAAAATTGAATGCTGCCTTCTCCTTGGCCCAAGATCAGGATTTCTCACGCAAGTCTTTCCACCATGCAGAGGGAACATCATCAAACGAGACTGCAGATATCGACACTCTTGATGATATGAATGACTCAATCAGACCTCCAGATCTCAAACAGATGAGACAAGACAGTGTTTTGGGTGCCAATATTCCAAGTGCCGATGCTGATTACACCAAGGAGGAGAGCCCAGGTCCTGTTGAGAACGGTGCTGGCTATCCTAAGCGTGGTAAGAGTGGGGCGTATGGCTTCCGCAAGAGATCATCACTTACAGGTGATTCCATATTCCATAGAGAGACAGCTGACAGACTCTTGAGTGAGATCCAGGGAAATTTGGTGCTTTTCCCTGTTGATTGGCTTTTCAAGGAGATTGAAGGTGGTAATTGGTTCTACAACATGGACCGTCTCCCACCGATCGAGATCTATGACTAAGTTTAAACTGTCGCCATTCCTTGTGTTCCAGCGATGCTTTACATGGAACCAGGATTGATGGTGCATGTCACATTCAGCACAGACTTATTAATGATTAATTTATACCACGATATGATCACTTGTTCACTTGTAGGGACCCCAAGGTGATGACGTCTGTGATAGTCGTTGATAGGCGCGGTGTGAAAGTTCGCAATTTTCGATCTCTACGTCCGTAACCGGTAACCCGCTAAAATAATGGCGCGAAATTGCGCAATTCCAAGGCCGCGAGCAATCTTCAAAGAAGCGCCAGAGCAGCACATGGGGGGTTGATATATAAGCAGAACCCCTTGGAGGTAAAACGGCACCGCATAGAGTTATGTTTAAAGTGAGTGAACCTTCCACCAGCACTTGACAAACAGGAGACTAATGTACGCGGTACAGAACTTCAAGAACTTCATTCGCCAGGGAAAGCAGGCACACGACCTTGCCCCAGAGGTGCTCGTGGAGAAAACAGCAGGGGATATCTTGGAGGCCAAACGATACAACTACAACGAGCTTGCCAATGAACTTGTTAAAGAGGAGCTCAAAATCCAGAGCGCTAAGTACCCGGGATTGGAGAGCTACAAAATCATAGAGAAGCTCGGTGAGGGCGCTTTCTCAACTGTGCACAAAGCTCTGCACCTTCAGACCAACGAGCTCGTGGCAATTAAGATCATCAAGAAGTTCCAGATGGACAGCAATCAACGTAATGCTGTACTGAAGGAAGCAACGATTATGAGACAACTGGACCACGAGAACATTGTACGCTTCGTGGAGTTCAAGGAAGTTGAAGAGTTCTACTACATCGTGCAAGAAATTGTCGAAGGAGGCGAAGTCTTCAATGAAATCGTCAAATTCACATATTTCTCTGAAGATCTTGCAAGACATGTGATCAAACAAACTGGTGAAGCTGTGAAGTACCTGCATGATGTGGTGGGTGTTGTACATCGTGACATCAAGCCAGAGAATATCTTGTTCCAACCGATCCCTCTGATTCCAAGCAAGGTAAGAAAGTTGAGACGGAGCGATGACCCAAACAAGGAGGATGAAGGTGAGTTCATCAACGGTGTTGGAGGAGGAGGAATTGGAATTGTTAAGCTGGCCGATTTCGGTTTATCCAAACAGATCTGGTTAGATGCTACAAAGACTCCTTGTGGAACTGTTGGGTATACAGCACCTGAGATCGTGCGTGATGAACACTACACGAAGGAGGTTGACATGTGGGCGATGGGCTGTGTCCTCTACACATTACTGTGTGGGTTTCCACCATTCTATGATGAGAAGATTGACGTTTTGACTGAGAAGGTGGCCAGAGGAGAGTATCAGTTCCTACAGCCTTGGTGGGATGAAATATCACCAGGCGCAAAGAACTGTGTACGCAATCTCCTGACTGTTGACCCAGAGAAGAGATATACAATTGACCAGTTCTTGAATGATCCATGGCTCACACAGATTGAACTCAAGAAACCACAGAAGCAGTCATTCCAAGACTTCAAGAGAAGCCAACCGCTTTACTCTCCAGCCGCAAGGGCTCTCAGAGACGCGTTCGATATCTCCAATGCTGTGCATAGAATTGGAGAGGAGAAGCTATTGAAGAGAAAGAACATGGCAACGGATGAGATAATGGAGGAAGAAGAAGAGGAAATCCAGAAATCAGCGGCACCAGTCGTGGGCGACCAAGAAACAAAGAGTGGAAGATATTTGAAGCAGGTACCACTGCAAGAACCACATGACTACATTGAACACAACGCTTTCGAGCTGAAGCTTGATGCATCGTCCATCATTAACAGAAGAAAGAAGAAAGTCATTAGCTAGGGCAGGTCGAGTATGGAAGCAAATATGTATGTGGCGGTATGCGATAGATGTGCTTCGAGAGACAGGGATGCTTATCTTGTGAACTAGATTTGTTAGTGGAAGACTACTTAGATTAATGCAAACGCGTATGAGACACTGAAATACCCTCTAGGTCTGGAAAGTACCAACTAGCTGTGCCCTTTCCCGGTAGATTGATAGGAACGGAGAGAAAAGAGAGGTGTGAATATATGAGTCGTGGCCTTACCGAAAATTTTCCGTTTTGGACAAAAAACTAGGTCCTACCCGGATTCGAACCGGGGTTATCCGGATCAGAACCGAAGGTGATGACCACTACACTATAGAACCAGGGCTTGCCGCTCAAAAGCACTCCTCTTTTCCGTCTGCCGTCATCCAAAAATTTGAAGGTCAGCCAGTTCTACGATTTTGGCCATTTAAAGGCCACTAGTATATTCCCTGATGTTAGGTATTGTGTTGAGCTGAAAATTGAACCGAAAACCCCAATTTTGGTGGCTACTAAGGCGCTTCAAAGTACTTGTCACACGATCATGCGCGCTCATCGGCCATATGATGATGATGATCGTGTCCCAGCTTCACTAGCTGAGGTTCGATAAGTCATTCATCCGAATGGGTCTTCATCATATAGATCTGTTGAAACATCTCACATCTGTAATTTCTGTCAACATTATCGATCATGGCGGGTCAGTGCAAGACTAGGTGCATAATCAGCGCCTGTCCTAGGTCTGCCGGACTGATTTTGTATGCCTATGAGCCTATAAGCCTCCATCTGAACGTCGTAAATCTACTTATGAGTCATGCAGTCGATATTTATACTAAGATTGTTGTGAGGTTAGATTGATGTCATCACTGTATCATACCTTCATATGTGTCTTTGGACTAGGATCCAAACTCATCTTCTCTTGCGAATGCTTGGTACTCAAATTATTCATGTCGTAACCTGTAAACTGGTCATGTATAGTATGCAACTGGAACTGTTTATCATAAGTTCCACTCGATGTCACGGTGGTTGGATTGGATGAAATGGTGTCTGGTACTTTTGGCTTAGTCGACCCATCGACCCACAACGACTTGCATGTCACGTATGATTGGCGGAGAAGTCGTTCAAGTTTCTCTAGATTGTCACTGGAAGTGGGTTTTGAGAGAGAAGATGTAGACTTTGCCTGTTGGACGGATCTTAGACCACTTATAAGGGGATGTTGCTTGATAATGTCGTTCTCAGTTGATATGCTCTGCGTATGGTGATCTGATTTATGACTTGAACCAACAGCTCGTAAACGCTTCCCCAGCACGGATCCATGATACATCTGTAGTCGTCTAAGATCATAGTTCAGTGAATCAAGCATAGTCTTTTGCTCAACAGTTGTGAATTCATGCAGTGGGGAGCTTGGTTGATGGATATCTTTCAAGATGTTCATACGTTGTTGAATTCTCCCAGCCATGGCAATTGGCTCAGGTCGGCTCTCCGTAGTATCTTTCTTCTCCACAGCGCTAACTGGAAAGAGTGCATCTGTACCACTAGTACGCGAGTCAACAGGTGAGTTGTTATCATTGTCTTCATCTGGATTCTCTGTCTCATTCTCCTCTCCAAAGTCCATGTTCATGTCGTCAAATGCAGGAACCAGGTCCCCTCCCATAGGAATAGAGACACTTGGCCGAGAGCTGCGAGTCGTGGCCAAGGTGAGTTTCTCCATGCTTGATCCGTTACTATCTCGTGATAGGGAGTGTGGTATATGTGGCCTGTGTACATGTGACTGTTTCTGTTGTTGTAGAATGGTGGAGTGATGAGGAACAATAGTTTCAAGAGTTGTGTCTGTGGTATATGCATTCATTGGGTGTTTGAATCTGTTTGTTCTCTGAGGTCTGAGTTTCTTGTCGTCAACACTGGTGATTGTGTGAGCTGAAGAGTCTCTCGATGGTACAAATGTAGGTATCTGTGAGTCTAACTGGGACTGTTTGGGTTGTATGTTTTTGACGAGCTCAGGCGCTCTCATGGGCGGAAGAAAGTGCGCCTCCATTCTCTTGGAAGTACGACCCCGGCGCTCAACCGATGGTTCTCGTGACCTTGAAGCATTGCGAACAAGATGAGAGACGTTGGGTCCTGCCAATGCGATACTGTGTCTTTTCATTTGGTCCTTGCTGATGGTTGAGGGTGTGACGCTGTTGGGGTTGCTGTGAGGTTTCTTCTCATCGCCAATGATACCTCCAACTTTCGTGGGGCTCGGCGAAAGTTCGGGCTCAACGACATGTACTGGTGACATGATCCTGTAATTGTCAATAAAATGCGAATAAATCCAGTTCAGAGTGGAAAGGGTAATATCAGTGGCGCCATGTGGGGTGCGTTTTTGATCTGATGCCAGAACTGGAGGGGGGGGGGTTCTCTGTCAGGGGTGCGTAGGGTGTGTTAGGGCTCTAAGGCGATGGGCAGCCGGTACTGGTGATCACTGATCTTTGGTCAGATGGTGGTTGGCTCTCTTTGAGCTCTGTGGAGGCTGTTGTTGCAGCAGAAAAGCTTTCCTCTCGACACAAATTTTCTTTGGTCCAACGAACAAACGAGTCATCGCTCGTCGACAACAACTACAACCGTGAATTGTTGCCCACTGCCCAGTCCACGCGTACGATAAGCCTGGCTGCGGCTCGGGATGACAGGCGGGCGGCCAACCACGCGATCGAGCTGGACGCGTCTCCGGCAAGCTGATAAGAGCTATCGTAGACTTCCTATTTCGGTAATCGAGCATTAATTACTCTCTATATAAGGAATTCTTTTGATTCCGCGACTGGGCAAACACCGGAAATTAGGAACTCAGAAATGGATCTTTGGCCGAGCGGTTTAAGGCGCTTGACTCAAGATCAAGTATCGTAAGATGCATGAGTTCGAATCTCATAGGATCCATTATTTTTTCAACCTGCGAAATTGGACATCCGAGATTAGAGTCACGTGATGCTTCCGCGTCTGTTGGTCATTTTGGCGCGCCCGGCCGGCAAGTCGAGCCTTGTTCAGCTCAATTCACCTTTGCTAGCGCAAGATATTCAAAAACTTCTACATCAGTGTTCATGCCCATGCTCCACAGTTGACCTTGAGTAACTTACAAACATACACACACAACCACCATGGCGACTTTCTCATATACAAGTGACTGCGATCTTGAGATGCACTCCTCTCCCTTCGGTCTCTCTGGACTCTACCTAAAGGTGGATGGGTCTGATGCGGTTGGTATCGGATCGACCATGGCCCGTATCAGTGGAGCGACATCTGGAAAGCTACATTACAATCAGCCTGAGGATCTGACGAATTCAAAGTACAAACTCTTTGGTGTGGTTGAGGATACAGACTTCCTAAGGCTTGACTTCATCAAGATCTTCTTGAAACCAGAGGAACAACAACAAGGAGGCGCCGTCAACACTGAAGAAAAGGACGGGGAACTACCCTTCGAGGATCCAACAGATGAAGGATATGAAGTGCCAGACATTGTGTTCAGGGGCAAAGTCCCCGCTGGTAGACCAGAGAAGGTAGAGCCGTTCATTGGTATTTTCAACTTTGAGAAACCACCATCCGTTTAAGATGAATCTCAGGAAACTTCAGTCTGGTGCTGGCTCCACTGAAGGAACAGGAGACTGAATACAGATGTGTGATTTGATTCTCTTACGAAAGCTCTGTCCAAGAATCGTGGACCGGGTATATCAACACCACGTTGAATTGTTACGTTGATATACACATGCTGCTTCATTCGGTAATAAATATGCAGTTACGACATATACCGTAGTTGAACCAGACGATGCAGCGAACCCACTCAACTGAAGTAGAAGTTTGTCATAGTTTTTGCCACATTGAATCCAAACAAGGAAATGAAGTAAAATACTCCAAGGATAGCAATTGGGAAGAGGATCAACTGTGTGTGTTCAAGGAATGGCAATGCGTTGTATCCATAAAATGTGATGACAATGTAATAACTCAAACTGGCAAAGTAGAGAGTGTTTCCAAGGAATAATGCAAGCCAGTTGTTCATAGTCAACAGTGGGAGTAGAATGAACTGAACCATGTAAAGGCAGACCCAGATGATCAGGAATGAGTTACAGTGCACATCGAAACAGTATGCCCACTCCAGATCACTCTCTGCCACAGCCCCAATGGAGTCTCCAGAGTTTTTAGACTTGAAGAATCTGTTTGCCAACTGCCAACATACTGTCGATATGACAAGCCCAACCACAAAGAAATCCACAAAGACCATGTAGAGGATCAATTTCAATATGGATAACACCCCTGGAGAGTATGCCACACCCCAAGCGATGGCACTCAAAGTGAGGAACAGTGATAGCAATATCACAAATGATGGATCATCTCTTGCCCATTTGTTTTTCGTCTGCTTATGATAGTACAACGACTTGTACACTCTCTTTGGTGACACCACCAAGTAGAAAATTTCCCACATTGCAGTCTCGAAATCGAGTGTTGGAGGTTTGAAGAATCTTTTGATGAAGATGGGGACTTTCAGTGTGCTCCTCGATGTATTAATTCTCCCATTGCGTCCAAATATACGACCACTACTGGCCCGTGATGCTCCGCTTATTGATCCTGTCCGGCCTGATCTGTATGATGAAAGGTCATCTCGGCTGAGGTCGTTAACGGTTTGCGGTAAGACATTGCCTTGCTGGGGGCCAAACCTGGGCATTGTTGGTGTGAATGATCTTTTCGGCATTTTGTGGGCAGCAATCTTTGCAAATTGTGTTGACTGTGTGCCGTTTGCGTTACTTGCCTGTTGAGTTGGTTGTTCCTCCAAGGGCAGCTCTAAGGTGGTGTTGTCTACGTGTATGCTTTTGCCAGAGTGAGGCCTTGGACTTTGGTGTCTTCGCGAAGCACATGATCTGGATCCTCGCGTCACCTAACGATCAAGAAACAAGAACACGAGTATCCAGGTGATATGTCTGGTGAATAGAGTGTCTACTATGGTGCCAATTGATAGTCTGCTACAAAGTATCTTCCGAAAGCTCAAGGTAATTGCAGGAGTTGCCTATGGATCAGTTGACGTTCATAGCTCATGGCTCAGAACTGCGCCGAATCTTTTCGCGATCTGTCCGCATTCGGAAGCACACCATGACGTTTGCGCCAAACTGCGAAAATTGCACAACTCGGGCTGGGGACCGTTAGACTGACAGAACTCTATTTACTAGCCTTCAACAGATCTAGGAGGGGGCCCACGCAGAGGTCATCAAGCAGGAAGTGATGGGAAAAGGAGATGGGGGAGAGGAAGGAGCACCGCTTTCGATGGACCCTGGTGATTTTGCGTACATATATGTGACCGGCTGTGTCCGTGACGCGTGGACAGCACTTTGCCGCAAACAGCTCGATGACGTCGTACGCGGGCCTGGTGCTCTTGCTCAGCATTCCGCCCAACGGTGTATTTGTTGGAATGCCCGATGTGGGGTGCTAGTTCTAGACGACCCAAGGGGTATGAAAGGCCTTCCAAGGAGCTTCTAAATTTGTAACCCCGTGTTGTTCTTGGGAGAATATGGCGGAGCACAGGCGCTAGACGTTCCCGCGTAAAACAGCTGTGTCCCCGAGACGTAAACAGAGTGATGCCGGAAGATCTTGACGTTTCCAAAAGTTTCCGCCGCAGCATCTCTCTCCTGTTATAACTCGCCCAGTTGCTTGCCACTACAGAGCAATCAAACCTATCGGCATACAGATCTTCCGACAAGCACTCCTTTCCCGAGAGACTGTCGTTGCACCCACACCCACTCGCTTGGAACAAGTCAGACATCCCGCCTAGCACGTATACCAACACACCGCAGCAGCATCAGCACAACACGAAGCACACTCCAACAAGATGAAGGGAAAAAAGGCGGCAAGATCTCCAAGGGGCAGTCACGGCTCTCCGAACTTCTCAGACCTCTCTCCGCAAACAAGCGCCCCTTCACCACAGCGGCTGCCGCTTCCTAGGCCTCCGCTTGTACGCACATCTTCAGATCCAGCAGTGCCAACGTCATCTACCAGCATCATGACGCTGTCCAAGATGTACAAAGAACAACAACAATCGCAACATCACAGCCCAGGAGCTGACTCTCTGCAGGTACCGACGGGAAAAAAGAGTCCACCTCTCAGGGGACTGGCGGCACTGTCACCACAAGGCTCCTCATCTAAGAAACTACATAAGCGAGTGTTATCCTCCACATCGGTCAAGGACTACTTCGTTCCAGCCCTGGAAGACCAGGAACCTGACGATCAGGATACACATACACGAGCCCGCTCTACGTCTCCTGGTCCCAGACTGCCAGTATTCCAACGCATAGAGTCGTTTTCAAATTCACAACCAACCCCATCTCAATCACAACTACCACAGAGGCCCAACTTGAACAAGGACAGCATAAGCTCATCGAAAATCTACCGAAGAAGAATGAAAGAACTTGAAGAAGATTCTGAGAAGATCATTGAACAGGATATCTTTTCTGGTGCTGATATTACTGAGCAGCAGCTTGAAGACGAAGAGGTTGATGCCAAATACAAGGAGAAGCTGAGGAAAATCAACGAGCAGAAGCACGCCAACAGTTCGTCACTAAGTGACATCGAAAGTGATGACGTTGATATCAATTCCGACAACGAGCATGGACCAGAGTCTACGCAGAACAAACATGAGAAGGCCGAACGCACCAACTCTGCAGGGTCCTCGTCAATGTCGTCCGCAAAGGATGAAGAGGCTGGGAGAAAGTTCAAGCTAAAGAACCTGTTCAGAAGAATCACCACAAATGAAAGCCATGGTGTAAATGACAATGAAACCGTCAACTCAGAATCGAAGAAGCGTAACTACTTGAAACGCATTGTTATGGGCGAAGAGGATGAGTTCGACAATCTGCCAGAAGATAATTTCTTTGCCAAATTTGTCAACTTGAGCGGAGGTGGACTTGTCCCTGGTGCAGCAAAGGAAGAGCCAAAGAAAAAATTGGATGATGAAGAGGCTCAGAACGGGAACCCAAATGATATCCCAATGCAAACTCTGGATCCCGAGTTGTTCGAGGAAGAGGCAAAGAACATCTTGAATTCTCATCGAAACCATTACGCCAGTTCCATGGCATCATCCTCGACGAGAGTCGATCAATCTGATACAAATACCATCAAACCGAATGAATCATTCTCAGAGAGCTTCACTGCTCCAAATCCAGACCGTTTCCTTCGTGGCGATGAAGAGGAGTTTGATCCGAACGTTGACGGTGGAGATGATTCATACATTGCACCACCGGATAGAGTCCGTGGAGGTGTTTTGTCTTCTTTACTGAGGCTATATGAGAACCCAGTCGAAGCTTCAAGATCAAGACTCACATTCGGTTCAGAGAACCCGTCACCTATTGCATCCGGCACCACCACACCAACACGTGAGCACGACAACCCTTACGATATGAAGTCCATCACTAGCAAACTCAAGAACTTTGCCACTGGTAAGAAGAAAGTCACCATCGATGATTCCAACTTGGACGAACAGGTCAATATGCTACATGGCCACAAGAGAATTGGGTCTATGACAGACGTTGCCTCCATGAGTTCTGAGTTCCTGTCTCCTGATATTGCAAAGAACATGAAAAGATTCGGTTCATCTTCACACTTGCCTTCATTCAATAAGCTGGATAAAGCAGCAGGAGCCACCAAGAAGCCTCTTGTGAAGGGTGCTTCTGCTTTGATGAAGGCCAAGAGAGAACATGCCAGAGCCAAGATCACTGTTCACATTGCTGATGTGCTCCAGAGACAACACTTCATTCTGAGAATGGCCAGGGCGTTGATGCTTTATGGTGCACCCACCCATCGTTTGGAGGACTACCTCAAAATGACAGCAAGAGTTCTGGAGATTGATGGACAGTTCATTTACATGCCTGGTGTCATGATTGTGTCATTTGGTGACCCAACCACAAGAACGTCGGAGGTTCAGATTGTGAGATGTGCCCAAGGCTTGGATCTATACAAGCTTCATAGAATTCACAGAATATACAAGCAGGTCATCCATGATCTCGTGGGAGTTGAAGAGGCATCAACTGCATTGGATGATCTGTTGGCATCGAAGGCATCGTTCTCGCCTTGGATGTGTGTTCTGATATATGGTCTCAGTTCCGCATTTGTGACTCCATGGGCTTACGGTGGTGGATGGATCAACATGCCTGTGTGTCTGGGTATTGGACTACTGGTCGGTTTCCTCCAATTTATTGTTTCACCAAAGTCCAACTTGTATTCCAATGTCTTTGAAGTTGCTGCATCCATTTTGGTCTCGTTCATTGCAAGGGCACTGGCCTCAATCAACGGGTCTAAGATCTGCTTTGGTGCTGTCACCCAGGGGTGTTTGGCATTGATTCTTCCGGGTTGGTTCATCTTATCAGGTTCTCTTGAACTGCAGTCCAGAAATTTGGTGTCTGGTTCAGTGAGAATGTTCTACGCTGTGATCTATTCTCTTCTTTTGGGATATGGAATCACACTTGGAGCTGCATTGTATGGATGGATTGACAAGAATGCCACAAGTGCCACAACATGTCCGGACAAAATCAGTGACGAATGGAGAATCCTCTTTGTTCCACTTTTCACAATTGGTCTGGCAACGATCAACCAAGCCAGATTCTTCCAACTCCCGGTAATGCTGGTCATTGCTTGTACTGGACATGTCGTTTCATTTTTCGCAGGTAAGCACTTCTACAACTCCACACAGTTCACAGCCGCAATTGCATCTTTCGTCATTGGTGTCCTGGGTAATCTCTACTCGAGAATCTTCAAGGGTATTGCAGTGTCTGCCATGTTGCCAGCCATTTTCGTACAGATTCCAGGAGGTATCGCTGCTAAGGATGCATTGTTGTCCGGTGTTGAGAGTGCCAACCAGATCACAGAAAATGCCACCGTCTCAACCACAGATCAAGCAATCAGTGGTATGGCTGTCGGTATTGTGTTGATCCAAGTCTGTATTGGTATCACAGTTGGTCTCTTTGCTTCTACGATTGCTGTCTATCCATTTGGCAAGAAGTCCACGAGTGTCTTCACACTGTGATTGCTTTATGGTTTACAGTGGAATGATATGCACCAAAATTAGTAGATAGCCTAACGAATGTAGTTCAAATTGCTAGAATAAATAGAAGGCACGAGCCAGTATATACCAATCAATTAGCGACAACGTACCCAAACGACAGGGAAAAACTTCAATGAACCACAAAACGAACGTAACGTAAAATCAAACAAAACAAAATCATGCATGCATAGTCATAATACCTCATATCAAGCCAGTGAGCATCAAGTAGGTTTCTTCTTCTTTTTGTAATCTGCAAAACTCAACTTCTTGACTGGCTGGGGTGGTAACGCTGCGACAGCTTCGTCAGCTACCACAATCTTGGCCTCTTCAGGCATTGCCTCCATTGGAACAGAAACAGAATCCTTATTCTCTTGTATCTGGTTGAATGTACGTTTCTTGATGTAGGAGAACTTGTGTGGCCTTATTGTGACTTCTTCTGTGATAGATGCAGCATACAGTGGAACCTCAACTTTGATCTGCTCCTGAGCATCTCTGATGTTGGATAAACTTCTCTTGACCAGACGCTCTTGGATTGAGACGTACTCTGCTTCCTTTTGCATGATACGCTGCCCTGATGCAACATTTCCCTTTCTTGTTGAACGATAGATGTGTGCGCTTGCCTTCTTGACCTTGTTCAAAGCACATTCGTTGCTTTGGGAACAACCACACTCAACAAATGTGAGAATGGACTCCACTGAAAGGACCAAACCTGGTTTATCTGTATCTGCAGTTGAATCGAATGTGTTTCCTTCAATAACGTTTCTGATAGGATGGCGTGGATCCCAGCTCCATTGCATTGTCAGTTCCGTTCCAGCCTTGATAAGTTTTGATGCAACAACAACAAATCTCATTCGGTTTTCCTTGCGAGTATCACCTTCAATGCAGACAGCTTTAATCTCACAATTAGGAGAGCAGCTCTTCCGGATAAATCTCGAGACATTGCCAGACTGTCTGGCATCGATGAGGAATTGAGTGTGTGGTACAAATGCAACATATGGCTTCTCCACTCCCCAGATACGGTATTGATTGCGAGAGTCTTTGATGTAGGAGTCTTTTAATCCGATCTCACCGAGGTACTCATGAATGATGGCACCCTGCTGGACAGCGTTATCAGTAAAGAGACCAAGTTTGGTGATACCAGTAAATCTCTTGCTCACAATATCTGTGTATGGCCTGGCCTCCAGCTTTGCCACAGCACGGCCAGCACTGTACTCATCTTCTGTCATACGCATAATCTCATCAGCTGTGTTATGCCTGATACATTCCTTGATGGCATCCCAGGTTTGCATATCCTGGTAATCAAAGTCATCGAGCGGGTAGTAGATCACATCCTTCACATGATCTGAATCAACAACATGGATATCCGCCTCTTCAAGGTTCTTTCCATATGGATTGTTATTTGGGGCTGGTTTTGGTTTCTGCTTCCCTGAAGGTGGCTTCTCACCAGTCTTGGAAGATGATGCCGTGTCTTCGTCGTCGTTGTCAGCATCTTGGGAGCTGTCCTTCTCACGCTCTTTCTTCTTCTGTCTTGCAAGATATTCAAGTTGAAGGGTCTTGGCACGCTTGACATCAACCTTTCTTGGACGACACACATTGCACATATAGTTGTCTGGAGCTTCCTCAATACTGTCAATTCCTAGACACACAGAGTGTTGCCATCTGTGGCAATGATCACACATGATGGTAAAACCGTCATCATGGACAAATCCACAAACACAGGTAATGATGCCAGCATCGATATCAACAACGTAGTCTGCTGGAGCTACTCTCACTTTCGGCTTTCTCCCACGTTTGGCCTTGACAGGTGGTGGGTTGACCTCTTCTTCGGTTTGTTGGCCCTTGTTGTCATCAACCTCTTTCTTGGTGGGAGCCTCGTCACGCATATCCGCTGTACTGGCATCACTCAAAACCTCATCGTCGGTCTCCTTTTCCAGCTGTGCTATGGTTTGTCTTGCCATGGCAGCAGTTTCTTGTAGTGCTTCCAGTTGTTCTTTAGTGACTTCCGTTCTGGCTGCGTGAAGAATAGCTTCTGATGATTCACGCGAGCGGTCCTGAATAACAGTACGGAGTTTCTCATCAACACCCACATCTGAATCAGCATTTCTGATCAGGGGAAGAGGTATACCGGCAGCAGCAGCTAATGCAGCAGCAGCCACGATTGCCTTTTGATTCTTGTCTTTATCTGATCCACCAGACGAAGGTTCTGCAAGAGCGGCGATTGCTGGACCTGGAGAACTGATTCCAGGCATTCTTGAAGGGAGGTTCTGGACTGGTTTGTTAACAGGGGCCGACCCTGTGGATGTTGTTGGTGAGGGTGACTTCGATGTTGACTTCTTGACAGTCACATTTGGGAGAAGACGGAGAGGCTGTTCTGTGTGTTCTGTTGCAGTGGGTTCTTCTCGTTGCTGGGTCTGAGAGGCAGAATCGGCTTCAGTGCTAGACTTGGAGTTGATGGCAGTGGCGTGGAACATCAGCAACGTGGAAGCGTCCTCCAGAAGCGAGGCAGATGTCTCCATCTGGGCTGCAGAATGAGTCTTCTGTGGGGGGTTGTCCTGTGACATGGCCCTGTGTTGTGTTGGAGTCGAGCTGAGCCTGTCGGGTACTGAGCAAAGGGTCCTGGGTTGAGGTCTGTGAGGGGACGGTTGCAACGGGTATTGGGGGCGTCGTGGTGTGTGTCAAGTGACGACTTCTGAATGTTAAAAAGGAGAAAGACTTATTCCAAGGAAAGTTTGCTGTTTATAAACGTGCTGCGTGTTGTTTCGCTTCGGCCGATTTGCGAGGGAACCTTCGTTTATGTTTCGTTTATTGCAGGGCCAGCTGGGGCGTTCGTTCCGGGGTCGATGCGATTTGTTCACTTTCGCGAATGTTCCCGCGAACTCGTTTTGCCCTCGGAAGTGAGCTAGCTCGGGGGCCGGCCGGCGCGCGCGCGTTCCCAAAGCTCCAAAAAATTGGCCATGGCAGCGTCTAGAAGAAGGTGGTACACCAGTTGGGCTAAACGACGAAACACACATAGTATTCCCACTCGAGATGGTATGTTGTTCTGGCACGAGTTGTCGTACCACTGGATGGGTGTTTCTTGGGCACCCCCGCGAGTCCAATACATGTGGTGCAGAGACCCTTCCCTCATTGGAGGAACAGATCTGAGTGAGAACTGATACTAACACACATCGTTTAAGGCTCACAGACTTATTGTACAAGTTTTCTTCACAGGTGCCAGGGTCTTTGGAACCGCCTTTGCTGAGGCCTACCGTCAGGCAGCTACCCAAACTGCTAAGCAGTCTGCCAATCAGGCTGCAAGAGGTAAAGATATTGGCATCACGCTGGACGAGTCAGCCAAAATCCTCGATCTTGACCTCAGCAACGTAACACTCGACAAGATCGACCAGAAATACAATTACCTCTTTGGTATCAATTCCAAGGAGAAGGCTGACTCATTTTACATCCAATCTAAGGTCTATTGGGCAGCTGAGAAGCTCAAGAGTGAGCTGAAGGCAAGAGAGGCAGACCGAGCTGCGAAAGCAGAAGGAGGTGACGCAGCAGCAGAAGGCCAACGAACAGAAGGCGAGCCGAAGCAATAATGACAATCTTCACAAACCTCATCATTATTTTAAATGCCACTTGTCTCTTCACCCACACTCATTTATGAAAACCGAGCAGTCCGGGATCATGACCACACCCTTCACGCTTCCCCAACTTCTTTCATCGGAGTCCATCACTCCCACCAACACTACTATTTGCATGATTATGATTTAATCCCCAGTTGTCATTGATTCTCCTGTAAATAAAAAGTCCAGAATCAATCACCCTTTACACTTATTCTATTGTACTTTGTTTGTAAGCTCATGTATACTACAAGTTGGTACTGTTGAACGTGAACAGACATGTCATCGACAAAACTATATACAGAGAGCTATAAAGACCAAAAATCTGTAGCACCATGACGGATAGGACGAGCTTGCCATTGCCAACACATTACATGAAGGCCACTGCAGCCGTCATCAAACACTATCCCATAGAGCACCTCTTTCTAAGAAACCGAAACGAAGTGTCCACTGTGCCCGTCCTGTTAAGACAGTCAGAGGAAACTTAGCTGATGCGCACGAGAGGCGAGACGAAACCAATGACGGACGTCAAGCCTGTGCTAGATTTCTAGGAACAGGGTGCAAACCCTGTCCCGAGTGTTAATGTTATAACTATTATTGAGATAGTATAACCACTACTGATGTTGGTCTTTTAAGCATCTTGTAGGCGAGGGATTCGGAGAATCCTAGGGGCGGGACCGCGGCCTTATATACTTCGCGCCCGCAGAGAAAGATTTTTTTTTTAATTTTTCAGGGGGTTACCCGGCGGGCTTTACGCCTTAGGGCAACAGATGGCAACGGGATGCACCGATCTGGAGGCGTTGTGCACATATATGTATTCTCCCATACATTTGCTTGGAGGAGTGGCTAGTGGTGAAGTAAGAGATGCTCACACGCAATGCACAAAGAGCTCTCCAAAGGTGCTACTCCACGAAGTCACCGTCTGAGACAGTGGATGCCTTGACACAACGGTTGCAGGATCTCCAGGAGCAGTACCCTTCCCCGGACGATCCACTCATGGGTAAGAACCACACCTCACTGATTGACAAAGATGAGAAATTGGCCGCCATAAAGAGAGACTCGGAGCAGAAGGCATTCGAGCTTGTTCATCAAGTGGTACTCCAAGCTACCAAGATTCCACGGTATGCCGATAAGTCATCCAGAGATGCAGCTCTCTCCCCCCCATGGACCGGGACTGAGCATTCACATGACACCAGTCTGCGAATGTTGGTTGATAAGCACAAACCCCTACGTGGGACCCGAGAGGCTAAAAAACTCTTGCAGGTCCGTGAAGCTGTTTTGGATTTCAAGATCAACAAACCACAGCCCACTGATAAAGTTGATGAGGACACAGCATTCAGAACAATATACACTGAAAAGTTCACACCCATTGGGAGCTACGATAAGATCAAGACACTGGCGGACGCTCGAATTGAAGATGCAATGCGCCGTGGAGAGTTCAAGAACATACCTAGAGGCAAACTAGATGTTGAAGTGAAACCCTATGTCGATCGCACAGAACACCACTTGAATAACATCCTGATCAAGCAGAACATCGCCCCGCCGTGGGTTGAGAAACAAGGAGGTGTGAACTCAGAGATCCGTGGATTCAAAAGGGAGCTTTCCGATCGATGGATGAATCATATCAGGCATTTTTATGACCCAGATCATGTTTTGATGAAGAGGGAATATGAGGCCAGGTGGAAATCGATCTTTGAGACAAAGATGAACTTGGTGAACAGCTCAATCCGGACATATAATCTACAGGCACCACTATCTACGCAGAAGTTCTACTTGTTGATTGATAAGGAGTTGCAAACATGTTATGACAGCTATGATATTGACTCAACTCGTGAGAGGTTAATCGCTAAGGCCAATCAGGCTAAGATTGAAAGGGCAAAGACGAGAGAGTTGACTTCTCAACCTAACTCGCTTGGGTGGAAATTCTGGAAATGGTAGCCCTTTACAATCAACGATTATAGGTAAATCTACTATACTTTGACTTCATTATGCAATTGCTTATTAATTAGGCGTTAAATATCATGATCGGTGGTATAAAAAGCAGTAGCTTGGAAATATGCCAGTGTAATTGTTTTTGAAGAGCTCACATCAACATCACAGCAGCAGCGAAGGCACCAAGGGCACCAACAGCAGAGCGACCAGCGGCACCGTTCTCAAAGGTGGCAACAGTTGGGGTGGATGTTGGTGCGTCACTGGAGATAGAAGTCTCAAGAGTGGCTGAAGAAGCAGTGGATGAAGAAACGGATGATGTAACTGGTGCAGCTGAAGAAGAGACTGGAGCAGCTGAAGATGAGGTGGAAGAAGATGAAGAAGCAACCTCTTCAACGGAAGAGGAGCCATCAGATGGAGAGGCATCAGATGGAGTAAAAGAGTCAGCATATCCACTGGTGGTAGAAGCAGCAACTGCAACTGGGTTGTCTCCATTGGATCCAAAGATGAGGTTGGAAGTAGATGCATCAACGTTGAACCCAGAATCTCCGTTGTAGTACAAGTATGGGGACTTGATCGAGAATCCAGCAGAACCTTCGTCACCTGTGGTAATCGTTCCATCAGAGTTAACGATAGCAAAAGAGCCATCCTCAAGCTTGAACTTTCCATCGTCTGTGATAACACCACTGATGGCTGAACCTTCACCGACACTGAATGTGTTGCCAACAAGGCTGACGGAATGGTACTGATAAATGGATCCAGTTCTCAGGAGCATTGGTGATATGACTTGAGAGTCAGCAAGGGCAAGGGCAGCAAAAAGCAAGGAAGATGCAAATCTTAGTGAAAGCATTGTGTATGATACGGTTTGTTGGAACTTATGTGTGTTCAAATATTTGGTTGTGTTGATAGAGAAGTAGAGAGGGTATCACGAGGAGAGAGGGTGGGCCATGGCCTCTCTTTATAGTCGACCCCCCAGAATGTTGGAGCACAAGATGTGGTCATCGAACATTCACAATATGCGTATGTTGAGTGATATAATTGGACATGTGTGTCGGAATTTCTGAGGTATCGTGCCTGACTACCAACGTTTCGGCCACTTTCTGTTGAGGACATGCAGGGACCTGACCTAAAATTAGATCAAGGCCCCACATGCCAAACCCCGTTAGAGGGCCAATAAAGACGCAAAAAACGTCCTTCGGAGCCAAACAAAACACGTATATATAACTGAATCCAGGGTTAAAGACACTTGCTCGGCCGAAATTAAATCAAATTGTTTCCAACCTCTTTAAACTTGCAACGAGTTCTCTGTTCGACATCGATTGTGTGATGACCTCTGCCCGCCCGCGATCTGTGAACAAGCGCACGATGAGCTCATAAACCTATTGTTTCGCACAACTCTAGGGCAGCTTTCTCTGGTGACTCGTGAGCTTTGCTCGAATTCCCCTGTTCAGCTATGGAGGGTGAAGCTCGATATACCCTGAACCTTGCTCCGGATACAGGCGGCGTATAGACAGCACAGTTGTTTCACCTCGGCGAACTGAAAGCACCTTCCATCCCTAACGGATCTGACCCGATCTGAAGAGGAACAACCCTTCATCACTTAACAACATGACCTCTACAGTAAAAAGATTGGAAAAAGACCGAACATGGAGCATAATTAAACCGATATCATATATACTCTCTTGCAATTCAAACAAATCGGATCTCTCACCAGGGTGCTATTTCATTTTTGATCTAATAGTTCAAACTTGAATGCACTTAGTCCTGCTTGAGAACCTCCTCGAACTGACCCTTGGATGGCTTAGCAGACTTGTTCTCAGCCTTTCTGGAACCCAACTTCTCGGTGGAGAAGGCCTTGGCGTATGGGTTCAATCTGAGGAGAACCTGCTTGTTCTTAAGTGGGTTCTTCTTCAAGACGTGAGTACGCTTCTGGGTTGGCTGACCAGCTGGTCTGACAACAGCCTGGATCTCAGAGGAGTTGATGAGTCTGGTGACATCAGCGTTAGCGATGATGTTAGCTGGGAGAGAGTAGTTGGACTTGGCGGAAGCAACAGACTCAGAACCCCAGACGGAGTCGAGCTTGGCGAAAGCAGACTCGGTCCAGATGACGAATCTACCAACGTGAGCACCTGGAGCCAACTGCAACAAACCAAGGGAGGAAACGTTAGCGGTCTCAACACCTGGGATGTTTCTCAAAGCCTTGACCAAACCGTTGTCCTCAGAGTAGACAACAAGTGGACCACGTCTCTGGGTGAATCTTCTACCTCTGAGCTTACCCTTACCAGCGCGGAGCTTCTTGGACTTGATGACCTTGACAACGTCTCTGTGGGCACCAACAGCCTTCAAGAAAGCAACAGCCTCCTTGGTCTTCTTGATGGACTCAACCTCAGAGGAGACAACCAATGGGACCTCTGGGATCTGCTCAACTCTGTGACCTCTAGCCAAAACCAAAGAAGCGACAGCTGAAGCAGCAATAGCAGAAGCAGTAGCGTATCTCTTCTCGTTCTGGTTGACCTTGACGTGCCACTTTCTCCAGGTCTTAGTTGGAGCGAACATACGACCACCACGGCACATGTTACCGAAAGCAGCCTGACCAGAACGGTGAGTACCACCACCACCGACACGTGGAATACGTGCAACAGCACGACCGGTACCCCAGGACTCAGCAGATGTCTGGTGACCAGCGTTCTCAGCGACGGCGTAAGCCTGTCTCTTGTTCTTGTTCACAGCAGTGAAGACAGCGTGGACAATGTCTGGTCTGATTGGAGCAGAGAAGACAGCTGGCAATGGCAAAGAGGACTGGGAGACCTCGCCAGAAGCGGAGTAGACGGAAACCTGTGGACGGGACATGGTGTTGTTGTTAGTAAATCTAAGGTATTTAACCATGTTGTTATGAAGTGAAAAGTTGGTGAAGCAAAAATTTTTCAGCGTTGGCCGCAGCACCGCTGGGTGCGATTCGCGAAATTTTAGGGGTGTGCGGGTGTTCGCGATAGTAGCATTGGCATGTGTGTCTCTTACCAGGAAGTTTTCGAGGCCGTCCACGTGACGTGTGGGGAAATTCGAAATTCGATCCTCACACAAAAACAAAAACATCGTTCCGGATCTTCACCCTAGGACAACGCCTCGCCAGTACAGGGCATTAGCCGCCGAACCCCGTCCTCTGATTTATCTGGCGTCATTGTATCCCCCTGATACCGTGATTCGTGAACAGTGATCAGTCACCTTCCCAGCTGGTTGTGTGCTGATCAAGGCAAAGGATACACCCAGTCTCCTCAAACCCACGATGTACATCTAACCGCTCATTTTCCCAGAGCGTCAGCTCGTTCATGGGAGTTCACTCAATTAAAGTGCTGGCAAGCGCTTAATCGTTGGGTTTAAAACTAACAATTTTCTTCTACAGATACTTTCATATTTTCAGGGCCTCTTTCTCCTCCTTCTGGCAGACTCTTCCACTAAGCACAACGCACTCTTTGCCCCACACTTTCTGCTTCAGCAACAGCCGCCGAGGTCAACATCAACACAAGTCACGACATTACCCACCGTATAGACAGATCTTCCTTCAGTGTTTCAGCATACATGAGCAGGATGGCTGCAACCTCTCATGAACAGTCCAGACGTCAGGCGCCTCAACCGAAACCGAAGATTCCACCAGATGTTGCCAACCCGCCGTTCTATCTTCCGCTCAGATCTCTTTCAAGTCGATACCGTGTGCTCAATGAATTAGGGACAGGAAGTTTTGGGAGCGTATGTTTGGCTAAGAGCCTCAACAGCTTGATGGAGCCAGTCGCTTTCAAATCATACAGGAACACTTTGATTGATCGAGGAAACAACTACCAGCATGAGAACGCCCCTAACAAGCGTACTGGTGTCGTTGCAATCAAGACAATGACAAAGAACTTGGAACTTTTGCATGACTATACTAGGGTCAAGGAAGTTAGATTCATATTGAGTCTCCCGTATCATCAGAACTTGGTGCAGATCTACGAGATGTTCATCGATAACAAGGAGTTCAAATTACGCATAGCTATGGAGTGCATGGATCAGAATCTTTATCTCTTGATGAAGGCAAGACGAACAAACAGATTTTCGGAGCCGACTTTGAGATCGATCTTGTCTCAGATTCTCAATGGAATCCGCCACATCCATAATCACGGGTATTTCCACCGTGATATCAAGCCAGAAAACATATTGGTGTCACCCGCCAACAGATACTACGATCAGTCTTATCTTGATGCCGATTCGTTTCACAGTATTGGAAACTTTGTTGTCAAAATTGCCGACTTTGGGCTTGCGAGAAGCGTTGAAAACAAGCGTGCTTATACTTCTTACGTCTCCACGAGGTGGTACAGATCCCCAGAGATTTTGTTGAGAGCAGAATCTTACTCGAGACCAGTTGATATGTGGGCATTCGGTTGTGTTGCCGCAGAAATTGCCATGTTTAGACCTCTTTTTCCAGGTCATGACGAGCTGGATCAGACATGGAAAGTGATTCATTTCTTGGGAACTCCTACGAGTGTCAACCACTTAAATGGTTATCTTCCATCTTACGGCTACTGGGAGAACGCAGTATACTTATTCCAGAACCTTGGTCTCAACCTTTCTCCAGATCTTCCGTGTGTTGACATCTCAGCTTGCATCACTGCACCTTCTTTACAGACACTCTGCGATGTGATCAGAGGCTGTTTGATATGGGATCCGGACAGACGTGTTACTGCTGATAACGTCAGTCGTATGCCTTATTTCAGAGGTACATGTGTTGATGATTACGATCGGTATCCTCTCACTGAATATCCTGACGTAACACCACAGATGAGTGTGTTCAAATATGAACAGTCAGAGAAATTTGCTGGAATTCAAGCATCAGCGAAGTCCAAGCTGTCCTTCTCACGTGAAGATATTGCGCTTGGTCCTGAAGCTCCTACTTTTGGAACAATGATCCCGAATTTGTCAACCTTCCACACCAACACACACAGTCCATCTGTACTTCAAGATGGTATGATGATATCTGCTATCCAAAAATCTCCAACTTTTAGTGGGCTGTTCGGGTTGAAAGACTCCTTTCATGACGGGTCATTTGACGGGAATACACCTTCCTTAACGGATGCTGAATCTGCAGCCAATGACGAGAATCACAACTCACAATCAACTACGCATGCCAAATATTTTGAAGACTCAACTCGCTCTGGGTTGAAGCTCATTCCTTCCCTTAATGCATCATCAAGTTTGAATATTGACCCTGCTCTCTCGCACAAGGTCTATCACAACAGTTACCCATCATTCCAGAACTCGAACCGCACCCACCTCAACATGAATGTTGTTCGTAATCAGCCGTTACCATTCCAGCTGGAACATAATGCCTACTCGGAAGATTACTCATTGCAGTTTCCAGATTCTTTCTCACATGACCGGGCATACCCAAGTTTACAGGATTCGAACGATCGTTTTGACTATCAGACATCCAACGGGGCTTTGGCAAACAACTTCGGCGACATAGTGGCTCATTCTGACTTTCCTGGTGCTGCAAATATCGCACATGCATTGAACGATAACTCTACTGACTTTCTTGACATGTTCCCTGTTGAAGAGACCGAAGGTGCTGATTCACCTGATCCATCTGCGGCAAACTTCTCAGAAACTTTATATAATAAGTTCAGCTTGCATCGCACCAACCATTGAATCTCTGAGATCTTACACATGACAATATAGTCCATATGAAGTCGGACTCACTGTGTTTTGGCAACAAATTTGCTAGTAAATTCCAGGTCATGAACATCGAATCGATGCCTGCTGCAATACTAGTAGATCATCGATCTCGATCTCGGTGTCATATAGTGTAGCTCGTGATGTGTGCACTAGAAGCCAAACCAGCTGACTTTAGTCTGTGCCATCATCAATTACCACATCAATTCAACACAGTTATGGATGCAGTGTGTGGAGTCCACTAGCTAATTACAGGTAGTTTTTGAACTGTATCGAGGTATCGAGCTTCTTCCAATGCGGTCCGTACCGTGCTTTTGCGCCCTTTGGACTTCTGGCCCGGGCCTCCTTCCCAAAAGGCGGACTTCAAGTTTCTCAACAAAGAACCGAATACCTTCAACACCAACAAACAGCCGCTGCAACCCGCCAACGAAACACATCGCCACTCAGCAGCAAATTACACAGGACACGGTCTGCCCTATAAGGTCTCACGGATCATTACTCTACCGCCTGCACACTACGGCCTGCACAAAATTGCCGCCACCGCTTCTCTCTCCCCCAGTGGCCACACACAACAGCTTCCACGTCCCCTTCGTTCCCCACAGACCCTGTTCACAGACTCCTTCCCTCGCAAACACACAGCGCAAAGCATAGCGGTAGATGACCAGAAAGCTCGAGGAGAACGAGAAGGCAGGTAGAAAGCCGATCCAGCGCGCGTGTACATTCTGCCACGCCAAACACCTCCAGTGTGATGCCACCAGACCCTGCAAGAACTGCACCAAGCGTGGTGTTGCTGACAAGTGTGAAGATGTCCAGAGAAAACGTGTTAAGTACGTGAAGAAAAGAGGTCCAAAAGACTCCTCTCAAGCAGACACCACTGGTAGCACATCATCAGAAACACCAGCGGGCACTACGTCACCGCCTTCAGTAACGCCTCTCCCATCAAGGGGCCCTACAGTTCCCTTCACATTGGAACCAAAGGACCCAGTTTTCCAACCGACAACAGGATTCACTCCACCGACACAACCAGCTTTGAACAGAGCAAATGTGGCACAAATCTCATCAAGAGCAAACCCTTCACAGCATCACCAGGTTCCCCGTATGATGAGCTCCGTTGACTCGCCCGATGTGTTCTCCTCCCTATTTGCCAATCAAGAGTATGCACAACTGACAGATCTTCTTGACGACAAGTCAGCGAATTCACCAAGTCAAAGTTCTGTGAACTACAATGCAGAGTTCCAGACACCTTTCCAAAATGACAACAACCAAAGACCTTTCATCTCGCTCTCAGACAACTCCACCAACACCCATCATGCAGTACCCAGTGTTCACATGAACCCAACAACACAGGACTATACGTCACCACTGATTCTAAGACACCTTATCAAATCACCTGAAGACGTCTATAAGATCAGCCTTTCCCCATATAACTACCCAAAGGCATACCATGCACTACTGGACTACTTGAGGAAGCGCTTCAACAAGGATCAACTCATCCAGATTGCAGAGACGATGGCAGCATATAGACCAAGTTTCATTGCCGCTACGCGGTCATTAGTGGAGATGGATCTATTATTTGCTGAGAGGTCATTCCAAAGATCTTTGCTTGAGTATGAATCGATGTCGTCGCTATCGTCTTCCCCAACGATCATGTGGAGACGTACTGGTGAAATCGTTGCTGTATCCACAGAGTTCTCCTCCCTCACACAACATACAAAGACGGAACTCTTGTCAAAGCGTACCTTTATTATTGAATTGATGAGTGATGCAAGTGCATTGGATTACTTCAGACTCTTCTCCAGTGTTGCGTTTGGAGATCTCAACGGAGTAATCATCACAGAGTGTACGCTCATGGACCCTCAAGGATCTCCGATAAGGTGTGCCTCGACATGGACTGTCAAGAGAGATGTCTTTGACATCCCTATGTTGATTGTGGGACAGTTCCTTCCTATTTTACAGGTAAAGTGAGACAAAATCCTCTGAGTTGGTTCCAGTGTGGAGAACATGTGGTCTACACACCAAAGTGATTGGTAAGGCATTGGTGACCACTGCTTGATTAAAAGAACACAGCCACCTCTTGAATGAATAATATGACTGAATTAACTAATGTTCCATAGAGACTCACCTTGTTTTACCCCAAGAGCGTGAAAAGAATAGGGAGAGAGAGAACCGTGATCTGTCAAAAGTTCGCGCGCATGCGGGCTCTAGGCTCTAGGAAAAAATTTCGTAAACAAAAGAAACTTTGGCTCATCTCTCTCTTCCCACAAACCACCAACTCCACCAGCACCTCCAGCACCAATTGAACAATGACTGACGCTGCACACTCTGCCACCGATAAGGAGGCCCTCCCGTTCTCCGAGCAGCACTACTTCTCCTCCTATGACCACTTTGGTATCCACGAGGAGATGCTCAAGGACAGCGTGCGTACGCTCTCCTATCGCTCTGCCATCATGAAGAACAAGGATCTCTTCAAGGGAAAGATCGTCCTCGATGTTGGCTGTGGTACAGGTATTCTCTCCATGTTTGCTGCCCAGGCCGGTGCTAAGCACGTCATTGCCGTGGACATGTCCAACATCATCGAGAAGGCACAGGAGATTGTTGATCTCAATGGATTCTCTGACAAGATCACATTCGTCAGAGGAAAGCTCGAGGATGTCAAGTTGCCATACGACGAGGTTGACATCATCATCTCTGAGTGGATGGGATACTTCCTTCTCTACGAATCCATGTTGGACACCGTTCTTTGGGCCAGAGACCACTACCTCAAGAAGGGTGGTTTGATCTTCCCAGACCGTGTCTCCATGCACATCGCTGGTATCGAGGATAGCGAGTACAAGGAAGAGAAGATCCACTTCTGGGAGAACGTTTATGGATTTGATTACTCTCCATTCAGTGAAATCGCCATGGCTGAACCACTTGTTGACACTGTGGATAACGGCCATGTCGCTACCACAGTCGGTAAGTTGACATACATCGACATCAACACCGTCAAGGTTGAAGACTTGGCCTTCGTTACCCAGCTCCAGCTCAAGGCTACAAGGGATGAGAAGATCCACGGTCTTGTCGCTTGGTTCGACAACTGGTTCCCATGTGGTGACAAGAAGAACGAGGTGTTCTTCTCAACTGGTCCACATGCTCACTACACACACTGGAAGCAGACTGTGTTCTACTTGGACGATGTGTTGGACATGAAGAAGGGTGAGGTTGTTGAGATTCAGTTGGCCAGTAGACCAAATGCTGTGAAGCCAAGAGACCTTGACATTGAGATCGAGTGGGATTTCAAGGCTGACGACGATGAGTACAGAGCTTGTAAGGGTAAGCACAACTACTTCCTCCGTTAGGACAACATGATCGTTGGAAGACGTGGCGCTTTACACTTATGAGTATCAATACTACCAACTAATTTGCATGATCGATATATTATGACTTCTCTTCTCCCATGCTCACTGTCTGCTGTACGGAACACTCTCAGTGAATGGCTCTTTATCTGCTCTGTTTGAATTTGACATATACAAAAAGGGATAAGGTTCCCCTCCCTGAACTGCATTAATGTACGCTATGATTACCTTGTCATGTATACGTAGAATTGTATCATTTCTATAAATAACGTGGATGCCTAAAGAGAGAACAATGCTGTGGATCTCTTACCGAATGGGTACACCACAATAGCTGAGGCAAACAACCCCACAGTGATACCAATGCAAATACTAACCAACGTCACACCAACGGACATGTTGTTGAAAGCTTGGGTAGAAGTGGATGTCGTTGTTGTGTTACTGACAATCTGATCAGCACTTTGAACACCAGAAAGTAATGAGTTGGCAGAGGCAATACCCGCTGGGATTTGAACAAACACAGCTGGTAACATTGCAGTGAATGCGATACCCCTGAACAATCTGGAGTACAAATTACCCATGACTCCAATGACGAATGAGGACATTGCCGCAGTGAGCTGGGTGGAGTTGTAGAAATGCTTCGAGGCAAAGTATGAAACTGCATGACCACAACCAGAGATAAAGATGATCACTGGAAGTTGGAACAGTCTGGCTTGGTTGATCAGTGCAAGACCAACGGTGAATCCAGGAACAAACAGAAATCTCCACCAAGGTGATAAGCTCACCGAACACGTGGTCTCAGAAGTTGCATTTTTGTCAATCCATCCGTATAGTGCTGAACCCAAAGTGATACCGTAGCCCAAGAACAAAGAGTAGATTATTGCGTAGAGAACTCTCACGGATCCAGAAACCAAGTTTCTTGATTGGAGTTCCAATGCACCACACATGATCAACCAACCTGGAAGAATGAGTGCCAATGACCCTTGAACCACTGATGCGAAGCAGATTCCAGAACCTGGAATAGAACCAAGTGCTCTACCCAAGAATGACACTGCAATGGATGCTGCAATCTCAAAGACATTCACGTACAGCTGTGATCTTGGAGCAATCAGATATTGCAAAGTACCAACAACACAACCAATTCCAAATGCCACTGGCAAGTTAATCCAGCCTCCACCAAATGCAAATGGTGCCACCATTGATGAACTGAATCCATATATCAATACACACATCCAAGGTGCAAACGTTGGTGGTTGAGCCAGCAGTTCCTCCAGAGCAGCAGAGGCCTCATCGACTCCTATCAAATCGTGAATCACCTGTTTGTAAATTCTGTGGATTCTGTGGAGTTTATACATGTCCAAACCTTGAACACATTTAACCAATTGCACTTCTGATGTTCTCGTTGTAGGATCACCAAATGAAACAACCATACAACCAGGAAGATATATGAACTGACCATCAATCTCCAACACTCTTGAGGTCATCGTGAGGTATTCCTCCAAACGATGCGTAGGTGCACCATAGAGCATCAGACCTTTGCACATTCTCAACACAAATCGTTGACGATGGAGGACATCAGCAATGTGAACTGTGATCTTAGCCTTTGTGCGTTCCTTCCGAGTCTTGCGAAGTCTGGCGTTTGTTCCTCTTTTCTTAGCCTTAGGTCTCGGAGTCTTTGTGGATCTGCTAAACGTTGGAAGGTTGTTCGTTGATGGGACTGCAAGTTTGTTCTTATCACCAGTGAAGAACCTTTCAGCTCTGTGGGAAAGGTCTGTGAGTGATTCTACCCTTTTGTGGGAGAAGGATGCCTGATCTGAATGATTCCCGGTCATGCCTCTGATCTTATCTGTGAGTGAACGGGCATCAAATGAGAACTTTCTCTCGAGTTGCGGGGATGACATTCCTGATGGCAATGGAGATGTTTGATATGATCCTGCTTCAGGATATTCCTGCTGTTGTTCTTGGTACAACCGTAGTAGTGCAGAGAGAACACCACCACGTACGTGCTCTGGTGGTGAGACGTACTCAGGATTGGCATCATCCACATTGTTCAAGAAATCATGACGATGATCTTCTTCATGAAGGTACCAATCCGATGTTGGAGCCAAGAACTCATCACCCTGTGTGGAGTTGTTCAATGTGTTACCATCCATTCTATCAGATGATCTGGTTTGTGATGATGACGAGACAGAATTTTGATAGTTGTGAGTGTCCACGATCCCTCTTGCCTCTCTTTCAAATGCCTCAGGATCCAAGTGTTGCATGGGGAAATCGTCAGGACCTGTGAGTCCAATCCGACCTTCTTCATCTTCTGGTTTGGTTCTTGAACGGTGTGTTGAGTTTGGGACCATTCCACCACCGCTGAAGTTCACGAGTCTTGAAAGGATGTTATCATCTGGAAGTTGCTTATCAAACTCGTCGGGTTCACCAAAGGCCAAGCGTCTGAAGAAACCACCTTTCTTATTATCACTTGACTTCAAACTTTCTGAATCGTCTGTGTTGCTCTTGGTTCTGGACTTGATTGGGAATTTGAACGGTTTGGATTTTTGTGAGTCCTCTGATGTCCCGGCCTCAATGGTGATGTCTGTGAAACTTGGATTCTTCTTCTTTTCATGTGTCTTGGGAGCCTCAACAACGTCTTCATCTTCATCGTCAGAATTGATATTGACATCATCACTCTCATCTTCCAAATCTGAGTTATCATCACCATGGAAGAACTCTGCCCTACCACGTACAGATGGAGTCGTGAACTTGCCCAGCTTATCGTTGTACTTTTGTGCTTGTTCATCGTCCTGCAGACAGTCCTCCATCTTATCATCTGCTTCATCTTGCTCTTGTTGCTCTTCAGATTCTTTGAGCTGTCTCATTCTTCTGTCGTAGATCTTAGAGGACGAGAGGCTGTTGGACTTCATGGATGTGGGTGGAAGCTTGAGTAAGTCGTCCTTGGAGTATGCGAACGATTGGAACGAAGGGAGCCGCGGACCTGGAGAGATGGCACCCTCATTGCCGCTTGGTGGGGATCCACTGGAGTTGTGGTCATTACGCTGGTTTCGACTGTTGTGGAAGTAGTCGTAGTTCCCCGGTTTGGCGTTGAGCACGCTCTTCTGGAGCTTCTTGGACGTTCCTGGTGCCAGGGATGAGAGCCGTGTCGAGGAGATTGTCGGTGTGGGAAGCGGTGAAGGTGTGCATGTGCCCTCCCTGGAACCGTCAGTGTGCTGAAGCTGCTGAGTCCGCTGCTCCTGGTACATCTTGGACATGGTCATGATGCTGGGCGACGAGTGGTGGGCAGCGGAGTCCTTCCGTAGCCGTGACAGCGACGGCCTCTGTGGTGGAGGCTGTTGCTGCTGCTGTTGCTGCTGCTGCTGTTGCTGTTGCTGCTCCTCTGTGGGCGAGAGCTTGGGCATTTTGTATGTTGACAGCTGCTGTGTACACTTGTTCTGTGTATGTGTGAGTGTGGTTCTGTTACTTTAACTTCTCTTTGGAGCTCAAAAAGCAAAAGTCCGACACGAAATGAGCAGAGTGGGAAGTGTGTGGTGGTTTGGGGCTGGAGCTCGGTGTCTTTCTCGGTGAGTTAGAGCACGGTGGAACAGTGTAATTCTGAGCACCACAGGCACACTCAACAAGTACAAATTGACGGGCAAGTGCTAGCGGTGGCAACACTCCTCTATAAAACACGCGGTCGGGGGCTCTGTGCAAATCACCAGCTCCAACTTTCGAAGGCCCGGTGGATGGCCGCTATCGATAGAGACGCAGGGGCTGTAGCTGTATGTATGTGCTTTGGCTCTGGGCCGGGCTGAGACAACGCGGTGCTAAATATAGCACTTTTTAAGATCTAAATTGGTGCTTTGGACCTGGGTTTTGGATATGTTACACTAAAAGTCCTCTTATGGGTTAATATCTCGTCAAACTCCCAGAATTCCCATCTAGACCTATCCAAATCACACAATCTCCAGAGCGAGAAAGAGCAACTCATCGGATCTACGCCGCTTCCTTTGACAGTTGGCCTGACGTCATAGTCGGAACGCGAAATGCACGGGTGTACGGGTGTTTTCCGCCGGCTTTAAAATTTTGAAACTTCCGAGAAACAAACAGTTCCACGTTCGAATCCCCGCAACGTCCATGTCTCTGCTGATTTTAATGTTCTCGCGGTGGATGGAGATCGATCTGGAAGTTCAGCGTGCTGCCAAGACGAACAACGTGTGCACCGCATCCTTTGTCCTCTCCCAACTGCCCACTCTGCAAAGTGGAAAGAAAAAGTTTTCCATTTCCCTTTTTTCTGACTCTTCAATTGCACCGTCGCTCTCTCAAATACACTCATTTGGAGCTATGAAGATCGCCTTTCTACACCCTGATCTGGGTATCGGTGCGTTGTCATGAACCCCACTACGCGTTGTCGCTCATACTAACCATCTCACATCCAACTAGGTGGTGCTGAACGTCTCATCGTCGACGCCGCTGTGGGGCTACAAGATGAAGGACACACAGTCACGATATTCACATCCCATTGTGATCGATCACACTGCTTTGAAGAAGTGAAGTCTGGACAGTTGAGAGTGAAAGTGTATGGAGATTTCTTGCCCACTCACCTTGCTGGTCGTTTCAAGATTGTGTTTGCCATATTGAGGCAATTGGTACTGATCTTCATGATGATCGTCAATGGTGAAGTGTCAGAGTATAGCTACTTCATTGTGGATCAACTCAGTGCATGTCTCCCAATCCTACACATGTTCCATGACTATAGGGCAAGAATCCTATTCTACTGCCATTTCCCAGATCAGAAACTTGCCAAACGTGATAGTCTCTTGAGATCTCTGTACAGATTACCATTTGACTTGTTTGAACAGTTGTCAATGAGTGCAGCTGATAGTGTTGTTGTGAATTCTGCATTCACAAAAACTGTCTATGATGATACATTCACATTCATTAAGGAGATGAAAAAGCCGGATATCATTTACCCATGCGTTGGAATGGATAAGGAAACCATCGATGATGAGACTTCAACCTTCATTCAAACGTTATTGAATGGATCCAGATATTTCCTCAGTATCAACAGATTTGAAAAGAAGAAGAACATCGAGCTTGCCGTCAATGCATTTGCCCAGTTCCGTCAATCTGGTAATGACTCTGTTAAACTCATCGTTTCTGGTGGATATGACCATACATTGGATGAAAACAAGGAGTATTTGGCACAACTTGAACAACTTGCAGACCTGGCAAACTTGAAGACACTGACCATTTTCAAGGAGAAATATTCATCGTTCACTTCCGATATCCCAGAATTTGACATCTTGTTTCTTCCATCAGTCACATCATCCATGAAGGAATACCTCATCGCCAACACTTCACTACTCCTATACACACCATCTTTTGAGCATTTTGGTATTGTTCCACTCGAGGCTATGAAATTGGGTGCACCAGTACTTGCTGTGAATAACGGTGGACCAGTGGAGAGTATAGTTTCACTTGATGAAGATCCACAAAACGGTACTGGTTGGCTTGAACCTAGTGATCCAAAGATTTGGGCACAAAAGTTCACACTTGCCCTGGGTTTGGATAAGACCAAATTGTCAAAGAATGGACTAAGGCAATTGGATTCAAATTTTACCAGAAAAGTGATGACTGAATCATTTGAGAAGAACATGTTGCAGACTTTGAAGAAGCCATATCAGAAATATACATGGGAAAGATTTGGTGCGTTGTGGAGACTCCCATTGTACATCTTTTTGAAATACGCAGGTTTGGAGAATTGGCTATGCATTGTGATTCTGGGTGTTGCATTCTTGCCTGTAAGTATCTTCCAAATCATCATCTTGACTGTGGTGATCACCATTCGTTTGATGTTCCCAGAGCTGTTTAACTTTAGTTGGTACTCGTGAGCTATATTCAAAATACATACGATGAAGCTGTATAATATTGTCGTATTAAACATGCCCACTATTTATAAATCATTTGATTGTAGCCCTGATTGCCTCAATGACCTTTGAATGGAACTGCTTGGATCCAGCAATGACACCAGAACTGTTCAAGTAACGACCATATCCGAAATCAAGTGGAGTACCAGTCATATCTGTAACGATACCACCAGCTTCTGTGATCAACACATTACCAGCTGCATGATCCCATACTTTTTCTTGGTAAGTGGCACTGATTGGCAATCTAAGGTAAATCTCGGCCAAACCTTTGGAAAGGGTACAGTACTTGGCCTGAGAATCCAAGTTTAATGTTTGACCTGCTGGGATCTTCAAGTATTCCTTAATCATAGCTTGCTCATCATGAGAGGAGTGGCCCTTCTCAACACCTTCACAAACGGTGATTTCACTTGTTGATTGCAAATCGTTCTTCATAGAGATTCTCTCGGATTTTGTCAAGTCCTCATCGATGGTATCGAACAACTTGGAATAGTATGAGCCTTGACCCTTGATAGCGGAGAAGAGACCACCTTTGTAAGTGGTGTTCTTGAAGTCATCAGGCAAGTTTGGACATCCAATGACACCGAGCTGTACATCACCATCCACAACCAAAGCCAAACAGACAGCGTACTGGTCACCTCTAAGGAATCCCTTTGTACCATCGATTGGATCCAACGCCCAGAAACGACCCTTTCTTCCACCTTCAGAGGCGCCTTGGTCAATGACTTTGCAGACCCGTTCAATTGATTCGAATTTTGGACCGAGGACACCATCGGCATCACCGAAGCTCTCGGTGTATGCCTTTTCGTTCTTTTGCAACTCAGCAAGAACTTTATCGGCAAGGGACTTGTTCTCCTGCAAGTCCTTGGAGTCCTCCTCACCAATAACCTCATCGTCTGGGAAGTTGGCCTTGATGGCATTAATGATCACAGCCTGCGCTGAGAAGTCTCCAACGGTCACTGGGGACTTGTCCTCCTTGGTGATGGTGTTGGATGCCCTGTGTGCGAGCACCTGTTCAGACACTGTCTGTGTAAGCAGGGAAGCTCTCTGGACTGCCAATCTGGCGATGTGGGCCTCTTTCTCGTAGACCATCTTGGTGAATCTGCGCAACACTTTGTCTCCTTTGTGCTGTTGGTGGTGGAAGTTGGGGCAAAAGAGCAGGAATTGGCAGTGGAGAAGTCAGAAGCTGAGATCGATGTCCACTGTGGCTGAAAGTGGCTGGAGCTGTGGCTGGTGTGCAGCTGGGTGACTAATTGATTACGTCAGCATGAGCGCGTTACCGGTTACCCGGCCGTGGCATTTGCGCGGGGAGTCGATCGGTGATCAGCACACACACACAAACGGCGTACTAATCAGACACACCGGTGGAGGGCCGATAACCAGCTACTGGGTCCGCTAGAGTGCTGGAACGAGCACAGGGGAAAGTCCACGCCAGGAGCAGCTACACGGTCTCTCTACAACCAGGGGAGAACAAGCATGACCGCTGGAGTCCACTCGCCAGCCACCGCACAACCGTTCGCCCAGGACATCATCAAGGGCCTCAAGCACACGACCGACACACCGGCCTCCCCGGAGAACCTCATCTGGAAGGACCTTGGCCAGTACCTCGAGGGTCTCACAGAGGTCCCGCCAGAGACCAACTTCAAGAACGAGCTGAACCTCGGCTCGCCGCTCAGCACAGCCATCCAATACCGTGTCTGTACCCTGTGCAGCAGACCCATTCTCACACACCACTTGGGAGCACACATCAAGAAGTGTCTGGCCAACAAGGAGAAGAAAGAGCAGCAGCAGCACAAAACTACAGTCGCCATGGTGGATGACAAGAACAAGAAGCGTAAGGTGGAGAAGGAGAGTACCCCATTGACCGATGACTCGCTGTCAAAGTCTAAGGTGAAGAAGCAAAAGGCAGACCCAGTAAAGCCTCAGCAGCATCAGAAGAAGAAACTCGTGAACCCGAAGAACAAAGGACCCGTGGATGTCGAAAAGCAATGTGGTGTTGCACTCCCTGGTGGAGGCTTCTGTGCCAGATCTTTGACTTGTAAGACACACTCAATGGGTGCCAAGCGTGCCGTGCCTGGTCGTTCTGCCTCTTATGATGATTTACTCTCCGCTTACCAGCACAGAAACCAAGTGAAGATTGCAGGTCAGGCCGCAAAGGCACAAGCTGAAAAGGATGAGATGATGCATGCGGCTACAGCACCTGTTAATTCAGATGAAGAAACACAACAAGTCTTGGCTGGTGTATCGAGATCATTACCCTTGCCCTTGGAACGCCAGAACCTTGTTCCTTCAAGAATCCGTACGAATTTTCTTCGCATGAGAGAGATGTTTGCAGGTGCCATATTACCCAGACTCACAAACAGTAACGGTGTTGGTGGTTTCAACGGTCGTACTGCACTCTTGGATATCGATAAGGCTGATGACTACCTCTTTGTCGTGAGAGCTCCTCAGAGAATAATGCTCAACAAGAACTCTGTGGGCAATTCACAACCATCATCTTCCGCATCCGTGCCTTCATTGCAACACAACACACCAGGCACAGCGGCTGCTGCATTGGCTCAACAACAGGCTGTCAATAGAAATGCTATGCAACTGGCTCAACACCAACAGCAACAAGCTGCACTGAGACAGAAGCAACTGCAGCTGCAGCAACAACAGCAGGCACAGTTGCAACAACAACAACATGCTGCTCAACAATCGCAACAGCATAAATGACCATGGGGGTTTGTGATTGATGTATGACTAAATTTTTTTGTTCCGTTTTTGGATTTGTATAATTTGCTCTTTGTTTTAATTTGCTACGTACCATTCATGTTTTATGTCGCATCATAAAAGTGTCGATAGTACTAGTAGCCCTGGGTCAATGCATCTACACCTTCGAGTATCATGAAGGATAGTCTGAATCTTTTATAAAGCAGCTTATGTATATTGAGGTTTCAAGAGGTTATCAAGCTTGAGCGATGGCCTCGGCAGTTGGAATGTCTCCACTGATGAGTGGGATGACCTTCTTGATGGTCTTGTCTGATCTCAGAGATTCAATGATGGCAAGGGCAACATCATCTCTTGGAACTGCAATTTTGTGTCTATCAGCACTCATATCCAAACTTTCAGCAAAGGCATTCACCTTAGAAGGTGGATAAACCTTACCAGTGGCATCAGTATCCAACAACCATCCAGGTTGAATGATGGTCCATGGGATATCCATCTTCATAATCACTTGGTCAGCATACTTCTTAGCAATGTAGTAAGCACGAAGAGGACTATCCCACCAGAATTCTCTGTCCTCTGCCTTGATGGCACTGACAACGACAAATCTCTTGATCTTATTGGCCTCCACTGCCTCGGCAGCCTTAACTGCACCATCCAAATCAACCGCAAGGGTGTTTTCCAAACCAGAACCACCGGCACCAGCACTGAACACGACGGCTTCGAATCCCTTGAGTGTCTCAGTAATTGATCCAATTGAGCTCTTGTCGAAGTCAATTGCAGTGGAATATCTGATGCCCAATTGTTCAAACTTTGGGGCTTGCTCTGGGTTTCGGATGAATGCGGTTGTGTCAAACTCGTTCTTCAGCTGAGAGAGACGTTGAACAAGACGAGTGGCGACTTTACCGTTTGCTCCAATGATTGCAAGTTTGATAGCCATTGTGAAGTGCTTTTTGGTGGTTGGGCTTTTTTAATATTCCTCAAGATCAGATGAAAGGTGTGGGAAACGTCGAGCTTATATAGTTGAGAGAACAAAGTGGCAAAAACTCGGGGTCGAAAGCATAACAATGCGGAGCAATCACGTGCCACATTTGCCACGCTCGCCGAAGATTGCCATGCAGTAGCGCTGCAGGTGGTTCAGACCCTGATCTGGGTCTGATCTGGTCCCCCATCAAGTACTACGCTCAAACATCAGCAGCTAGCGGAACATGGTCCGAGAATCATCACATCGTCATCCAGGATATGGACAGCTGAAACCCTTACTTTTCAATGCACTGTAACCTGTTTCATCATCCTCATTCGCCAATCCGGCCGCTTCTCTGCTCAAAATTGACAACCCTAGGCCTACAACTGGCGTCGGGCTGATCGAAGACCATCTCTTTCCAGCAATCCCAGTCTGTTCCGCTGGTGGAAATAAATCCATCAAAGTTGACGTAACTGATCTACTTGGTATAGCGCTGCAAACGTTAACTCGAATGTCAATGGCGAAGAAGAGAGCCACTGTGGTACTCTCACGCACAGCACCCTAGTGGAAATGTTCATTAGTCCTATCCTATTCGAGCTTAAATATACAGGATGTCAGTCTCCAACTGCAAATTCAAGTCGATTTCCCGGTTTTTGTGTCTATTATGACGCGTGTATTGTAGCTCATCGCATCGCGTTCAGCCCAAGATCTGGGGTAGCCGCGAGAGATGGTCACGTGACACATGGTTGGGCCACTAAATCTGCACAGAACTTTTTTTTCAGCTTGAAGAGCTGTGATGATGTGATGTAATTGTCACTTGAGTTGTATCTATTGATCTCAACTATTGTCTCATCAAAAGTTTCCACATCCGTGATGTCCAATACAACACTGGAAGGAGCAAAGAAAGTGGTGAAATGGATCAACAACAATGGTGGGTTCTGGGACTCATCAGTGTTAGAGCTCCGGACATCACCACTTGGTGGAGTTGGAGTCTTTGCAAAAGTTGATCTTGACCCAGAAGAAGAACAAAAAGTCTTGTTCAGACTACACAAGGCCTCATTGCTCTCCTTACAGACATCTTGTGTTGCTAATCTTCTCACAGATGAAGGTATCGATGGTGCACTTGCCCTCATCATTGCATTCATATATGAGAGAGAAAACGTCAAACAATCGCCATGGAAGGATTATATCTCTACGATCCAGTATCTTGATGCATCCGGCAATCCGATATTGCCGCCTTCACTTTGGACAAAGAAACAAAAACAACTTCTGCGAGGCACAGAGCTTGATATCATGGGAGGGCTTGACCAGACTGATAATCAAGATGCATTCGAAAGAGCTTGCACATTTGCCGTTAACCAGTTCGAGGCAAGTGCAGGTTCCATCAAGATCCCGTATGAGTTTGATATCCAGTCTGTAAATGACAAAGAGCTACAAAGGAAGTATGAGCATTTCGTGGCAATTTCGCATGCCATTGCCTCCAGAGACTTTGAGATTGATGAGTATCATCAGGTTGCACTATGTCCTGGTGCCGATCTATTCAACCATGAGGTTGAAAACAGTGTGAGATTCGAAAGTTTCTTCGATGTTTGTGATAAATGTGGTGCTGTCGCCTGTGATCATGTACAGGGAGATGTTGAAGATATGGACATGGTTGACGATGATCATGAAGATGATGATGAAGAAGGAGCAGAATCTCAAGACGAGGGATCAATTGAAGACGATGATGAACTGCATGAAGAGGACGGTGAGGAATCGGATGAGGAAGAAGAAGAACCTGAATTTGAAGGTCCAATTGAGGACTTTATTAAGCATATTGAGGCCCAGTATGCCCAAGAGAAAATCCAAGATGAAGAAGAGGAGAAGCTGGAAGAAGAGAGATACCCAGGTCCAAAAATCACAGTGTTTGATGAGGCCAAAACTATCCACCCAGATGACTGTTGTGACATTGTTCTTCAAAACAAAGTATCTGCTGGTGACGAGATCTTTAACACATATGGAGACTTCAGCAACTCCATCCTGCTGTCGAAATACGGTTTTGTGATTCCAGGAAACAGCAATGAAACAGTTAGTCTTGGGTTACAGATGCTGAAGTTGAAGAAAAACCTTAAGTACACAGAGCACTTCAAATGGTGGGAGTCTGAAGGCTACGGAATCATGAGAGAAGTTTTTAAGCAGATGTTGCACGATCAACAACAGGAGCATGACCATGACCATGACCACGATGATGGTTGTGAGGACGGCTGTGGGGATGGCTGTGAAGATGATTGTTGCAACGACGACGATGAAGATGATGAGGTTCCAAGCTGGTCTATGGAGATGAAGCTTTTGAACGATGGTGAACCTACACCATTGACCCTGTCACTCTTGAAACTGCTATCATTCAGCGCCCCAGAGTTGAAGAGGTTCTTGCACAAAAAGTCTAAAATCAATCTTGAGATCTTGATGAGCCTTGACAAAAAGTCATTGAAACTTCTTCAGGAAATTGTGAAGGCAAGAAGAGACTCTTACTCTGAAGGTGATTTCTTAAAACTGAGCAAAAAGGGAAACGACAGAGAGAAGCTTCTGTCTTTACTCGTTCTTGGTGAGCTGGAGATTCTATCCAGTGCTGAAGCCTTCATCAAGGAGAACTTATAAGGGAGTCCAATAGTACGATGATAACGACATATACAAACGTGTGATTTTCGTGAAACAACCACACTCTGTCGTAGTCATAGTCTATTGTTGAGAAGAGAATCCCTAGATCAAGCTGAGATCGTAAATGTGGGGAAGTGACGTCGAACATGTTCGCGAGTTCCTCATTTGGCCAGATCTCACAGCTCAAGAACTCCAATTGGTAAAGCTCAACAATTAGCGATTTTCTCTTCATTCGCCACCCAGTTCCGTGCTTGGTCCATTGCTCACTACAGCTGCCAACAGACCATCAACTGACATCAGAAGAAGATGGAATTCTTAGACAGTGACGACACAGGATCCTCCAGCTTCACAGAACACGTGAACTCTGGCGCAGAGTACAGCGGCGATGGCGATGTCGATGGCAGCAGATTTGAGCTCCTTCTCGTGAAGGACTACAGAACAGTTGTGGCTTTCATTCCAGATTTGGGTGCATTCTTTGTGCTTTACAAGTTCCCAAAGTTCTTGTCTGTGTTTGTCAAGGATGTGATCTTGTTCCCCTCCATCTTCCACAACTTCTTGAGGGTCTACTACACCTCCGTGAAGCTCACGCAGGAGGATATCTTGCTCAGCAAACAGCTTTACAACAGCGGGTTGAACATCAAGGACCCATCTATCTATGTTCGTTTTCCTGTCAATGATCCAGAGTTGGAGGAAGAGAGAATCAAGCCCCTCGTGGCAGCTTTCAACCGCCTCAGAAGACCAAGGGGCAAGAAGTTGACACCAAAGCCTGCCCCCCTTGAGCTTGATGACAGGGACTACCTCTTCCCCGATGGTGATGACCAGGCGGGCAGTTCACCTCCAGAGACAACTCAGGATGTTGAAGTTGGTGAGATTGAAGAGCTCAACACTGACGATCTTGAAACCCGCTTGAATGAAGACCTCACTGCCGTTCCTAAGGTTTCGATGAGCCAGTTGCAGCAGCTTGTCAGCTGAATGCGCACCAGAGCGTGTGTGCACTTGAAACCGTGGCGTCCGCCAATTGCTATGAATTTTAACGACAACTATATGATAATGACTTAATATATGGGTATCAAGATGATGTGCTAATGATAATTGACTGGTAACTTCAAGGGAATTCTGTAGTAAACTGATGAATGACATGCAGCATTGTAGGTCTCCAATTTGACTGCCTACGCTGGCGGCACTTCTGCTCTCAATCAGCAAGGAAAGTTGGGAACCCATACAAGAGACCACGCTCTATCAGAAATGATACAAATTGGACCGAAGAAGTGTTATTTGAGACGAAGCAATTTTTGACTAATTACTCCAAAAATAGCGTCTCCTTTTTTCATATGGGGCAGTTGACAATAACCAAGTCTCTAAGGAGTCACCAAGAAAACACCGAATTTGGCAGCAAAAATTAACTAGTTGAACTGATAGGAAGTTTATTGATACAGATTCATCTTTGTTTAAGTAAAAATAGGGCGAAAATCATATTTTAGTGGCATTTTAATTTTCCAAGATCGGGCGCCGAAGCAGTGGTGTGCGGGTGTTTGGTGTCACTTTTTTTTTTAGGACGGCGTGCGATCCTGTCAAACTATGGCAAATCTTCGCCAAAGTTATCAACATGTAGAAATGAATATTTTTTGTAAGTGAACGGTGGAGTGTTAGCTTCAAAGTATGCCATAAATTTACCGGTTCTTCCCTTATTTTCGGAAACGTACGTTTAAAGTGCCTTGGGATCTAGCCTCTCCGTTCACTGTAGCTTATCGTATGCACACGCCAGATCACACACACACACATGAATCGTGATGCATCACGTTGCAATTTGTATAAACGAGCAGCAGATACATCAGTGCCCACTACAACAAGCACATGATGTGTGATAAATAGGTATCATGTTATTATTATAAAGGGACATTAACAATAGCGTACGTGCGTTTGTGAGTTCGTATCTTCATGAGGATGCCTTAGCAAAAGTAGAGGTGAAGTCCACAGCGAGGGACATATCCTCATCACCGGTAAGGCGGGCGTCATCAGTCACGGCGGCAACGACAGGCTTCTGACCAAAGCCCTTCTTGGCCTTGAGCCCTGACAATGTCTTCTTTGGAGCGTCCTTCTTATTCTTGCACGTGCAGAGCTTACCACAACCTCCTTTACCGTCCTTGTGCTTGTGCTTCTTCTCTTCTGGAGCCTTCTCCGTGACATCTTCTGAGGACGGCGTGCGCGTCTGTGCCTTTGAGAGCTCTGTAACGTAGTAGAAATATCCGAAGCCCAAGAGGAGCACCACCGACAGTCGTCCCTTGGTGAGATAATAGGTCAAGCCGAGGCCTGCTGTGGCAGCGATGTGCTGTGCGATTGATGTTGGGTCCATGATCTTTTGGCTTTTGGTGATTTTCAACAGTGCCCTGAGATGGTGTAGAGGAAGGGAATGGGTGAGAGGTGTACTTGTTGAGTGATTGTGTGAAATGATCCGAAGTGCAGTGATGTGGGAAGTGCTGGGGGGTAATAAATATTGCAGAAAGTGCAAGGGAAGGGGCTGCTGGGGCGGTGGAGGTGCCTACGGTGTGTGTTTCTAATGTTTACAAATCTTGGTGCGCTCATTGGCCTTTCGCAGTCGTCTGACTTTTTTTTTTCTTTTTCCTTTTTGCCGCTGGCGTGCGCGTAACAGGGAACTTTCGATTATTGGCTGCAAATAAGGCTCCAGGCTCCATGGACTGCTGTTGGAAACACTGATACTTTCTACCACATAAATCTAAATTGCATTTATCAATTAGTTTCATTATTCATCATACCACACCTTCAATCTTCAATGCAAGTAGTTTTCAAATGGTTCACCCAAGTGCTCCTCGAGGACCTTAACAAGACCACGACGGACAGCGAGCTCAACCTCCTCATCGTCATCCTCCAACAACTCCACAATAATAGGAGCCAACTGTGGCAAGTTCGATAGCCACTGGTCTCCCACCTTCTGGTACACAGCTTGGAGAGATCTGACAGACCAGTACTTCTCCTTGGTCTGACACTCAGCCTTCATGTGCGACACAAACATCTTTTGCAGGGCCAAGTTGTGCTCATCAGAAGCAGCATTCTGTGCAAGAGCTGCAATCGCCTTGACCAAGTACTTACCAACGGCTTCCTCAATGGTGTTGACCTGTGATAACAAAGCCTGGGAGATAACATCGAATCTAGCCTGTGCTTGCCAGTATTCGTCCTGGTCATACTTGAATGAAGAAGTCAAAGAGTTCAAGATGATACGACGCAAGTTGGCATCCTCCAAGCCCTGTTCAGCAAATCTCTTCAACACCGAAACGGTTTGGTCCAAAAAGTATGTGTAGTAAGATGTCACAATGGATCTCAAGTTCTCCTGGAGCTTGTTGAAGAACTTGTAGAAGGACGTCAATCTCTCAACTTCGGTGATCTTGCTGAAAACAACACCTTCACCATTGAATGCCCAACGAACAACCAATGCGAACAATGGTCTGAATGTCTTGTCGTTCAACTTCATAACGTACTTGTTAGCAATTCCATGGAAGAGTGCCTCAAGTCTGTGAACGGCATTGTTATCCAAATTTGTCTGTGCTCTGAATTCAAACAACTGCATCAACAACTTGAAGAATCTGGCAGCCTGTGAAGTAGCAGTCTTCTTCTCCATAGCATCAACTGTAGATTCCAAAGAGTTCAAGAACAAACCAATTGAGGTAGACTCAAGAGTGAGGACAGTTTCCCAAAGGTTAGAAAGTGCCTTCAAGATAGCAACATGATCCATGTTCTGAACAATGAGTTGAATGATGGATGATCTAATCTTGTCAGAAACCTCGGTGGCAGTGAACAAGCATCTGAAGATATCCTGCAAGTTGGTAGTAACAAAGGCTGGAATACGCTTGACGAAGGCAAACAATAAGAGCAAGACTGACAACTGAAGTGATCCCTTGGCCTCTGCATCCTCCAATGACTTGGCATCGTTGAAGATCTTGAGAGCTGGTGGAACGATCTTTGGGAAGAATGAGATGGTCTTCATACCAAGAACAGAAACAATGTTGGTGATCAAACTCAAAGATGAGATGATAATCTCACCGTTAGTGCTCAAGATACCAGACTTACCTGTAGCCAAGGCCAATGCCTTGATGAGAGTCTCTGGGCTGATTTGACCACCGAACTTGGAGGTCAAAGATGACATTGCATCGAGTGATGCCTCAGCCAAAGAAGTAGCTTCAGCGTTCTCAATGTTCTCAAACAAGATTGTGATCATAGACTCAGCAGCCACCTGTGCATCCTCAGACTCAGTGGACTCGAAATCGAACTTCTCAGATGCGAGCGTTGTCAAATCCTGACGAATTCCAACATCGATAGAAGCATCAGACAACAAGGAGGAAACAGATGCAACAAACTCCATGATTGGGAGAAGTGTGAGAATATCACTCATGAACTTGTAAAGTGCAGCTCCCAATGTAGGATCAGTAGTGGAGCTGTTGACCAGCACAAGAAGGGACTTGATCAAAGAACCGAAGGAGTCCAAAAGTGCAGAGCGCTCACTCTCAGAAGCATGAGCATCAACCAAAGTGGAAGCCGCCAAGATGTGCAATGGTGACACTGAAGACTCAGAACCAGTGATAGCGAGATCCACAAACTTGATGAGGTTGACCCTCAAAGTCTCCAACTCAGAGGAAGTCTTTGCGGTCAAGGTAGAGTGGAAGATTGGACTGTTATCCAGAGTATCAGAATCATCGGCGTCCTTAAGTGAGACAGTTGGGATCTTGTTCCAAGTAGATATGAAGGAACCCAAAGCACCAAGTTGTTCAACAGCACTAAAGCTCTTCAAGAATGATGTGGCAAAGTCAACAGATGATCTGGATTCGTTGGTACGGTTCAAAGTCAAAGCGGTGTTGTACTGAGCACCAATGAGATACAAGACGACATGGATAGACAATTCAGAGCCAAGAGTGGTTGCCAAGGTAGTGAAGAGTCTCACACGTCTGTGTCTTGGAACATGCTCAAATGCAGTGGCAAAAGAGGTCAACAAGAACTCAATCTCATAGGATTTGTTTTGCTTGGAGTAGTTGACAAGTGCTGGGATAACCTGGGAGATGGTCTTCTCGACAGTGTGGTAAGAGAACTCATCATCCTGCTTGATGGTGTGGGTACCCATAAATGTGAAGATTGGCATGACAGAATGGAGGACAGTCTCTGGAGCCAAAGAAGCCAATTCGGAAACAACGAGAAGAAGTCTGTTCTGAACCTGAGGAGACGGAGAAGCCCTGATAGAGGCAACAATGATGTCGGTTCTGACAGCGTTAGATTCAAGTGTCAGATTCTTTGTCTTCAAATCACGAATGATCTTAGCCATAGTGGTGGCCAAAGTCTCCTGAGTGTATGTCACTGGCAAACCAGCATCAGCACCGAGCGTCTCCAAATCAGACAACAAGTTGAACAAGGCACCCAAAAGTGCAGTGGTTGGTTCCATGTTGGCAACATTCTTGTCCAAAGTCTCCAAAATAACAGTGATCTTTTGCAAATGTGTTTCAGCAATCTTTGAAAGTTCACCAGATCCCAAGGCGTGTCTTGCCGAGGCTGATGATCTTCTTCTTCTCTTAGCAACGCCAGGCTCATCATTTGGTTGGTTGATCTGAGAATCTTTGAGCAGAGCAACGATCAAATCACTAGTCAATGGGAGAGATTGCAAAGTGGCAAGTGCATCAAAGCTGACATCACCGTCCTTGGAGAGACAATCAACAATGGCTTGTGCGATATTAGCCTGGAACTCATACTTCAAAGAGGGATAGATCGAAATCACTGTTGCAGCAGCAAGTTCAGCAAGCTCCTCATACTCTGAGTTCAAACAATTGATCAAGAATTGGATTGCAAATGAGTTCTTCTCCTTGAGAGAAACGAGGTTGATGACTTGTGTTTCAAACTCCTTCAAAGTGACCTTGTTAGCAATACAAATAGATTCCCAAGTGGATCTCTTCTCAACGTATGACTCCAAAAGTTTCTGGAAAATCTGAGATGTGGAGGCACCCTTAACAGATGGGACAGTACCTCTGATGATCTTCATCAAAATGATCTTGGTGTATGGCAATGAGATCAAGTTGGCCTGGTTGGCAAGGAAAGCAAGGAATAAACTGGCCCTCTTCTTTGAGTTCACGAGCAAATTGGAAACTTCAGAGTTTTCAACGAAGTATTGGTCCAATATGGTCTCAAGCAAGGCAGCTCCATCTTTTGGTGCAATGAGTTGGATACCGGAAGACTCAGAGCCATAGATAGACTTCTCCAAGTAGAACTTGTCAGTTTGCTTTCTCTCAGAAATCACTCTCAAAGTCTCGATCGTCAACACTCTGACAGAACGACGAGCATCTCCAAGACCTGTCATAAGCACTGGAACGAGAGTGAAAAGATTGAGTTTGTCATCAATGGACTTGAGTTCCGCTTTGAGAACGTTCAAAGCCTCAACACGAGCAAAAGTTGGCACTGAGAGGGAGGCAGAAGCTCTGACGAAGAATGTCACGGCAGCATCTGTGTTGACAAAAGACTCCTTTGTGAATTCAGAGAAAAGCTTGTTTTGAACGGCCTTGGTGAAAAGTGGGAGAAGAGAGTTGAATTGTTCAACAGCATCACCCGATAAGAATGAAGCGATGGTGGATTTTGAAGACTTGAATTGAGAAATGAGGTCATCCTTAGACAATGTCTGCTTGATGACAACCTTGGACAGATCGGCAGCACTGGTTTCATCATTCTTAGCACCAATCTGCAAAGATGACTGGAGCTTGATCTCGAGAACGTCAATGTTCAAGCTGAGATCCGTTAACACATTCAACAAAAGCTCCTCATGCTCCTTAACGTAAAACTCGAATAATGCAGTGATCTGTGACTTATCCTTTTGAATTTGATCAATAACATCAACAGAGTCTCTGACGATGTAACTCATTTCATAGGCTGGAAGACGGACCTGTTTCAAAACACTGAGAACAAGTGGGATACGTTCTTCAAAGTCATAAGCCAAGATGGTTTTAGCAAGAACAGTGACAAGCTTATGAGACTTCACAGTCTTGGAGGCCAACATATCCTCGAAACGTGACATATCACCAAGAATGAGCTTGATGAGCATTCTGTAGATTCTCACAGGCAAGTTTTCGAACTTCGTACCGTTAAGTGATTGGAAAAGCTTGACAATGGCGATCAATGCAGAACCTTCAGCCTTCTTTTGAACCTTGGAGAGAATTGTTTCAGTAGCGGCATAGATGATCTCTTGAGACAATGGAACTGCAGTACTGAGGACCACCAAGAGTGTATGTGCAGCGACATGAGCATCTGGATTGACACTTGTAAGCAACTTGGCGCTGACCTCCAAGGTGAGTGGGATGATTGAGTTCATAGCCTTTTCGTTTGTAGAGAGTGTGGCAATCACATTGACAGCAGTACACGTGAAGAAGAGCAACTGTCCTGAGTAGATGATGTTCTTGGAAGTCGAATCCTGGAGATACTTCACATATAAGTTGAAGAAGTCGACATCACAGAAAAGTTTGATCATGGATGTGCTTGTTGGTGATCTGTCTGTGTTCTTGAATCCACCCAATCCGGCAAAGAGTGGAGGAAGCTTCGTCACCTCAAGGATACGCTTGAACACCGGTGTTTGGTAGTAGTTGATGGTACTCAAAAGCAAATGTTCAGAGTTATGAATGTGGATCTGGAAACGACGAACAAGCCATTCAGTGGCTTGAAGAGCTGGTGTCAAGTGCCATCTTGGAGAAATGAGTGAAAGATATGCGTTCACAGCGTTGTCCAAGTCCTTGTTCTGCTCTGCGGTTTGAACAGTTCTGTCGACATTGATCGAAGTTTCACTGAATAAGGAGTTCTTGAAGAATGAGAATCTCTTGTCCACGGTGATGAGTTCCTCAAGGGCCTCGTATGCATTTGAATAGATGATCTCGTAGTCCTGTGTAGCTGCAACTTTTGATGCGTAGATCAGTGAGACTGAATGCAATTTTTGTCTCTTTTTTCTGTCCAGTGCCGAGGTAGCACTGCCAGCGGAAATGTTGCTCAGCTGAGCAGCCAAAGACGACATTTGTGGTGGTTGAATTGATCCAAAAGAGCGATGTTTAATGGTTTAGTTATCCCGCTCGGTTGAATTTTTTTGTTTCTGATCCTGCAGCTGAAAAAAAAAAATCGAGATGAGTTGCGAAAGTTTTCCAGGAATAGTAATTGCGGAGGGTTTGACACAAGATTTGCGCGAGATTGCGCAAAATGGCGCACTTGCCTTTCCCTGTGCACTTTTATGAGCAACGATTGCAAATAAAGGCTCTTTGTACCTGATGATCTACTTTGGAATTACTAACAGAAGTAGCAGAGACCAAACCTGTGTGAATTTATCATGCATTTCATCCTTCCTCTAGTAGACTCCTCCAGCGAAGATTCAGATCACAGTGATGAGGTCCTCCAAATCCCTATCATTACTCTGTAGTTCTTGGACTCTATCATACCCATCCAAAGCAGGGAAATCTTCCACAGTCTTCTCATTCTCTTCAGATGTAGTTTTGCCCTTGTATACCGGTTTTTCCCATTTGGAAGCATCCTTCTCTGGATCCCAAACCTGTGCATACTCCTCTTTGGCCTTCGCATCCTTTTGTGATTTCAAGTCCTTTTCAAGTTTGGCAATCTCCTCTGCGTCCTCATCATCCTCACTATCATCAGAAACATTGGTTGTAGAAGCACCACTGGCTGGTATGGTTTTGGTTTCACGGATGATTGCCTTGCCATCTTTACCAATCGTGATATCAACAACACGTTTTCCACGTCCTGCCAATTCTTTTTCTTTCTTCTCCTGTTTGCGTAATTGTCTCTGTTGTTTCTTCAGCTGCAATGCCTTCTCAACTCCACTTGACCATATATTCAGGTTTGACCCTGTAGGTAGTTCGAAATCTGAGGCATTGTCAATAATCCTTGTACGTTCTGCTGAGTTTGCCTGGAAGTTGAGAAGATTTGCTAGATTCTGTTTAGCTTTAAAAAGATCTGGATCAGTGTCTTGTTGGTTCTCATAAAACTGTAATTCCTTTGTTTGATCCTCAATCTGCTTTTTCTCCTTAGCTTGCTTTTCAGCTAATACGGTCTTTTTCTTTGATTCTGTTTCCAGCTTCTTGAACAACGTTTCCTGGGCTTGCCATAAATTCACACCTGCACCACTTGAGATTGTGACTTTTGTCTTCTTCTTCTTTTCCGGCTCTAACTTCTTCTTATCGTCAGTGGTTTCCAACGATTCTTTCTCAGCTTCCAAGTACGCCACAATCTGAGCCTTCTCCTCTGGACTGATCAGTTCACTCCCACAAAAGGAGCAAGGGCGTAATCCCTCTTTGACACAGATAATTTTGCCACAGTTGAGACAATTTGGAGCAACTTCGAAAAGTGGATGCCTTGTGGCCATACAGTTGCAAACAGATGATTCATTTGCGCTTTGAACCTCAAGGTTTCGCAGAATGGCATCCAAGTCCTTGAGACTGTCGACTTTCTTCTGCTTGGTTCTCTTTGCGGTCTGCTTGGACTGCTTCTCCACACGTGGATCCAGAAGCTGTGATGTTGTTGTGGATGCAGAATTCTTCGTGAGACGAGCATTGTTATTCAGCCGTTGTGACACTGGAGCAACTGGTGCCTGGTTCCATGGATTGTTGTCATTTCTTCGCTGAGAAGCAGTGGCCTGTGGCTGTGGAGGCTTCACTGGTTTCGGAGTGGTGGACCGGGAGGGCACACGTGAAGATGACGAGGAGGATGATGCTGTGGTGAAGTTTGTGATGAAGTCCAGTGCATCAGGACTTTGACCTAGCAGACCCAGCCAGTATTCGGTGATGGCGGAGTGCGAGGGCATCTTGAGGGCGTTGTCCACCATCTGCCGCAGCGAGTCCTCGTCCAGTGGCAAAATCTGCCCGAGCTGCTGCACGAGTTGTTGTCTTCTGCTCATCTTCTACTCCTTGGTTCTTTGAGCCCTTTTGTTTTGTTTCTGGTTGGCAAAGTCAATGAGTTTAGAAGAGAAGTTTCCTATCAACGTTCTCCGTTCTTCAAAATTGGCCGCGTTGACGGATCAAGAAGTTGAGACGAAATTCCCAAAACACCGCCAGTGATCCTCCAACCGCCACCTTCAGAACCAGCCAACCAAACACGGCGGCAACCACAATGTCTGATCTCTTCGACCAGATCAAGAAACTTCGAGGTGAGTATCTCAGAGATCTCAGTCGTGGCCAAATTTCGGCCTGATTGCCGCATTTCCAAGGTAGCTAACGATCAAAAGGCTCCATCAAGGAGTACAAGACACAGGACAAGGACATTTCAAAGCAACACACTACACCGCTCCATGCTGGTCCTTCTTATTCTTCACGTGGATCTACGAGAGGATCATTTAGAGGCTCGTACAGGGGAAGAGGGCGTGGCAAGTATATCGCAGGTGGTGCACCGATCCGTAACAAGACGTTGATCGTGAATAACAATGCAGACTCAGAGGGGCAGTTCGTGTCAGTGAAGTCCACAGGTGGATACAAACTTGTGAATAAAGAGGTTTACACTAAAGAACTGGAGAAGCCTAATCCAACACCAGAGGAGATGAGATTAGCATTACAGAAGAAGAAACTGGAGATCAGAAAGAAGCAGTTAGAGCTAAGAACCTCCAAGAATAGAGTCAGATTGGATCACTGTGATCAATGCCTCATTGATGGTGCTCTATACGCCATTTCAAGATACGGGGCCAAACTTGTTCCCTTGGTGCCAATCTTGGAGCCAAAATCATCGGCAGTGGAATGGAATGGGAACCAATACACCAGCACACGTGACGGTACATTAAAGCTTCAGGGACAGAAGGTGTTCCTAAGGGAACAATGTCGCTTCTTCCAAAAGACCGGTGAATGCACTCGTGGTGAAACGTGCAAATACAATCACAACAGGGAGAAGCTCAGTCTCTGTCCATTTGCAATTAAGGGGACCTGTACCGGTGTTAAGCCTGATGGATCTCCATGTCTGCTCTCACATACCCCGTCCAAGTTCAACACCACACTATGCCGTTTCAATCTCCGTGATCAGTGCAACAACCCTGAGTGTCCATTTTTGCACAGTAAACCAGAACTCGATCTTGTGTGCAGGCCATTTGCCATTGGCGGATATTGCTTCAGGGGTGAAATGTGCAATTTCAGACATGTTCATGAATGCCCAGATTTCCAACTATCCCAACAATGCCCAAGGGGAAGATCATGTCGTTTGAAACACATGGAGGGTGACACATTGGATGCTAAGCTACAATTCAGTACCCTGGGCGATGCAATGTTCCAAATGCCTAATTTGACGGTGTTGGATGATATCCATGGTGATCCAAGAATCCAACAGACTGAGATCATGGAGGAGAACTTCAATGATACCTCTGATGAAGAGGAAGATGGTAGCAATGATGGAGATGCTAGTGAGATCTCACAAGATGGAGATTTGGAGATTGATGCTGATTTCATTCATTTCTGAATGATTGGACTCCATCGTGCAGAGCATTCCCTGATCGCTCAGGACTTTAGGTTACACTACACTAGCCATCAACTTCATATGAGATCATGCCAAAATTTTATAAAATATCTTCCTGAAAGAAACTAATATACAACGTACTTCAATCGAATTACCCAAAGTCATTAAGTGAAGAGAGTGTCCTCCTCTCTCAGATATTCACCAATATCAGCCTGTCTGAAGGCGACAATGGCAGTTGGTTGGAGGTTTCTTGACTCAACCGTGGACTTGGCAGAGACACCAAATCCTAATGGAACGTCACTCATAGAGTAGACTATCACTCCTGCGTGTTCTGGGATGTCATCGGACATTCTTCCAACGTGTGCCTTCAAGACGTGGTTACCATAGAGGTATGGCATCTCTCCATTTGGCTTGATCCAGATCTTGTACTTGGCATACTGTGAGAGCACGGGCACTGCTGTGACGTGAACTTTGAACTTCCCTGTCTTTGTGAATTTACCAATGCACACACCGATGGACATGAGGTTTGGACGGGCAACCGATGTGGCGAACTTGGACACTTTGTCAGAGACGTAGTAGACACGGTCCTTCTGCAAACGGAAGACATGTGGGTCCTCCTTGTTGTCCACGAGGTATGCGATGTTACGTCCAATGTAGTTGGCGAGCTTCTCGAACACCACTTTCGTCTCCTCTTCTGTTAATGGTCTCATCTTTGTGTTATGCTGTGTGTAAATGTGTGCTATTAAAGGGTGCGTAGGCTCTGAAGGAAGAGCGATGAGCAGAAGGATATATTTTTTTTTTGAAAATTCCCGGACACCCGTGCACCAGCGCGAAAATCTTCTCTGCCAGCTCCTGCGGCCTCCCCCCCCCATCGCCCATACAAAATCTCCAAAAAAAGCTGAAACCACACACAGTTCAATATCGTTGAGAGAAGCCTTTTACAGAGAGAAAATGTCCGGAAACGCCAATGATCAGGGCTTTGATGAGCAGTCTGCGGACGCTGTGCAGAGGGGAAACCGTACCAAGTGGAGCAAGGCTCGTAAGGGCGACTGGGCCGACCGCAAGGGAAACAAGAAGCCGAAGCAAGAGTGGGTATGTCTCCAACTAGCGCTTTGCGTGGGATTTGTACTAACAGCAGGAGCAGTAAGCGTCAGTATGGAGAGAACGAGGACAACAGTGGACCACGTGCTCCTTTAGTGGATGCTGAGGGAAACCCGATCGTGAAGAAGCCAAAGAAGAAGGTCGCTGTGCTCTTGGGATACTGCGGTACAGGATACCACGGGATGCAGCTCAACCCACCGCAGAAGACCATCGAGGGTGAGTTGTTCCAGGCATTTGTGAAGGCTGGTGCCATCATGTCTTACAACGGTGACGATCCAAAGAAGTCCGGCTTCATGCGTGCCGCCAGAACCGACAAGGGTGTTCACGCTGCTGGTAATGTGATCTCGCTCAAGATGGTGATGGACGACAAGGGAGAGGAGGCCACCGTGGAGAAGATCAACAAGGAGCTTCCTGACCAGATCAGAATCTGGGGTATCGAGAGAACCAACAAGGCCTTTGACTGTCGTAAGATGTGCAGCTCAAGAGTGTATGAGTACCTCATTCCAACGTATGCTCTTATCGCACCAAAGCCAGGCTCATTCATCGCCAAGCAGATCATCGAGTACGAGGCCAAGACACCAGGAACAACAAGACCAGATGAGGAGAGTGCCAAATTCTGGGAGGCTTACCAGCAGAAGATCAAGGAGGCCAACTTCACAGAGGAGGAGCTTGAACGTATTGCTGAGTGGAAGCCAAATTCCTTGGAGGAGTACGAGTCAGATGCTGACACTGCACGTCTTGTGAAGAGATTCAAGAATATTGAATACACCGCAAAGCGTCAATACCGTGTCTCCACTGAGAAATTGGACCTTATGAGAAGCGCAATGTCCCAATACTTGGGCCACCACAACTTCCACAACTTCACATTGGGAAAGAACTTCAAAGACCCAAGTGCTGGAAGATACATGAAGGAGATCACCGTTTCAGATCCATTCGTCATTGACCAAACCGAGTGGTGCTCAATCAAGATCCATGGCCAATCATTCATGCTCCACCAGATCAGAAAGATGATTGCCATGGCTTCGCTTGTCGTTCGCACTGGCTGCCCATTGGAGAGAATCACTGAATGTTTCAACCCGGATAAGGTGAACATTCCAAAGGCTCCAGCTTTGGGTCTTTTGCTCGAGCAACCGGTTTATTCTGGATACAACCAACGTCTTAATGACTTTGGTTACAACCCATTGGACTTCGGTAAGTATGAGAAGGAGATGCATGCGTTTAAGATGAAGCACATTTACGACAAGATTTACAAAGAGGAGGTCAGTGAGAATGTGTTCAATGCCTTCTACAACTTTATCGATTCTTATGCCACAGAGGGAGTGTTTGACTTCTTGACTGCCAAGGGTATCACTAAGGCTCAAAAGGTTGTTGAGGTCCCAGATGCTTCTAAGAATGGTGAGGATGTTGAAGAAACTGCTACCGTTGTTGTTCCAGAGGCAAAGAAGGTTGAAGAGAAGACAGAAGCTGTTGTTGCTGAGGTCCCAGTTGAAACTTCAACTGTGGAGGAGAAGAAGTCTAGAGGTTGTACCATCTGCTGATTGGTGACCTCTCATATAAGGACTGACTACGAAATGTGTTTTTACAAGAGCAGCACATTCCCCGTGTACTATATAAGATGCTCCCACGTCTCGCTATGTTGTTTTAGATTATAATTTGCTTTGAATTTTGATGTCTATTTCTTTTGTTAGCAATCAGATACCTCAAAAGAACGTAAAACACATGCAGTTAGGATCACTACTATATAAGCCGACCACCCATTCACAACCGTTTGCGGAGTCCAGGTATATGCAAAATATAAGAGAATACTGGTATCGACAGCTCTTTGTTCAATCTATATACAGCAGCTGTGATACCTGAAGACACCGAGATCCCCATACTCAAACCAAGGCCATAACCGAAAAAATGCATCATCATCATAACACTGCCAACGACTTCAATTCTGATAACTCAGCTTTGATCTCTCAGAAGGCAAAAGCTTTCTGTCAGTTGGTTCATACTCCTCCTTGGCCTTGGCCAGCATCTCATCCAACTGCTCCTTTGTGAACTTGTTGACAATCTCATCAGGTGCAACGAATCTGAATTTACCAAAGGCAAAATCCCTATCGCTCATCTTGGACAAGATGTATAGTTGTTCCCTCACATACTTCACCACAGCTTCCAAATGAGCGAAATCCATATCGGATCTGGCGTTGAACAAGTTTCTCCAGATGGCAGTTGCTAATGTAGCATCATCAGTTGCGAAACCTTCGTCATATGAACATACAAGACCTCTCAATTGGGAGTTGTAATCTTTGAGGTATGTGTCAGAGATTCTTGAAGAATTCACGTTCATCTCATCGTGCAGTCTGAGCTCCATATCTCTGAAGAAACGGTCGATGAGCTTCTGCTGGTAGTTTCGACCATATTTGAAAGGCATGGCTCTCATTCTTACACTGAGCATCCATGTGTGAAGGGCGGTGATTTGGAACCATTGTGAGAAGGTTCTTGGCAGTTTGAGGTCCTCGTAGAAGAATTTGGCAGAGCTACTGAGCTCCTCACCTTCGAACTGCAAACCCGGCTTCTTGCACTCAGCATAGTACACGGAGGCAGCGATGGGACCCGCACGGATTCTGTCCATGTCCAGTCTCATGGTGGCAATGACAATCTCACCCACCGTCTGCATGGACTTGGACATCTTGTAGCCCTCGGTCTCGTACTTGGAGTCGGAGAGCATCGGTCTCTTCTGCTTCGGCTTCACAGGAGCCACGTTGTCTGGGAGCTGGATGTGGATGGTGGAGGACTGGGCGATGTCACGTGGAGTCACCGGCTCCAGCTTCTTGACGTCCTTGATCTCTGCGGCGGAGGGCACTGTGTGTTTGAGGCGCACACCCTGTCTGGCCACAAGCGACACTGAGGTTGCCTGGCCGCGTGTGAGGTGTTGCAGCTGTAGTCTGAGCATCTTGCTGGGTGTTTGGATCTGGCGATGTGGCGAGTTGCTAGTGGTGGAGTTTGTAGCAGTTGGTGCTTCATTTAGTTACTGCTATCAAACTTTCCGCATCCGCCTCTGCTCTTTTTTTTTTTTTTTTTTCTTCTTCCAGCAGGATGGAGATGTCCGGATGTCAGCGGCCAATCACACACGGGGAAATCATAATGCTCTACTCGCCCTGAATACAGGTAGACATGGGACTACTGTGCAAAATGGTTTTCATTTAAATTAATCATTTCATTCAAACATGCATATCATAAAGTTTCTTTTTCATTTTTCAGCCAGATGCGCCCGTCTATCCGAGAATGCTTCCGATGCTCATCTTGTTCACCGGATGGTTCTCCTTGGTACGCTCTGAGTATTCCTTCTCCACTGGGGGGCCCTGTGATGGTAGTATGACTTTCTTTGGTGGTTCTTGTGCCTGTAATGGAACTCTCAAAGCCAATGGCTCTTTGTCAGAAGGCCCAGTGGTTGCAACTTCTTTAGTAACATCATCCGCACCCACGACTTCTTCAGCCGAGACCTGTGCGGATGTAGATTGTTTCTCTGAGGGGCCTTTCTTTTCGTGAGTGAATGTGGCAAGAGGTGGAAGCTGTGAGGATAGCTGTTGTGGTGCTTGCTCAGGCAATGCTAGTCTTCCTTGTTGTTCCATAGTTGATGTTGTTGAAGCATCAGAACTCATCAATGGCTGAGATGGTTGCACAGGCCAGTTCATGGACAACTTTGGAAGCTTATCGTCCAAGCCTAAGAACCCATACGATTCATCACACACAACATTGGATGTGTGGAACCCATTCGATGGCGTCTCTGCATTGTCAGTGGACTCTCCATCTGTCATCTCTTGATCACCATCATCATCAGTGTTTGACTTCTTTTCGGTTGAGCGATGACATGAGTAGCAGATATCACCTTTCTCTCCAGCAGTGAACCATTTCATGCTAACATCCCTTTTGCAAGAGTAACATTTCTTGGTGGAAGAGCTCAGAATCTTGGACTGGAGGTCTGGATAACGAATTCCCTTCAACATGTCAATAGCATCGGCAACGTCTCTGAATCTTGCCTGGACACCAGAGATCAGATTCGAACACCTCTTGGTATCTTGCAAGAAGAAATCCAATGCGGTTGAGTCGCCTGGGAACCTGGATCTTCTGAATTGATCCGTCATGAAACAGAACAAGGTTGGTTTGGCATGGTCAGCACAGTAAACACCAGGTTTCAAATAAGCAGACTCATTTGGAGAGTACTTCACACCTTTAGGTTCAATCTTTCCTTGTGGGATGAGCTCGAATCCAACTTTATAACTCTTGCTGTGTAAGATGTCAAACATTGGGACGTACTTCTGACACTCAACACAATTGGCCTTTAGTTCGCCTTCCAAGTGGAACTTAGCCTTTGCCTTTGGTGTAGCAGCAAATGGCTGTAGCGTCACAACACTCTCAACCTGTGTCTCTTCCGAGAACAATGCACACAACACATGGACCCAACTTCCATTGCGTGTTCTCTTCATGGCTGGGCGAACACCATCAGACTGGGTATCGTCACATCTGCACAAAACGCAGGTATAATCCTGCGAAATTATTGGATGAAGGCCATTCGAACATGCATCACAACACCAAGCTCTGTTGCTCTCATGATCAGCTGGAATACCATAACAACCTGGATGTACAGTAACGCCGCATGATTGACACGGGACTGAGCTTGTAGGAGCCACCAAGTCACGACATACACCACACGAGCCACCGACTCTTGAAGGCCTTTCAGTTTTGTTTGAGTGTCCATTGTGTGTGGATACTCCGGTTTGAGGAGTGGAGGCTCTAAATCTTGGACGGTGGTTGTAGGCAAGGGAAGTGATTTCATACAACTTCTCGACAACTTCACGATGAATTGTGAGAGGGTTCGAGTCTGGAACCAAAGGCTGAACAATAATCTCAATCCTTTCCTTTGGTGGCTCCTTTGTCGAAGACTTGGTCTTTCCCTTCTTCTGTTTAGCTGGTGTTGTTTCAGGAGTTGGTGTCAAAGGTTGAACTGATGAAGATTCTGTAGATGGAGTAGGATCCTTAGCAGGTGCCTTCTTCGGCTTCTTCTTGTATGTCACTTTCTCTCCATTTGCAACTGCTGCTTTGGTAGCTGTGATCAGTTCTGCATCATCAACAAGTTCTTGCTCAATCTTCTTCTTCCAAGTAGATCCTCCCTTGACGTTCCACTTCTTCAACACTTCGACTGGGTCTTCCCAAACAACAGCGTATCTTCTCCAAAGTCTTGCACAACGTAAACAAAGAGCAGAGATTGCATTTGGGTCACCTTCTGGATTCTGCTGGCCATAGCATCTGAACCATTGTACAGTATCTTCAGTCTGACAGTGTTTACAGATGAATCTCCTCGTTGTGGACTTGTTGACCTCGTACGAAGAGTCATCAGCAGCGTTGGCAATCTCAGCATCTTCAGCAGAATCTGTTTTCTTGGATCTGTTGTTCTTCTTGCGGCCTTCAAAGTTGTCCCAGATTTGATGACCTTGTGGGGTTTTCTTCCACAAGTAGTAAAATCTCACAATCATGGAGAACGGTTGTGTCTTGACTTCCTTGTAAGTTGGCCATAATTCTGAACCATACTTACGGATACCATTCTCAAACTTCTGGATCTCTTGAGCTGTGAATGTTGGCTCCTTGAGGATTTGACGAGTGAGACCCTTGTTGAGAGTCATGGCTTTGTCAAAGTCAAAGTTGGAATCAAGCAAGTGTTTTAGACAGGTATCAACAAAGTTTGGGGTATTTGGAAGAAGGGAGATTGCCTGTGCAATTGGACCACAGTCAGTGAGGTACTGATCAATCTTGTCAAGAGCGTCTGCATCTTCAGGATTTTTCCACATGAGAGTGGCAGTGTCATCACCACCTCTTTCGATGTATCCCTTAGGTCTTGGTTGCAACCAATGTGGGAATTCTTCTGGATCTTTGCCTTGATACTCTTGGGGTAGCTTCAATGGAGGTTGTTCCTCTTCCTCTTCAGCAGATGCTTGTGATCCTTTCTTCTTTCTACCCATCTTCACGGGCTTCTTGAACATACTGGGTGTCTGATATTCTTCATCGAGCTCTGTATAGTCAAAGTAGGAGACAGTATGACCAAGCCAGTCAGGCAACCCCGTTAGCTGATGTTTTGTTCCCAATCGTGAAGCAGCTCTGGCGTATGGTCTGTCTTGTAGGTCTAGAGCATCCTCCAACTTAGCATGCATACCTAGGTACCTGTAGTTCCACTCTTCAAGGTTTCTTCTGTCCTCAATGGTCAGGTGCTTGTCCCTAGCCAAGAACTGAATAGCTGATTCCTCGTAAGCTGGAACATTCGTTGGCTCTGTAGACGGTGAAGCTTCCGGCATTTCAACATCCTGATCACCGGCGGACGAAGGTGGAGTGGTGTCTAGTGGCTCGGACAACGCAGCAAACTCCGTTGCCATCTTCTTCTGCTCAAGCTTTTTTGTACATGTGATACAAGACCAAGCAAAGCCCCTTGCTGGCTTCTTCAGTAATGGTGGATCCAGACAAAGCATGTGATAGAAGTCATGACACTCACAACATTGGATTGAGTCCTGTGGAATGCACCACTGATTGCATTTCACACAGTTCTTTGGTCTGTGAAGCATATCCTTGGCCTTACCGAGCTCAACAAAGATGTACTGGAATCTCTTATGGAGTGCTTCCTTGTAGTTTGGAGGAAGGTGTACCAGTGCCTCTGTGGGTATAACATCGTAGAACTTAATCATGTATCTGTCAAACAACTTGTCGAACCAGAAATGGTTCGGTTGTGCCCTATACTGGTCCAGGTCTGAAATCTCGTCCTTGTGCTTAACGGTACAATGTCCACGGAAACTCGTCAAGGGACAAGTGTCTGAATGCATAGATGCGTAGAGTACTCGCGTGTCTGATGAATGCTTGGAGATGTCTCTGGAGCGGTACCACCAGTTCACCTTGAACATGTAGTTTTCCGCGGGCTCCTTGCCAGCAGCGAGCTTCTTGGTGCTTGAGCCCTGAGACTTATTCTGCTCTTGCTTCTTCACAAAGCCCATGATTCTGGCAATGTAGTAGGGCTCGCCTGGTGGCTCGCAGATGAGGTATATCGAGTCGTCCTTGCGGATGGTCTTTCCACCCTTGAGCACGAGCTCGATGCCGTCCTTGATGTAGGCGCCTTGGAGGTTGATGATGGTTGAGAAGCGCTGGCTCACTGGCACGGAAGACGGCTGCCAGTTCATCGGGAAGCCATACTCGTCCTCAGAGCTGGCTGCAGCTGGGGACGCCTCCTTAGTCGATGTGGCCGAGCGCTCTCTGGGACGCTTCTTCGAATCCTTAGAGTCCTTGGAGTCCTTGGTGGTCTTCTGATCCGGCGACTGCTTCTGCTCTTTCTGCTCCTTCGCCGTCTTGGGCGGCAGCGGGTCCACTGGGCGCTCCACGTAGTCCACCTTGGCCTTCATGCGGCGGGGACGGGCAGAGTCGGTCATGGCGGCTAGTGTGCTTTCTGCTTCAGTGTAGCGGTGCTGTGGGTGGTAATGGCAGCGCTGGTGGACAAGAGGAAGAGAAGTGGATTTGTCCCAGCTTTTATTTTCACCGCGCGGGCCGTCTTTCTGTCTCCCAAACTCCCTCACCTTACCGCCCACCACCACTGGTTTCTGTCCACCAAATGGCTGATCCTTCTAGAAGTAGAGTCATTGTCTAACCACGGTAGATATCTAAGTTCTATGAGTTTCTACTGTAGCGACGACCGCAGTGCCTAAACTAAGGGGCGTCTGTGCGGTCCTTTGTGTTCTGAAGTGCTCACGTGCGTTTCTTAAATACATACGATCGTTTGTTCACTCCGTGCGAGGTTTCTTAGTAACCTTCTCTTCGTCTTCACCGGTTTCGCTGTCACTGTCAGAATCCTCAGCATCTCCACCATTGGTGTAGCTAGGAAGTTCGTCATCTTCAGCTGGTCTTTTTGGCTTCCTCTCTTGCACTGGAGGCATAAAGTTTGGATCATTTCTCTGCTTCCGGAGTAGGGCACGCTCGCCCCATTTCTGCTTAATCTCTGGAGCAATAGCAATCAATTGCTCTTTGGTCACAGCATCCTTGATACTCATAAGCACTTTCTTGACCACATTGATGTGATTACCATTGGCCTTGTCATCACGGAATCGAAGAAGGTGCCAGTTGTTTCGCCCATCTCTATTACACTCCACAATACGTTCCTCCAACGGTTCATTGAGCCCTTTGAGCTTGTCCCATTCACTGGATGTGCATGTCAAATCTCCAAAGTATGAATATGATGATTGTCCACGGTCGTTGTCTCCCTCCCATACGTGTAGTTCGAGTGTTGGTTGGACGTCGTAGTTTGGATAAGTACGGTCCGGGTCTCGTTCATCCAAGTCCTCATCAACAAACATTGGGATCTTCAAATGCATCTTGAAATCAATGGTATTCTCCTCTGATGGCTTCCATTTCAATAGCGTCTCATCGGTACCAAAACGGTACGGCGTCTCTGCACATGTGAAGATCAAACCATCACTCACATGCGGTAGGTTCTTCATCGACTCAAACAGCCCTGGGATCTTGTAACTCATGGCCATGTTTTTGAGACCAAGTTTGAATGGAAATGCCTCACAATCTTTTGGATATTTCGTTCTCAATTCGATGTAAGGTCTGAAGAACTCAAAGTCCAGATAACCAAGTCGTTTATCCAAAGGTTTCCCCGTGATGTCATTTCCGCTCATGCACAAACAATCAAACATCAAGTACCTCATCTCTTTATGAACTTTTCCATTAACCTCTCTTTTTTGAATCACCAACTCTCCATCGATAATTGTACCATCGTGGAACCTATCCTCTTCGCCTACGCGAGGGAAGTGGAAGTTGGGTACACGAAAATATTGGTTCTCTCTCGTTATGAGGAACACCGTCTCAATCCCGTCTGGATCGGATATGCAAAGCATCAGACAACGCAGTCCATCAGACTTCTCACATACGAAGTAGTCACGGCGAAGAAGGAACTCTTCAATATGTCTTGCTTGGAAGGAGACTGGTTGTGAACCGGGGAAGGCGTGTCTTCTGTATCCGATGAATTCGTTCACTCTTGCCCTAAGTTCATGGGTAATGGACTCATTCATCTGGTCACCGGGCATCACCGGGACATCTCGATCTTCGAACATCTTTTCTCTGATAATTGGCGAGTTTCTGGGTCAATTGATGTTGTGCAACTGAAGCCGATGCCTATCAGCTTGCCGTTGTTGTCGTGTTTTTTTCAAAGCACCATGAGCTTCAAGATTCAGGGGCCATCCTCATCGTTCACCCAACGCAATACCACCACGTATACCGTGAAATACGTGAGAAATATAATTTAGTGACATTTCAAATGATTAAGTTAATGAGTAGAAGATTTATCTTTACTTTGACCTCCTTATTAGTGGGGAGGAGACCGTCTCCCCGGCAACGCGTTTTGGACGTGGTAGGGGCACACTAGAGGCCTTTGGCGGGTTACCCGGTGTCCACGATGATCATCACGAACGGGAGGAGACTAGACAGAGCTTCCTGACTTTACACTTAGCCGCTGCCCAAGGTCATCAACAGACGCCACCGCCACATCCACAACCAAGCCAACCGCCTCGCTGCAACTTGTCTCTCACATCAAGAACATGAATGGAACGCTGGGACGACGCACCGCTGGGGTGAAAGAGCGGGGCGTTACGCAGACGAAGCAGTTCCATGGAATGGCACACTTGAGAGACTACGAAATATCGGGGAAGTTGGGCCAGGGAACGTTTGGTGTCGTGTACAAGTGCATCAGTAGGAAGAATGATCACTACGTCGCCATCAAGAGAATTCTGCAGAAGGATATCGGGAGCCCGTTCCCTGTGACGGCGTTCAGAGAGATCACTGTGTTGCGTGTGCTCAAGCATGAGAACATCATCGAGCTGATTGAAAACATCCACGACAAGCCAGACTCATGGCAGCTGCCTCGAGAGGACTCTTCATTAACAGGGAAAGCTTTCTTCCTTGTCTTCCCATACATGTCCTATGATCTCACGGGTATTCTTCACAATCCAGAGGTCCAACTTACCGAAGAGGATAACAAGTCCATTATGGTACAGATGCTCAAGGGCCTTGATTATATGCATCAAGAGGGATTTCTTCATCGTGATATCAAGGCATCAAACATTCTTATAAATCACAACGGTCTTCTTAAGATTGGTGATTTTGGTTTGGCAAGATTGTATAATGGGGATCGCCCCACATTGGACCAGCCTGGAGGAGGCCACGAAGCAATGACAGAGCTCATTATGACACGTTGGTATCGTGCACCGGAGATCTTGTTCAGTAACAGATATTACACAACTGCAGTTGATCTTTGGGCAGCGGGCTGTATCCTCGGAGAGTTATATGAGAAGAAGCCTATTCTTATAGGCAGGGATGATATTGATCAAGTTTATGAGGTCTTCAAGTTGGTTGGGTCAGCGAATGATTCAACGATGCCTGGATTCAAAGAGTCGAAATTGATGAGCAAGATTACTATCGTGCCAACAGTCAACACGATGGAAGAAAGATTTGGGAATCGAATGTCACCTGCTGCTTTGGATCTTTTGGAGAACTTGCTCCTTCTTGACCATAAGAAGAGATTCACTGCAACAAGAGCACTTGAACACGAGTGGTTTACTGAGGAATATCCATTACCAGGAGAAAGAGTCGTCACAAATTTTGCTGAGTGCCATGAAGCTGACATTAATACCATGAAAAAGTCACATGCGGCCACAGCAAACAAGACAAACCTACTCTCTTTGACGATCCCAAGAGCCACACAAGGTCTTTCCCAAAAGCACACACCGCTGAAGTCATCCCAACAGCAACATAATGGATTTGAGACAGTGTCCCCATCACGCTTGGAAAGCGAACGTAAAGGCTCCAAGACACCCGCTCAACAATCTCTACCACAGACGAAGAGAACCAGACGCGCACCAGGTTTCCAATCATATACTGGTCTTCTCAGAAACCTCAATAATGGACTCAACCCACCGCCCTTGGCCAATCTGACAGCTGTACCAGACGTTGAATCAGCGCCTTCGCACACATATACATCAGCCTCAGCAACGACACCAGGCTCATCTGTTCCCCCACACATCTCATCACAAAACGACACACCAGAAACCTCAGAGCTGCCAACACAATTTGTTCCAATGAATTCATTCAGAGTAAACACTGTTCTACAACCCCCTGAATCACTGACAAATATCCTTCCAGATTTGCCTCCACCACCGGTACCGTCAATCCTGCAAGAATTACCAACGGGCCCAGCATCATCACAAAGCCACATGAATCAGGAAAAAACAAACGATGTTGCAATTAAGTTACCACTTCCTCCACTTGAGTCATTAAATGCTGTTTCTGCAGTGGTTCAAATCCCAGCTGGTCCAGTGAATGCCCCACCTGTTGCCCCTCCACCACCAGCACCATCCTACATGAATTCAGCCTTCCCATCACAATCAAAGGGCGGTTGGGAGATGGGTTCTAACCGTACAGATGCAGGAAACTGGAGACACAATCGTCCTAGTAACGATTACGATTACTCTAGAGGTGGGAATGGTCGTGGTCATGGAGATCGTGGTGGCTACACCAATCACCACCAAGGAAAGGATAATTACAGAGGGTCCAATGACAGATATAGAGAAGGTGACAGATATAGAGATGGTGAAAGAGGTTCACATAGGGACTTCTATGGTGATGGAGAAGGGTCATATAAGGATGATTCGAGGTACGGTCAAGGTTACAGTGGCTCACGGTATCCTAGCAGACAATCTGTCAACTCACAGAACCCACACAAGAGACCCCGTCGTGCCTCCAACAATGGAAGTGTTGATTACTGAGTTTGATACGCTATTAATTATGTGTGATTTTTTGCTGTTCTGCCGTTTCATTGCGGAAAACTGGGTTAATGTTTTGCATATGTCATGAATGGACAAATACTTTAATGACGACCGCCAAGAGTTCAAGTGATGAGTATACCAACAGCGCTTTGAGGTTATACAATGTTACGCGACCCTACAAAAGGTAAAATATAAGGATGAGGAGTACATTCTACTATTGAGCTTATTTCTTACCCTTCTTTTTGTTCTTCTTCTGCACAGCAGAAGCACTTGGTGTACCAGCTCTCACCGATGATTCTTCGGTGGTGTGATCAGCAGTACCACCTTGTGTTGCGTTCTTCGCCTTCTTACCCTTCTTTGGCTTATAGTAAGAGCGATCCTTCATTGGCAACCATCTTTCAGGATCTGGAAGTTTGGTTTCGTCAAAGTTTGCAGGTAGGTGACGTGGTTTACGTGCCTTCTTCTTCACAATCTTTGACTGATGTTTCTTCACAACCTGTTGAGATTGAATACGAGCAGTAGATTCAGAGACAAGAGAATCCACTGTATGCGTTGTGAGTTGGTTGAGAGGGGTAAGTTGTGTTGATGGTTGGGAAACGTCAAGTGCCACAGTGATTAGTGGTGATGGTGTGGTGGAGCTGAGAGATTCCAAGAGGGATCTAGCTCTATCTGATGTATCTGGACGTGAAAGGAAATAAAGTGCAAATGCAGTGAGGAATGAGTGTTCTGATGCGGTGAGCGATGTGAGCTTGGACTCAAAGATGGATGTAATTGATTCAAACAATGCGATTGCCTTTGGCTCAGATCCAATGGCATCATAAAGGGAGAGCAAGGCACCAGTGATTCCTGGAGCTAAACGGGACTCATCTGGAAGTGATTCCAAGGAGAAGATCGCAGCATCCAAGTTTCCAGCATTGATGTTGAGTTGTGCAGATGCCAATGCTGCTGGAACTGTCTTGGTGTTTTTGGAATGCTTGATTGATCTCTTTGCAAGTGTGTTCAATGACTCGCTATCGTCAAACGTGACTCCAAGTTTGGCGAAAGTGGCAAACACCTGTGATGAGACATCCGAAGTGGATGATTTGTGAGCATGTACCGCCTTTCCAGCTCTTGTTGCCAGTCTGTAGTAGTTTTTCCAAAGGGAACTACTTTGATGGTCAGATAGACGAGAGCTGATCTCGTTGATCTTGTTTGGGAAACCGAGCTCTTTCAGTAGAAGAACGGCAGATGTCGTTGTTTGAGAAGTTGCAATCACATTGTTTGACAGCACCAATGATGCAAGAGAGTCATCAACATTCTGTTCCTCAAGTTCTTTGAGAATCTCACCCGCTTCCTCAGTTTCTCCAAGTGATGAGAGCACAAATGCACGTTGTAACACAATTGGGGCAACTTCCTCATTGAGATCCTCAGGCTTTCCATCAAACTCTTCACGACACTTGAATTCTGCCTCCTTGACGAGCTCAAGTGATTTCACAGCATCTCCACGTGCCAATGCGAGGATGGACTCATTGAATACATAATCGTAAGAATCAGTGTCTCCAGATGTGGATGGTGTGATTGTCTTGTCGAGGACGCCAGATGTGACACCATCAGCGATAACGGCACGCTCGTTGATAGCGAGATCTGCAGCCTCCTCCGAAGATGTAGAGTCAGAAGACAGTAGTTGCTGATACAATGAGAGGGCAGATTTGTAGTCGCCTTCACGGTAGAGGAACTGTGCCTTGAGATGGAGAAGTCCCCTGTTGGAGTCCACCGAGAGCTTGTCGAAGGCGGTTCTCAGCTCCGCATTGAGGTTGAGCTTGTACAGCACGTAGAGTCTCTCCAAAACGAGGTGGTCCTCAGGGTCAGCCTGTGGGCCGTACTTCTTGAGGACCTTGTGTGCCTTGATGTAGCGGTCCATGTTGATGAGGGCCACCACGGTGAGTCTGAGTGCGCGGTTGTCATGTGGCGCATTCTTGAGGATGTCGAACGCCTGCTCGAAGACGGTTTCGTGGTCATCGTTGGTGGTGTGCACCTCCAGCTGCTTCAACAGCGACGAGAGAGAACTCATTGTGTGAAAATGTGCTTGTTTCGTGTTCAAAATGCTGGAGGAAAAAGTGTCGATGTCTCGTTGTTCTGTTTTGTTCAGCTTCAACGTCCACCAGCCGATTCTGAATTCTGAATTTTTTTCGGTAGCGGGACACACGGCCTCTGCGCCATGAAAATTCGCGGGGAGCACTTGAACTCTCATCGAGCAGCTTTTCTCTCTCATTTAGGTGCTATTTAACCGGCTTAAAGGAGATATATGGACTTGTGATGTTACGGAGACCACTAACAGTACGAAGTGAGGCGGTGAGGTTTTTCTCTACGTCTCAAACGGCCGCCAAGAAGGCCAGACGGATGCCCATGAAGCGACTGGTGGTGCCCGTTGAGAAGAGAGTCCAGCAGATACAGGCAGAGAAGGAGCAGCTGAGGCAGCGGCTCAAGCAGGACAAGGTCAGAGAGCAGTTCAACAAGGTGGCTGCAGAGAGAAGATCCAAGCTGCAGACCAAGAAGAAAGACCGCCTCCAACTGCCCGTGCTGGAAAACTTCAGGAAGCAGGACTTGCAGGACGGTGAGAACCTGGTGCACAAGATTGAAGAGTTTGGAGAGCTCAGGCTTCTACCCGAAGTGAGAACAGCCATCATGGACCAGATCAGCAGGGAGACTGTGCTACGTGCTGACAATTTTGAGAACCAGAGGGACGTTTATCTTGAGGATCAGATACCAAAGCCAACACCAATCCAGATCATCGCCATCCATCGTATGGCCAAGAGTCTCATGGAGAAGAACGTCAAGACATACACACTCGCAGCGGAGACTGGTTCTGGAAAGACCTGGGCTTACCTTTCACCACTCGTGGATTTCTTGAAACGCCAGGAGGCTGAAGACGATTGGAATACCAAGAAGGACAAGGCCATCATCAGATCCGTTGTTCTGTTACCAACCCACGAGCTGGTTGACCAAGTTTATTCATCGGTTGCAGGTCTTACATCTTCGTTGGGATTGAAGTCTTTCAAATGGGGACACAAAGAGGGTCACATGGACTTCATTAAAGCTTTTAAAGGAAGAATCGATATCTTAGTGACCACGCCAGGAAAGATCTCCACAGTGGATAACATCCATGCCATTTCTCGCCCAGAGCACCTATTTGGACACGTGAGGTTCGTGGTTGTTGATGAAGCTGACACGTTGATGGACCGTTCTTTTGTGGAATTGACACATGCTGCATTGAGAAAGATGCCTCGGATCACAAGACTGGTGATGTGCTCAGCTACAGTGTCAAGTCAATATAACGATGCACTACAGAAGATGTTCCCAGGGTCAACGCCACAACTTCTCATCTCACCAAGAACTCATGCTCCACCAAAATCTGTCAAGTTCACGCTCATTGATTCAGATGTGGCTCCATACCAAGGTTCCAAGATCAAGGCGCTTGCCCAGGCGCTATATGCAATTCATAAAGACGGAACAGAACAGGCTCATGAGAAGAGATGTGTTGTGTTTGTCAACTCCAAACCTGATGCTGTGGCGGTTGCTAAGAAACTCTCTGAGGTGTATGGACACGACGCTGTCAGTCTTACGGGTGAGGACTCTCCAGAGGAACGTGCACAAAAGATTTCCGTGTTTGTGAATCCACCAAGACCACTTCAATCTGAAGACACTGATAACCGGAAGCCAGCCGAAGAGTTCAAGGTCCCAGGATCAAACATTGTGCTTTCTAAATCACCAGAATCATCACCAGAACAAAGCGCAAGAAAGCTGAAAGTGTTGGTGACCACAGATCTTGCCGCACGTGGAATCAACTTCTTTGCCGTTCGTAATGTGATTCTTTATGACTCTCCAAACACATCTGTGGACTTGATCCACAGAATTGGCAGAACAGGAAGAATGGGTCAGAGTGGTCGTGTGATTGTGATCATGGACAAGAAGACGAAGCCGTGGGTGAAACAGCTCGTGAAAAAGAAGCGTTGATGATGTAAATAGATATGGGCATACAGCTTCATTGAATTAATGCATTCATGTACATAACAATGATTCTAGATATGATTTGATGTCACTTCAGGGAACCAGACAACTGCATTCACAGCCCAACGTCGGTACTCATCGGGCGGGCCTTGTACGCGAATGTGCCTGGATCCATGCGCTTAACTTGTTTTACGTTTTACACTTCAACACCTCCCCACCCCCACCCGGCTATTTAAATACCAGCAGTCCCCATGCAAAGTTCCCTTGAGCCATACTCTTTCCAACATGGCAACTTGGACGACCAGTTCGAAGCATAGATGAAGTCATTCCGGGGAAACGTGGACTACACTCTATACCTCGTCACAGACTCCACGATGCTGCCAAAGGGCAAAACGCTTCTCTCGCAGGTGGAGGAGGCACTGGAAGGTGGTGCCACGGTGGTCCAGCTTCGTGAAAAGAACATCAGCACGGCTCAATTCATCGAGACCGCCAGAGAACTTCACAAGCTGACCCAGAAGTATGATGTCCCACTGCTCATCAACGACAATGTCGAGGTTGCCCTCGCGGTGGACTGTGAAGGTGTACACGTTGGTCAAGACGACATGTCCGCAATGGAAGCCCGGAGGCTAATCGGCCCTGATAAGATCCTTGGACTCAGTGTCTCTAATGTCGAGGAGCTGGGAGCAGCCCTGGAGTTGGACCCTGAAGTGCTCGATTACGTTGGTATCGGTGCCGTTTACGGTACACAGACAAAGCAACTGGAGAAACCTATACTTGGTCTTTCTGGTATCACAAAGGTTATGCAATTCATGGAAGATTCAGGACGGGTGATTCCAAACGTTCTCATTGGTGGGCTTCATCTCAATAATATCACCAATACCCTTGTCAAAAGTACCACTCGAAATGGATTGAAGACAAATGGTGTTGCTGTTGTCTCCTCGATAATGGGATCCGATGGGGCACTGGAATCCGCAACACTGCTTGCCAGTTTAGTCAGAACTGCACTATTCACGCCTTCCACTCTAATGGAGAGAGTCAGGTCTAGAAATCCCCTCATTCATCACCTGACAAACAACGTTGTGAAAAACTTCAGTGCTAATGTCACATTGGCAATTGGTGCATCACCAATCATGTCGGAGGCCTCGGAAGAATTTGAAGATCTTGCACACATACCAGGAAGTGCACTTGTCCTGAACACGGGAACCATTACCAAAGACCTTGAGGATTGCTATATGAAGGCAATTGAAGCTTACAAGCACAAGTGCATTGTCTTCGACCCAGTTGGCTGCGGTGCCTCAGAATTCAGAAGGAATTTCAACCAGTCCATGCTTGACAAATTGAAGAACGTTGACAAGCTTGTAATCAAGGGTAACTCGTCGGAGATTTGTGCTCTTGCTGGCTTTGATGTCAAGCAGAAAGGTGTCGATGGAGCAGCTGCTATCAAATGGGTGGATACATCTCGCGCTGGCCTCATACTTTCAACACAGTACAAATGTATCGTCTGTGTAACAGGCGAGGATGATCTCATCTTTGACAAATCCGGGCACTACTACGCTGTCAGAGGTGGCCACGCTCTGATGGGTCAGGTTACGGGAACTGGATGCTCATTATCCAGTGTCATTGCATCTTTTTACTCCCATAGGGGAGCCACCTCATTTGAGGTTATGATGGCTTTGAGGATCTACAAGGCCGCAGGGAAGAAGGCGGCCCTTTCGAGTGATGGGCCGGGGTCGTTCACTCCCAACTTCCTTGATAAGCTATACCAGATTACTACTGGCAAAATCGTGCACGATGATCCGGATCACGATCATATTCCATCATTAGTCGGTCTACCTTGGAGTCTGGATGACCTACATAAAACATAACTCAATGGAAGTCACAAGAACACCTCATCTAGTGTAATATCGTATAATTGTCTCCCACATTACAATCCAGTGACCCTACGAGGCCATTGTGGACGGTTTTTCACAATCCATGGGTGGTTCTTCACCTCGGCCAAGGGGTATCTCTTCTCTGGCTCGTACTGCAACAACCTCCTTATCAAATCAGCAGCATCTGGACTGACAAATGCTGGAATCCTCAAGTCTACCCTGGCAATCCTGCGGTACGTGGAGTCACGGAACTCTTCTTCAAACGGTGGTTGCCCCACCACTAGTTCGTAACACAAGATTCCCAAAGCCCATACATCCACGCGGTAATCGTGGTCTTTGGCTTCCACCATCTCTGGTGGCAAATAGTCCAATGTGCCACACATTGTAGATCTCTTTGAAGATGGTGCATGTACACTCCAGCCAAAGTCACTGATCTTGATGATGTTGTCAAATCCAACCAAAATGTTTTCCGGCTTGATATCACGATGTATGATGTTTTTGGTGTGAAGATATGTCAAGGCTTCTGCCATCTGGTAGATGTAATGTGACGCATATATGTCGGTGAACCTCTTCTTTCGTCTCAACGACTTGTAAAGCTCTCCATTGATCACATACTCCAAGATCAAGTACACACGAGAGTCATCATGGAAGTATCCATACAATCGGAGAATATTCTCGTGTCTCAAGTTCGATTGGATCTCCACTTCACGTCTAAACTGCTTCTCCACTTTGTATTCCATCAACTCCTTTTTCTCCATCACTTTCAATGCACAGACAAACCCTGTAGCTCTGTCCTTGACACAGTAGACCTTACCGAACTTCCCCTTACCCAACTTACGGCCGATCTCGAAATCGTTCAATGTGTAGTGTCTCAGCGGCACGCTAGAGTCTTGCAAGATCGAGAGCGGAGTAGACTTCCGTACATCAGTGGAGAGACGTCTTCCATCATTGTTAGGTTGTGTTCTGTGGACACGGCGTGGTGAAACAGCATTGTGCGTTGCAGCGATTGTGGGTGCCATGTATGAAGGGATGGATGTGTTTGTCAGTTGGGGTTTGGTTCCAGAGAGGCGCATGTTGGTGTTGAGACGAGAGGTGTGCCCGAGTTTCATCTTTGATAAAGGGGCTCGTTTTGTAGGCACTTGTCTCTCCTTCGTTCTTCCTGGCTGGTGGATGATGCTGTTAGTACTCCGATGTGTCTGTATGTGTTTGTTGTGGTGATCCAAAGACACTCACCCTTTCAGGCTCTCGTTGTTTGTACTCCATCGAGAGACGGTTCTCTATCCTGGACATGACAAATTCCTCCTTTTATGAGTGCTGGAGCGTGTCCAACCGGCTCCAATCGAGAATTGCGTGTGACTCTGGTGGTCTTTTGTGGTGGTGATCTGTGTAAACCTGAGCTCCTGGCTTGAGAATTCAAGTTCCGCTGCGCGAAAATTGCCACATCAGGATGAATGTAAACAAACCAGATCTCGCATCAAACGGGTTCGCGACCGACGGCATGCCGCCGGCTCCATCTCCACCTCGAAATTTTCAGCGAGTTTGGCACTCAAGTTGATGCGCTTTTCTCTTGGGAATTATTAAGTGAACAGTGCGTCAGGATGATTGATCAGGCAGAGGGAATCAAGAAGCTGGTGGAATGGTCTCTGGATAACGGTTGTACTGTCTCGGAGCGGTTGCAATTCCAGTATGAGCCCAATCGTGGAGTATTTGCTACCGCCAAAGAGGCATATACAGCTGAGAAACCACAACTTAGGGTACCTACCAAGTTGATCATTCACGGAGGCGTCGCAGAGGAGTACTTTGGAAAGGTTCTTGCTCCTTCAGAGACAAATCTGAATGGTACATTGAAACTACTATGGGCCAAATTGAAATTTGGCACTAATACAGTAGTGAATGGGACGGATTTGAACGAGTTCTACAAGCCTTACATTGCATTGCTTCCAGAGGGAAGAGAGACTGGGTCGCTGTTTTATTGGACCTCGAGTGAGCTGCATCTCCTGGATAACACAAATATTGGGGGCTCACTCCCTGCCAAATTCCAATGGTGGGTTGATGAGTGGTTCAATGCTGTCTCCGATCTTCCAAGTGTTCACAGATCTGAAGATATCGAAGAAGACTTGAAGTTCAAGGAGGAGTTCAAGACGATGAATAGGGAGCAACTTCTCGACAATATTCTGAACGTTAAAAGCTGGACGAGCTTTGGTGCATACTTATGGTCCACAGTTATCTTCACATCTCGTGCCTTCCCTCACAGAATCATCGATCCTACAGCAAATGATGGGCAGGCCATGTTTGTACCACTGATCGATCTACTGAACCACAATAATTCTACATTGATTCAATGGAATTTTGAAAAGACATCAGATGAGCAGTATTTCACAATGCACAACCTTGATCACATTGAAGCTGGTGGGGAAGTGTTCAACAATTATGGAGCGAAGGGCAATGAAGAGTTGCTGATGGGATATGGATTTGTGCTCGAAGGCAATGCAAATGATTCAGTTGCACTACGTGTCAAACCTCCATTCGGTGCTGTTGAACTTGCAAAGGAATTGGGAGTTCATATTCCAAGGATTGATGACTACACATACCATGCTTTTGCTACGGATGAAGCTGAAGGTGAAGCACTCACGGAGGAAAACTACACTGGTCTATTGTACTTTTTGAACAAAAAATCACTGTTACCAGAAAATCTCATTCAACTGTTTATGGTTCTTCTCTCAAATGACAACGAAGATGGATTCACACCACGTCAAAAACTTTCTGCACTACAGAATTTGAGAAAGGCACTCGAGGCCAAGTTGGCAGCTTTGAAGAAGGACGTCAACGTCGACAATTCCACGATAAGTAAACACATTCTCAGAACTGCACAGATATACCGCAAGGGCCAAGAGGACATATTCAAGGCCACTCTCGCCCAGATCAAATCCACGGAGAAGGAAATACTGCACACGTACAGATCACATGTGTTGTCATTGAAAAAGATCTACAAAAAGGACTCCAGGTTCCGTGAAGGTCTAAAGATATTTGGATTCCAAACGTGGGATGAAGTCGATGACGGTCAAGAGGAGGGTGATTCAGAGCTGCTATTTTCCCTTTGGGTTCTTCTCCATAGTGAGATTCCAGTTCTTGAAGGCGATGAAGAGACTTATGCCGCACCAGGTTGGGTCGGTGGGTACTACGACACTTTCAAACAGATGGGTGTTCCAGATGAGATTGTTGCACATAGACGCCTGGTTCAGATTCAGCAACGATTCGCCAATCATCCACTGGGGAAGTTCATTACGCGAGAGAATATTGCTGTTGCTGAGCGAGTGGTACAGCTGAACAGTTATGTGAGAGGTACCTACGATGAGGTAATCTTGGTTGAACCTGGTATTGAGTTGGAGTAGAAGGGAACCGGGGAAATATTATTCTTGCACGCATTACTTTTCTCTAAATCTGATGATCACTCAGGAAGGTATCCAAGCTTGAGAGCAGTCTCTATACGTTCAATCTCAGCAAATGTAGTGGCTTTCTTGAACTGCTCCCTCAGCGCTTCCTTCTCCTCCTCCGTCAACTTCACTCGAGTTTTTTCTTCAACCTCAACGTGTGTAGTGAGACTGAGATGTTGAGTGGCCAAAGCAGTTGGCGAATCAGTGGTGCCGAAGAGCTCCTTTGCCCTGTGCTGTTCCTTCTGGGTGACACGCTCAAAGTCCAGAACTTTCAAGGTTGGAATCAGGGATATCACCAGTTCTCTGTAGTTTTCTGTGGAGCAAACAGGATTTCCCTCAAGGTAAAGATTTTCCAAATGGGAACAGGTCTTCAGTGGCTCAAGAGAATTAAAATCGGCAATATTGTTGTTCACCAAGCTGAGCGTTGTCAATTGCGGCACACTTGTTGGTAAAGAGCTTTGTACCGTCGAGATTCTGTTATTTGCAGCCAGTAGAGTTCGGAGCTTCACCAATACTGGGATCCCAGAACCAAGTGTCCGTAGATCGTTGTCAGTAACGTCTAATGTGTCGTGGATGTCTGCGAGATTCTCTGTCTGTTCAAGCATGGGAAGAGCCATGCTTCGTAGCGACAGTACTCTGTCACCGAGAGCGTTGATGTATGATGGAGCATACTGGACAAGTTGGGAAGTCAGCCTCATGTTGAGGGGACTGTTATGGGAACCTGTTGTACTTGTAGATGGGAAGTACCTCGTGGTTGTGTTTGGTGCTGGTTCTAGCTTAGTTTTCTTGGTGAGGAAGCTTGTCCGTGTGAATAGCGGCGACTTTGATTAGTCTACTACTGAAAGCGCAACACAGGGATTGAAATGCTGTTAAGCACTTCAATCGAGATATCACCATGGGTCAAGATCTCCCTTTTATAGTTTCACAGAAGTCACGGACCAACAAGAAGTATCGCATCAATGGATTCCTGGTCGGAAGTAAGACATGTCACGTGTGTCTTTCATATCCGGTGTTCTTCTCGCGAATCCGCGAACTTGTCCGATGAAGAGCCATTTTTTTCCAGCTCAACGATGGTCAACGTTCTAGGCAGATCACCAAAACAAGCAGCACAGACACGCTTCACCAAGCAGATTACCATGTTGAGACAGTCTGCTGCCAAAAGTGTCCGTGCATTCCACACATCGAGTGCGCTTCTTGCTGCCAAGGCGCCAGCAAAGAAGGCCACCGCTCAGGGATTCAAGAAAGGTGGAAATGAGAAGACCTCGAGAAAGTCTGCTGGATCATTCCGCTTCTTCGAGGAGCACGTCAATTTCTCACGTTACCAGAAGACTAGTCCTGTGAAGTTTGATGAAATTCCAACTCTCAATGGAGAACTTGCAGAGGGCGCTGTTCTTCGTTTCACAGAGCTCCAAAAGACAAGACTAGCTCAGTCTGGTGCTTTCAAGAAGGATCAATTCACAGAGATCTTCCCAACACCAATCACACTTGTTCGTCAGGAGACAAAACAGATCGAGGAACTTGTCAACAATGCCCTAAGCACGCCGTCATCCTCAAACCGTGTGTGTCTCATTGGAGAGAGCGGAATTGGAAAGTCTACCCTTTTGGCACAATCTATGGCCCTTGCAGTTCAGAATGAGAACTCCATTGTGATCCCGATCTCGCATGCACTCAGACTCGTCGATGGATCTAACGACTATGCATTCAACAACAAATTACAGACATACACACAGCCAATGTACACAAAACGTCTACTCAGTAAGATTCGTCTTGTTAACCAGAAATCATTGGCCAAAGTACAACTCTCACAGGAACATGTTATTGAGTCCAGTGCCAAGGGCAGAGCCTCAGTGAAATTTGGAACCCAACAAACACTTCTGGATCTTGTAAAGGCCAACGTCGGATCAAGAGAAAGAGGTCTTGTCCTCCAAATCCTCCTCGATGAACTTTTGACACAGTCACAGGCACCAGTGTTTGTCACAGTGGACAACTTCAGTGCATTGACAGCATCTCCAAAAACAGCATACAACAACACAGAGAACAAGCCACTCTATCTCGGGGACTTTCAGATCACAAACTTCCTCTTAGATCTCACGAGTGGAAAGAAATCATTCCAAAAGGGTGCAGTCATCCTCTCCACATCCGGTGATGACAGACAAACACTTACATTATCCGCAGGCCTCGGTCTTGCTCAACCAGATGCTTACACCAAGCCATACATATACAACAAGACCATCTCTGAGAGAATTATTGGTGTCAAGCCATTGACTGTTGGGAAGCTCACACATTCACAAGTTGGCTCCCTTGTTGGTGTACTTGCTAAGGCTGGTGCCATCAGAAAGGATGAATTGGAGAGTAAGACAGTGGAGCAGATTACAAACCAGAAGTTTGTCCTTTCAGGTAACGGTAATCCACAGGAATTGTTCAAATCTGTGTTGATGTATCTCTGAGTGCTGTATACTGTTGCACATGTTTGACGAGAAGTACTTGTATATAACATAAAATACGCATATTTGTACACTAGTGATCTAAGTCTTTGTAGAGAACTTACCATTATTCATTATTTTTTCTTATCTATTCCTGCGCCATGAGACGCTCCAAGACATAAACACCATTGATGATCTCCATCAGATTTCTTTTGATAACAGCACAACTGATCTTTGCATCACTGAATGCCTTATTGGTCTTGTGAATTCTCACAAAAGAGTTTGCTTCCAAGGACCCCAGAACCTCCAAGAACTCAGGTTTTTTCAGTGTTCCAATGATCTGAGAATCCTTGGAGATGTGTTTGATGTAATACTCGTAGAACCCATTGACTGACAAACCTTGGTTTGCCAAAGACTTATCAACGGCAGCTTCAGCATTCGTCAACATACACAACAAGTACTTCTGAGAGAGGTTCAATGTCTTCAACTTTGAGATTGGTGATGAGTTGAAGGCCTGATTGGCCACTCTTGCAATGTGTTGGATCTTCACCAATGGTAAGTCTTTTGTATCAGTTGTGTTGGCGTTTTTCTTCCAGTCCCTCTCTGTCGCCTCAACAGCAGCCCGACAAAGATCAAATGCCTTTCTCAAATCACCGGTATGTGAAGCTGCCTTTCTGGCACACAATTGGATTGCAGCTGGGTGGAACAGTGGGATCTTTGCATCGTTAGGGTCGTCATTCAATAATCTGAGTTTGGCAATGATGATGTTGGCGATTTGGTCCGCACTGTATGGGAGGAATATCAGAGTGTTTGGTGATAGTCCATTGATTTTCAATCTTGGAAGGAGTCTGTCAACCATATCAAGTGCGTTCGAAATACCAATGAGGATGATTTTGCAAGATACAGCCCAACTGAACAGAGTAAACACCTCATCAGTTCTCGCCTGCAGTAACTGATCCAATTCATCAAGAATAACAACTGACATATCAGCCTTGGATCCGGTTAGGAATGAGTAAAGTTTCTCCTTGCTGTCCTTGATGTGCACTTTTTGTCCAGTCAGTGCCTTATACAATTCAGAGAAGATTGTCTCAGCTCTGGCCAATGCCATACAGTTGATGTATCCATAACCAACTTTGTAGTCAGAGTCATTGATCTCAACTTGTTGCACAAGACCATGCGGTCTATTGACATTGACAAATTCACCCAATGTGAGCTTTGCCTGTGCGGTCTTTCCGGTTCCTGGGGGTCCTGAAATGTACAGCGACGTTCCTTGACTACCTGTAATGTGATTGACCAAAAAGGACTGAAGTGCGTCAGATTCCATTTGACGTTCTGGAAGTGTTTTGCTGAATGTAGATGATGTTGATCGTAGAAAGGTGTTCTTAGCCTTTGCATAGAGGTTGAATGTCTTTGTCGGAGAGATGTTCTCTGTATCCTCACTGTAATCTTGAACGACTTGCTTAACTGGTGTCGAGGGTGGTGTTTCTTGTTGTGACTTTGGTGTGTCTTTGAGAACGTCAACGACGCGTGTCGGTTTGGTAGGAGTTGTTTGTGGTGATGGAAGGTGGGATTCGAAGCTGAGCTTCTTCGATGCGTTGTCCATGTTCGAGACATGTGAGAGCTGTGACGATTTCTTGATCGGTGTTGTGTCAGGGGAATCCATGCCTTTGGTTAGCCTCACAACTCTCTTTTTTGTAGGTGTTGACGGGGGGGTGTTGAGATCTGGTGCTTGAGATCTTGTTCTCTTCTTTGGTGATGGAGACCAACCTCCAAGGGAGCTCTGAAGAGCCTTGAGGCCCTCGATCTGGGAGGTAGTCTTCTCCTTCTTCACCGGTGAGCCGTAGATGTTCCACACAGCCATTTGGTTAATTGAATGCGTCGTCTCTGGTGATGATGGAAACGCTGTGTCGATTGCGTGTGGGTGCTGATCTCAGAGGGTTTATAGCTTTTCTCGAAGGGCGCGGTCGGTATACGCGTGCACAGGCTCACACGCGTCAGGCGCGACGCACATCATTAACTTTCCTAATCCGGAAATCGCGGAAACTCAAACGCTCAGACGACGCGCCAAAAAATTTCTAGTTCTTCGGAGTGTTGCCAGTTCGATTCCGAGGAGCTCCTAGGGAAATAAAATCTACGAGAAGAGCATAATCACTTGACTTCACATTCAGATGGTCACCCTCCTCAACTTCCCGTAACGGTACTTAACCAGCACGGTCTTGTCTGGCGTAGTAGACGGTGATAGCCCTGTCTTCATTATCCTTCGAGACTTGCACGTTACACATATCATCGGTCACTCCACTAATGTACTACACCTCACTGTCATTGACAGAATTATCGAGATCATCACCTATGCATATGAATTGAAACACTCCCGAATTCGCAATTCTGATGCGCACCGGCTCAACTGGCCAGTTTTTCAACTTCCTCCATGCCAACCTCCGTGTCACAGAGCCAGTACAGAACGATCGAGATGAGTAGCAGCACAGTATTGGGGACAAACGGCATCCGATCAACCCCAGTTCTGTCCTGAATCGTAGCGTTAACAAGATCACCAATCCATCCCACTGCAACCCCCAGCATTACCTCCAGTCCAAAGTATTGTGCCTCGTCGCCCTCAGGTAGTAAAGTGCTGTACAACACCCTGTTGAGAGACCGGAGAGCTGAAGATGAAGCCGAGTATACAACTTCAAACAGCCAAAACTCCCATCTATGTTTAAATCCAACTTTGGACTTCATTGATATTCCCAAGCAACCCCAAAAGTTCGTGAATAGAGAGATCCCCAGGAAGATGTATGCCCATGTCTTCATCTCGATATGACATCGTGGATATGCAAACATCCAGGACAATGAGCCAATGGATGCAATGACGTACGAGAGCCACGTGTACACTGTGAACTCAGAATCAGTACTTCCAATTCCCAGTGTAGACCTGAAAAGAAGGATGAAGACACTCAAGAAATTGGTATATGTGACATTCCAAATCACCCATGCAACACATAACAAGAAGGCATTCCTGTATTTCTTGATTTGTGATAACAGCTCCCATATTCTTTTAAACGGCAGAAGGAACCATAGTTGACCTTCTGGTCTGGCTTTACCCTGTACAGATGGAATGTAGAAGCTTGAAATCAAAGTACAGAGCACGGTCACAGCACCTGCAATTGTGATGGCCAATAGAAAGTTATGGTATCCATCCTCAATTGGGCCTCCTCTGGTGTATGAAATGATGATGCCAACAACCAATGCTAGAACACCTCCACAATTGGCAACAAAGAGTCCCAGCACACTCACTTTTGTTCCTCTTTTCAAAACAATGGATCTTCTCACCTGTTCTGCATGGGTTCCGGTAACTTCCCGGTCTTGTACATTTCTCATAAAGATTGGGATATAACTGGCTTCCAAGAGTTGATATACTCCATTTGTGACATTCAAAAGAGCATATAGTGCACTCATGCCATGCAAAGTTGAATAATTGGGCTTGGTTAATCCAGCATAAGGCAACGCTGCGATTCCATAGAGCGATATACTGACAATGAGAAACCACTTCCGGTAGTTTGAGTAATCAGCAACTCCAGACACCAGTAGTGCAACAATGCCCTCCAAAGCAGTGTATATAGCTTTCAAATACAACACATATGAACTATGATGAACTTTTCCATTGCCAAATTTCACAAAGCAATCATTCCCCACATGTGAACATTTTTCACCAGATGATGTCTCTCCTAGTTGTAATGCAAGTGATTGTATAGCTGCCGGGACATATGTGCGTGTCATCGACGCCACTGGACCCGTGGTAAAGCATAATAGTAGCCACGACCTGAAAGCAGCTTTGCGTGGGAACTCCTCGGTGGTGGTTTCTTTGTCTGACGGTTGTGTGGATTGTGTGGATATGGGTGATGTGGACGGTGATGAGGATGGGGAAGTCGTTGTGGAGACGTGTATAACCTCCTTCGACATCACGACAGGGCGGTTGTCACTTGGGTTCTTTTCTAGGGAATAGCACAAGATGGTGGGCCATTTGATGTAGTTTGGTATTGAATATCAAGAATTCTTTTGTTGATGGTTGGTGATTTACACCATGGTCGTTCAACAGGCCATGGATCACCGCTTATCGGTGTCCCCTAACACAGCATCAATGGCACAATTCCACACGCGCAAATATGCTCATGGTTGGTTGATTGGTACCAAGTTGGCACACCAAACCCAATTCATCTGTAATTTTAACTGCTCTTTGATGATCTTGTTGCAGTGTTGTAGCGTTGCTGTATCGTGGAAACGGATCAAATTTGCTCGCTTTCCCGCATTTCCTTACTCCGCCTCCACAGATTGACAGTTTGATGATCCGCCAGCACGCACATTCGCCAACTTCGGCTTCACAATCCTCGTTGATGACCGCAGTGTTGTTCTTGAGGCTGTTTAAGTGTGTGTAAACTCACTGGCAAATTAATTGTTTTATCTTCCTGACTCTCGTGTGACATTTGCAAAAGCTCGCAACATACCACCAGCTGGCTTTCACTACCGGGCACCACGCGGGAACGACAACAACAAGTTTATCAGAGTGGTAATGAATCACAGATCGTCAACGCCCAAAGACCAGGAGCTGTTAGAGCTTGAAGAGAGATGGTTCCATGAGACACGTGATGCATTCAGGGACCAGCCCTGGTACAGAAGACCCTCGAAGAAAGTGTTGTATGCGGTATTATCTCTCCACACATTATCATTTGCCATCTTGATCACACCCATTGTGGAGTTGATGCTTAATGCAGTTTGCTCCTTTCCTCAAGACCCTTCAACGAATCCACAGCATGGGCTGATAAGACGTATGGATATGGGTGGGAACTCATCAACGTGCCAGAACACGGATTCTCAAAAGACTCTTTCAAACATCCAGTCAATCCTGGCTACGATATCTGGTCTTCTTGGATTCTTTCTTGCAGGTAAATATGGACAGTTAAGTGATGTCCTTGGTCGTGTTGCTGTCTTTAAGATATTCAGTGTCATTAACGTTATCTACATCGTGGGACTGATTGTTTACTTTGAGTGGCTACAATCACATAACATTTACCTCATGGTTATCATCATATCTGTGGGATACTTGAATGGAGGTATCATGACTTTGATCTCCAATGGTAATGCCTACCTACATGATCTTGTCGAGGCAGAATCCAGAACTGCATCAATATCGGTGTTGATGGCTATCATCTACTCCATGGTTGGATTTGGTCCATTGGTTGGATCATTGGCTATCAAGACATTTGGTGGTAAGACAGTAGTGGCATTATACATTGCATTACTGTTTGCTATTGCTACCACAGCCCTTATACACTTGTTTCTAATTGAAACAAGACACCCAGAGGCTCAGGAACTTGCCAGAGAGAAGTATACCTTGAACCAAGGTGAAAGAACAAGTATCACAACATTAGTGAAATCGTTCCTACATCCAATCAAGAGACTGTTGTTACCATCTACATACTCTTCAACATCAAGGAGAAACGTTATCTTTTTGGTTTTGATCGATGTGTTTGTGATGTCTTCCACTGTGGGATCAATACACACAGTTGCTCAATACACCATCATGCATTTCAAATGGACATCCGTGCAGCTGGGTTATTTCATGTCCATCACAGGGTTTGGTAAGTCCTTCATTCTATTGATAGTGGCACCAATGCTTCTGAAGTATCTGATGAACAAACTTGACCTTCCAATCCAGGCACATTCGTTAGACAAGATTGATCATCTCATGATCTTTGGGTCAGCTATATTTGTCCTGTTGTCATGTTGTTGTATTGCCCTCTGGGACTCCCCATCTGGTATTTATGTATCAGCCATTCTTCAGTCTCTTGCTGGTATGATCTCTCCAACTATCCAATCATCAGTTATCAAGTATTCGTCATCGACTACCGCTGGTGAGATGTTTGGTGCCATGGCCCTTGTGAGGCATCTGGCTATGCTCATTGTTCCAGTGTTCTTCTTACAGATTTATAGACTAACAGTGGATCAATGGCCAAGGTTCTTTTTGATAATTGTGTTACTGTTTGGAGCTATGGCATTCACATTCAGTTGGGTCGGTTTGAAAGTTGAGGACGTCGATAACAGTGATGAGGAGGAACTTCTTCTCTGATGAGAGCTTGGGTTGGGAAAACTTCAAGGCACCAGTGAATGAATATGACCATTCTAGGTCACATACGCCATATAACAACTATTATTGAGTACTAGACTAGTAGTTAGTAGGATATCGATGTCTTCGAATGCAAGATGTTCTCTTTTGTGTGTTTTGATGGTGACGATGTTAGAGAGAGGTGAACAAGAGCCCAGGTCATTCACCCTCCCCCACACTACATAATGTCGTTGCTCTCACTGGCTGGACTTACTGTGTGGCACAAGGCCCTTTGTACCAAATACACCACTAGATATAGCACCAAATATACAACTAACGGGAGATAAACACCACCAATATCACCAGGATCATCACTAAACACCATTGTGCACCCCCACACTCTGCCCGCCCCTCCCCTCCCACGGACTCACGTGACCCGATTGTTCCGCCTTTCTTTTTCTTTTTTCCCGGCCGCGGCCTTTCTCTGCTGAAGGGAAGCCCCGATGATGCCTCCGCAAAATTCAGCTCCTCTGCCCTTCTCTCCACATAAACATCGCCATATCTGCCTGCTCCACCACCACAACCACAAACACCACCAAACCACTCACAGGACACTAAATGTCGCTGGCTCTGCACACTGCCATGCCCACAGACCACTCGGAAGGCGTCCAGCACACGCGGCGACTCACGGACAAGACCTCTGCGAGCTACATCGTACGGGTCGGGCTCGCTGGTGGCCTTGCTGGGTGCACCGCTAAGACGCTCATTGCACCGCTCGACCGTATCAAGATCCTCTTCCAGACAAGCAATCCTCACTACAAGCAGTACTCTGGCTCTCTAGGCGGATGGGTGCGTGCTGGTAGGGAGATCATGCGCTCCGATGGCGCTGCAGGTTTCTTCCAGGGACACTCGGCCACTCTTCTAAGGGTGTTCCCCTACGCTGCGGTGAAGTTTGTGTCCTATGAACAAGTGAGGCGTATATTGATTCCTTCACAGGAGCATGAGACCGCTCTGCGTCGACTGATGTCCGGTTCCATCGCTGGACTGTGCTCGGTGTTTGTGACATATCCATTGGACTTGATCAGAGTTCGTCTCGCCTTCCAGACAAAGAAAGAGGCACCACATTACATTGACATCCCACACAAGAAGCACGTACATCACCTCAGACAGGGAAGACTCACAAGAACGATCGGGGAAATCTATAGAGAACATCCAATAGTGGACAAGCACTTCTTCCTCATCAACTGGATGAAGCAAACACTACCCCAGTCCCTCTCACAACTCACGAATTTCTACAGAGGTTTCATCCCAACGATCATGGGTATGGTACCCTATGCAGGTGTCTCATTCTTAACACACGACGTGATTCATGACATCATGCGGTCCCCACTCATCTCACACATCACAGTGGATCAAACCGCCGCACCTCAGTTCTCATCACGTACGCATAGCACTCCACGCTCACCACTAAACACATGGGCACAACTACTAGCCGGTGGACTTGCCGGTGTCATCTCACAATCTGCGTCTTATCCATTCGAAGTGATAAGAAGACGTATGCAAGTTGGTGGTGTTAACAATGGAGAGTTCATCAGCATGAGAGAGATCACTTCAAGGATTTTAAAAGAAAGAGGAATTAGAGGGTTCTATGTCGGGTTGAGTATTGGATTCATCAAGATCTTCCCAATGATGGCTACTTCATTCTACATCTATGAGAGATGTAAGTTCCATTTGGGTGTTTGATACAGACCACCCCTCGTCTTCTTGTTCTTCTCTGTTTGGTTTTTTCGCATTATAGCATGGGGCTTAAGGCCGGTACACGTTGGATCTCACTCAACAATTTTTTCATACACTACGAATTGGGGGTCCTTTGACAATTTATCTAGACTACTGTTATCCATCAAAAAGTTATCATATTCACGTACTCCGTTTGATTCATGACTTGTAGTGCTTTTTTACTTCAGCGGCTAACTTCGACCTAGGTCTCTTGCCAGCCCGGATAATTAGGCTCTTGACTAGCATAGCCATCGAAAAGCGGGCACCAGCTGAATTATTCTGCAGAGTATACAACTACAGCATATGCGTTCTAAATAAACGATACTTTTGTATTCATGACCAACCGTAACAACATCAGCGATTCTTTGCTGGACGACCTCTTGGTTTCTTTGGACCATCATAGTGTGAGTATCCAAGTGTTTCAATAGCCGCACTGTTGATCCACTCTTTACAATGATCAATCTTGATATCCTCTCTGATTTGTATGAGCTGTTCCTTGGTCTCCTCGATCAATGCCCTCTTACGTTTATGCTCTTTGGCTTTTCTTCTCTTCTCTTTTCTTCTTTGAATACGAGCAGCTGGACGACTCTTCAACTTTCTAGCCTCCTTCTCTGCAAGTTTCTCTTTCAATTCTTTCTCTTTTCTCTTTCTCTCCTCTGCAGCCCTCTCTTGGACTGCGATTGACCTTCTTGTTCTTGGAATTTCATGTTCTGGTGAGGCGGAAGCGGCGGAGTCAAGACCATCATCATCCTCATCCTCGTCATCGTCATCGAATTCTTCATCATCGTTCTCGGACTCAGGTTCAGTCTCAGACACAACGATCTCTTTCAAACGATCCAACAACTCCAATTCCTCTGGTATCTTGATATCAAGCTTAAGAGCCTTACGATGTGCGGCTATACTGGCAACAACCCTGTCCTTGACAATGTTCAATTCCTTGATCAATTTGGATTCTCTCACACCCCATGGGTTCAACCACTTCAAAAGACGTTCAATATCAGAAACGTTGTCGTAGTATCTCCAATCATTTCCAGTAACAAGCGGGTCTGGGTACTCCTCAATAATCTTTCTCTGTTCAGCATTCAAGTTGGAATTTGTTGCACCATATTCATCAACGAGTAATGAACCTTCAGTGGATTTGATTATCTTTTCCTTCTCATCGAATTTGATTTTGAAAATGGTCTCAGCAGCAGTGGCGAAGCTCTGTGGGATCTTGTTTTGAAGAATGGTCTTAATCTCATCCAATGTAGCATTCTCATCAGTTGTCTTGTCTGCATTATCTGCAGATGTTGCCTCTGGGATTCCAGCATCATCTTCAGCTTCCTCCTTCACTTCAGAATCATCAAGTTCCTTAGCGACAGTCATGAGTCTCCACTTCTTCAATGCATCTTCATCAATCTTCAAACCAGTGATGAAATCCTCTTCAGAAGGTCCCTGGACCCACAATCTTCCCATGAGATAAGTTTCATCCTGTAGAACTTCATCATCCTCTTCGTCATCATCGGCACCTGCTCCTTCACCTTCTGCTTCATCTTCATCATCGTGTGAGCCTTTACTTCCACCGAGGTTTGGAAGCCCATTGTTCTCAAACCACCAATATCTGTTGAAGAGCCTATCCTTACCGATATATCTGATTCTTTGGATATCAAGCAATACCAGCTCCTTCTCATTGTTCTTCTTCTCTTGGCGTTGTTCTTCCACGATCTTCAACTCTGAAGTCCTTGTCTCGATGAGTTTGGCAACTTGTTCATTGGTCTTAGCAAACTCAAGCTCTTCCTCAGTAGGTTCAAGGGTCAAATCAGACTTACGTCTCCATTGCTTCTTAGGTTCAGATCCCTCTTGTGATGGTGCTGTTACTGTCGTTGTCGAAGCTGTGGCAGCCTCAGGGTCAGCGTTCTCTGTGGATTCTGCAGTGGAAGCGGTCATGATGGCGTGGATCTCGGTGTCAGCGGTCAATGCATTCTCGTGTGCGATCTTGTATTTCTTGATGATGTCGAGTCTGTCTCTTCTCAATGACGTTGATTGTTCCATGCACTTCTCCAAATAGTTTCTGATGACTGGTGCATTCACCAACAAGGAACAAAGGATGTTCAATGCTCTCACTTTCAATCCAGCATCAAGGTCCATGAAGTTGTTCAACAATGCGTTGTTGTTAACAGGTGAGCTCATTGGTGCGAGTCTCTCGAAGATCTCCTTGATGTGTTCTTTCCAACCTTTGAGATTACTCACATCATCAAGAATTCCAAGCATCACGATTTGCCAACTTCCATCTTTGAACTGACGCTTGGACAAACGTTCAATGTATGTGATTCCTCTATAGTTCAAGTACTGGTCGACTTTGTGTGTTTCCTCATCAGCAAATCTGTTTGATTTCTCATCTTCAGATTCCGATTCAGAGTCAACCTCAAGTACCTCGGAGTTGTCATTTGGAGCTCCATTTTCTTCCTTCGAAGAGCCGTTTGTCTTGGGAGCATTTTCTTCCTTGGCTGAATGACCATTACCGTTAGCATCAACCATCGTTTCGTCATCGTCGTTATTTTCAGCATCTTCAATTTCGACATCATCTTTTTCGTCATCGTTGTCTTCGTCGTCTGAGAAACTTTCTGTATCAGAATCATACTCTTCAGGAATCTCAACCTCAAGCTTCTTCCCATTTGGTGGGCAGAATCCAGACAAGACAGCACAGAATATTTCATCTTGTAGCTGACATCTTTGTGATTCTTGCCAGCTCATTGCAGTGAGGAAGTCATCAAATGTAAATGTATCCAATACAAGGGGTGTTCTGTAAACGTTGAGAAATGCCCAAGCCTGTAGGGCATCTGGTACGAATTCACCAAGTGCTTCAAGTACCAAGGGCATTGGTTTCTGGACACTCAGATCAAATGGTAATTCGAGATCTTCTTGGATTGTCTTTTTCGTAGGTGCTGGTGGTGGTGTATTCACAGCCTTTCCAGTGCCAGTGTGGGCCTTCTTCCATTGTGGAGTTCCCTTGCCACGAGACTTCAAATCGGGTGTTCCCTTGCGTTCCGGAGCTGTAGTAGATGATGGATCATCTTCATCCTTTGGACGTAGCTCAACAAGTTTGCGCTTCTTGCTGATCTTCGGTGTATCCTCGGCAAAGTGTTGTAGCTCTGGTGGATAATCCGTTGGGATCTTGTAGTAATCGGCAAACTTTCGTTTGACAACCCAAGGTGCTCCGATCTTGGCCGATCTCGTTACACAAAGCTTGATAAATGCCTTCACAAACCATTTTGTAAAGTTGTTTCGGTCTCTGGCAATTTGGGCAGTTTCTGCCACGATCTCTGTGTTATCATCCACACGGGCAACTCTATATTGTGTCAATGCTGGGCGAATCACCTCCTTGGCTTCATTGTAGATCGCATTGAACTTGGCCTTCTCACGGATGATACAGCGGGTCTTGAAATCGTTTTTATAGTCGTTAAGTCTGACAACAACTGTTTCTCCAGGATAATAATCTGATTTGAACTGCGTGTAAACCTCGTCGACGAGCTGGTCGATACGTGGGACTGTGCTGAACTGGATGTGTCTTAAGATTGGCTCTTTCAGGTGCTCGGGGAAGTACCTCTCAACGAGACGCATCTCTTTGACTTCACTCTCATAAGCTTCGAAGAACGTGAGACACGAGTTACCTGTGATTTCGCAAACAAATTTGCGGGTTTTGTAATAGTCCATGCGTTTGAGGTACTCGGAGTAATCAGTGAACCATTCCTTTGTGACGGGGATGTACCAGCACCGCACATTGGTGTTATCTGGCAGTGACGGTGTCTCTGGGTACGTGACGGGCTTCCGCTTGAATAGCACCTGCAAAAGTTAGTAATTGGCCTGTGTAGTTGCGGAAGGTGACAGGTGGCGTGCTGTCGTTACTGATTAGCCGCCCAAGGAAAAGAAGGGGAAGAAACAACAACACAACACAGTGGTGTGCGGTAGGAGGCATCGCAGACGCGACCCACAGCGGCACCTGCACGCCTGATCCGGGGCAAGACGGGTACGTACCATCGTGACTGGGCAGGGGCCTCTCGCTGGTGACAAAGTGGCTGTCTCTGTGATCCTGGCACAAGTTTGCTGACGCGTTAACAAAAATTTGACGCTCGTGGTTTATCATGGAGATCAAGAGAGCTTATGCGGGTGCCCAGATTTCGCGACACGTCCACAGGTCACCGCCACAGCCTCAGCTATTCTAGGCAAAATGTGGCTGGTGCGGCTTATTACGTAATGTGGCTGGTGCGATCGCGATAAATTTTTTTGGCGGGAACTCATCTCATCTGCAAAGAGCGCTTCTCTCTGTATACACGTTCGGCATTATACTCAAGGAAACACCCATTAACCTCACATCGCCATGGACGGACAGCAGTCCAACAAGGCCCACAGAGGCGAGTCCAAGAAGAATACTGCCAAGAAGAAGCTACACTCGCAGGGACATAATGCTAAGGCGTTCGCTGTCGCTGCTCCCCGTAAGCTGGAGCGTATGGCCAAGCGTACGAGTGACCTCAATGAGAAGAAGTTACACGTCCCCATGGTCGACCGTACCCCAGATGATGATCCCCCACCAATGATTGTTGCCGTTGTGGGACCTCCAGGTACAGGAAAGACGACATTGATCCGTTCCCTTGTCAGAAGACTCACGAAGCACACACTCTCGGAGATCAAAGGACCCATCACAGTGGTCAGTGGAAAGCGCCGCAGACTCACCTTCATCGAAGTTGCTAATGACCTTAACTCAATGGTGGATGCCGCAAAAGTTGCCGACCTCGTCCTTCTGCTCGTGGATGGAAACTTCGGTCTTGAGATGGAGACAATGGAGTTCTTGAACATTGCACAACACCATGGTATGCCTAGAGTCATTGGTGTCACCACACACTTGGATCTTTTCAAAAAACAGGGCACACTCAGAACATCGAAGAAGAGACTCAAACACAGATTCTGGACAGAAGTTTACCAGGGAGCCAAACTCTTCTATCTCTCCGGTGTCATCAATGGTAGATACCCAGACAGAGAGATTCTCAATTTGTCAAGATTTATCTCAGTTATGAAGTTCAGACCACTGAAATGGAGAAATGAGCATCCATATCTTTTGGCTGACAGAATCACAGACCTCACACATCCAGCACTCATCGAGAAGAACAAGAAAGTTGACCGTAAAGTTGCAATCTATGGATATCTTCATGGAACACCACTCGCCGCACAGAACGCCAGAGTACATATTGCTGGTGTAGGTGATTACACAGTTTCATCAATTGAGAAATTGCCAGATCCATGTCCAACACCATATTTCGAGCAGAGACTTGAAGACCTTCAACGTGAGAAGGCAAAGGAGGCCGCTGCCAATGGTGAGACCGTTGCCAAGACTACAAAGAGAAGAAAGAGATTGGATGATAAGCAAAAGATCATTTATGCGCCAATGTCTGACGTTGGTGGTGTCCTTGTGGATAAGGACGCTGTATACATCGACGTTGGCGATGCCGCTTTTGTTCCAGGTGAAGAGAGAGGTGTTGGTGAGAAGCTTGTCACTGGTCTTCAATCCGTTGGAAAGACGCTAGATGAACAGTTCCAGGATGGTCCAGGTGTTCAGCTGTTCTCTGGAGCAAGAGAGCTAAATACAGTGGATGAAGACGAGGAAGATGAAGATTCTGAAGAGGATGAGTCTGAAGAGGAAGTTGAAAACACAGGAAGATCATCAATGAGAAGAGCCAGAGTTTACGGAAAGTCACTCGAGGAGGCTGATGATGGAGAAGATGACTTTGACGAAGATGCTGAATTCGATGAGGATGCCGATGCTGATGAAGACGCCAGAAGAAAGCTTGTCGAGATTGACTTCGGTGACAATGGCGCTGCAGACTTTGAACTTGAAGAAGCCACTACACTTGATGATGAGGACGGATGGTCATCAACTGCATCCAGACTACAAGGATCATTAAAGAGAAGATGGGATATTAGCAAGCTCATTTACATGAACAACGTTGATCCAGCAGATGCCATTCGCAGATGGAAACAAGAGGAAGAGGACGAAGACGAGGAGTCATCTGAAGAGGAAGACATTGAGGCTGACGAAGAGGAAAATTTCTTCAAGAAGAAGACCGACACAAAACTTGTATCCGAGGATTTGGACAAGTCACTTCCAGAATACCCATCAGTGGAAGACCTAAAGACTAAATGGAGTGGTGAAGGTCTGAAGTCTTTACAGTCCAGATTCTTGGGTTCCACTAAAAAGATTCTCGCTGAGGATGATGAAGGTGATGAAGATGAAGAACTTCATGGAGACTTTGAGGATTTGGAAGCTCAGGGAAAAGCAGTGAGCACCGCTGACCAGAATCGTAAATCCACTGATGACGCCTCCGATGATGATGACTCTGAAAATGACTTTGCTGACTTTGATGAAGAGGAGAAGAAGGACGAGCTCATTGGTGATGAAGACGATGACGATGATGAGGAAGAGGAGGCATTTGACCCATCACTTTCACTTGAAGAGCGTCGTACTTTGAATGCTAAGAAGAAAGAGAAGTTGAGATTGCAATTCGAAGAGGAGGAAGGTGACAACTTCAAAGAAGAAGCCATGACTGAGGATGATACGTGGTATGAGATGCAAAAGGCCAAGATGGCTAAGCAGCTCGAGATCAACAAGGCAGAGTTTGAGAAGATGGATATCCAACAACGTCTTCGTATCGAAGGTTACAGAGCTGGATCATACGTCAAACTTGTCTTTGAGGCCGTTCCACCTGAGTTCATCGATAACTTTGATCCACGTTACCCATTGGTCCTTGGTGGACTACTTGCATCTGAAGAGAGATTTGGATTCATGAATGTCAGAATCAGAAGACATAGATGGCACAAGAAGATTTTGAAGTCCAATGATCCACTTGTCTTGTCACTGGGATGGAGAAGATTCCAAACTTTACCAATCTACACAACTTCAGACTCTAGAACGAGATGCAGAATGTTGAAGTACACACCAGAGCACGCATACTGTAATGCTACATTCTATGGTCCATTGGTTGCTCCAAACACAACTTTCTGTGGTGTTCAGGTTGTCGCTGATAGTGACACTACAGGTTCTTTCAGAATTGCTGCCACTGGTATTGTGGAGGCAATTGATACATCAACTGAGATTGTGAAGAAGTTGAAGCTTGTGGGTCACCCGACCAAGATCTTCAGAAACACTGCATTCATCAAGGATATGTTCTCATCTGCTTTGGAGGTTGCCAAGTTTGAAGGTGCACAGATCAAGACCGTTTCAGGTATCAGAGGTGAAATAAAGAGAGCTTTGAGTAAGCCAGAAGGTCACTATAGAGCCACATTCGAAGATAAGGTTATTCTCAGTGATACTGTTATTTTGAGAACATGGTATCCTGTCTTGCCAAAGAAGTTCTACAACCCAGTTACATCACATCTGCTTCGTCAGCATGGTGAGTGGAAGGGTATGCGTCTCACTGGTGCCATTCGTGCCGCTGAAGGTGTGGAGTTGACAAACAACGCTGACAGTTTGTATGGAAAAGTTGAGAGACAAGAACGTCACTTCAATGGTCTGAAGGTTCCAAAGAGCATCAAGGCTAACTTGCCATTCAAGTCTCAGATCCACGAGATGAAACCACAGAAGAAGAAGACATACATGCAGAAGCGTGCTATTGTTGTGAAAGGTGAGGAGAAGAAGGCCAGATCTTTGATCCAGAAGTTGGGTGCTATCGCCAAGTCTAAGGATGAGAAGAGAAGAGAGACCAAGGATGATAAGAGAAAGGAGAAGCTCAAGAAGTTGGCTAAGCAGAATGAGTTGAGAGAACAAAAGGAGAAGGAGAGAAAGAAGGAGTTCTTCGCCAAGGAGGGTAAGAAGAGAGGATTCAGCGGTGGTGATGGTGCTTCTGCTAAGAAGGCACGTGTTTGAAGCTGCGTCACAAAATACAAACTTGCATCAATATATTTCACGTTCGTCATTTAGAAATAAATCAGGCTCTTCCAGTGTAGCAGTTGAGTTCTTATCGGATCAACCAATATCCAAGTGTCCACCTGATAGTACTACACCATGTCATTTACTTCATTATGAAAACTGTGCACCTTTATCAAAGACAGAAAGTCAATCTGCACCACCATTAAATACTGAAACAACAACGAGAACCAAGAGGTTTAGATGTACTGAGACAACCATCTGAAACCCTCAGCGTAACCCTGTCTCATGACAACAGAGCACATGAACAACTCAATTGGTCTACCAGCAACCTGACCACCATCCTTTCCACTGGTGTTGTAGAGAGAAAGGGCAGCCTTGAGCTCGTTCTCAGAAACGGCTCTAGGAGAGTCAACCTTGTTACCGAGGATAACGAAAGGAACGTTGGCGAGCTCCTCAATCTCAAGCAACTGATGCAACTCTGCCTTGGACTCCTCAAATCTTTGAGCATCGGCGGCATCGACAAGGAAGACGATACCGTTCACCTCTGGGAAGTAGTCCTTCCAGACACGGCGGGCCTGTTGATGTCCACCAAGATCAAAAGTGGTGAATCTCACGGTTCCGATGGCGAGTTCTTCAGAGGTTGGGTGCAAAGTTGGCTGCAAGGTGGCAAGACGGTCGTTCTTGAGCATGTGAAGAAGTGTTGTCTTACCGGCATTGTCGAGACCGAGGAAGAGCAACTTGGCGTGCTTGTTCCAGAGGCCAAGGTTGGCAAGAAGATCTTGGACTGTGGGAATCTGTGTGTTAGTATATCCTGATCTGGTGAGGTGAAAGAGGCATCTCCGGGGGTGGCACGCTGAACAGCGCACCGCCTTTCCAACGCGGAATCCCGGCGTTGTAGACAGTCCAAAATCTGTATGAGTGTCACTTACACCAAGAGAAGAGCCACATTGTTGATATGTTTCGTGGAGCGTTGTTGGATGAGCTCTGTTTGCGGCGTATCGGACTGGAGCTCATTTGCCAGCTCACGAAATTTGTGCCGCCGTCGAACCTTTCGCGAACTTGGAGCTCACATCGTTTCACCATTTCCCACGCGTTTACGTTTACCGCTTCCTCGTTTCCTCCCTTGTGGGCATGTTTCCTGGTTTTTGAACAATTTCTGGAGCTTAACGAGTCTACAAATCAGATAGCGGTGTTGTACATGTGCTTGCTTGCTGCTCCGTTTTTTTAAAAAAATAGTGACAGGGCTGCGGCATTGCTCGATCAGCAGTAAAACTTGCGTGCTCCCCCAGGTGACAGGATGCAGAAGAGCATCACACAGGAGGAAAAGCTTACCGCCATACACGGACCCAAATCACCAGGGTTGGAGCAACCCATTTGCCGAAACTGGGGCTGGCTCTTTTCTTAGCCGACTTGATCCACATTCCAATGCCTATGGAGTACTAGTGTTGACACATGATCCTCATTCCCCTGGTCGTCGTATAAACTATACACAGGGGTTGGACCGTTGCACTCTTCGTTGGTATAGAAATCAGGGTTCTGTACTCTTTCCAACCAGGATGAACCCACACTGTGATACTTCTCGCCAGTATGGTACTCAGAATCCGACTGATGGATCCAGACTTTGGTGTCCTGTATATAAACAAGCCGACTAGCTATTATACTGGTTCCATGTCACGTGACAGCGCTTTAAAAATAGGACCCCTTCTGCTTACATCATCAAACGCGCTATTTTTTTTTTTTTCTTTTTCGTGACGTGAATTCAAGGAGCCCAGGAATCAGGATCTGCCTGCTCTCCACTGCCTGGCAGAACAGCACCCGCCACCAACCACCAAAGCACCGGCACAGACACTCGCTGCACACAGGGCGGTACACATCATCAGTTTCCACCACCACCTCTGTCTCACTCTCCCGCAAAAGAGCACCCTCCCGCCGTATCCGCCACCCCGCTGAACACGCTTTCACCGGATCAGAAACAAGGCGCGGTGTCCCCAATATTGCATCGCTGCTGGCTTCACATACACCCGCTACCACTAAACAGCACATAACGGTCAACAGAAAGGGCCTTCACATCCAACTATACACATGATGCTCGTACCCGTGCTGCTGCTAGCGCTATGCTCGTTGGTTACCGGTAAGCGTCATCTCTCCGCATCATCGTTGGTGACGTGCATGGAGGGATCACTCCTTTCAGCTTCATACTTCGACGTCACCTTCAACCCGGACGACGGTTCCTTGCACTACACCCTGGACTTTGCCTCCGAGATCAGTGACTACATCATTGCTGATGTCGACGTCTATGCTTATGGATTCAAGATCATCAGTGAAAGAGTTAATGCGTGTGATCTGGACTGGAAGCAGTTCTGCCCATTGTATCCAGGTGATGTTGAAGTCGAATCTATCGAGTACATCTCCAGCAGTTACATCAAGATGATTCCAGGTATCGCTTACCAGGTCCCAGATATTGATGCATTTGCTCGTATCAAGGTGAGAAACAGAAACGGTACTGAACTTGCTTGCATCCAAGCTTTCTTCACAAACGGAAAGACAGTTTCTCAAGCAGGTGTCAAGTGGGCAACGGCAGTTATTGCAGGTCTCGGTCTGCTCGTTGCTGCCGTGGCATCTGCCTTCGGCAGTTCTAACGCTGCATCTCACGTTGCTGCTAATGCCGTTTCCCTTTTCCTTTACTTCCAGTCCGTCGTCATCATCTGTATGCAACACGTTGACCAAGTTCCACCAATTGCTTCCGCATGGGCGGAGAACTTGGCTTGGTCTATGGGACTCATTAGAGTCACATTCATGCAAAAGATCTTCAGATGGTACGTCCAATCCACTGGTGGCACCCCAGACTTGTACCTTACATCCTCCACTTACAACATTTTGGCCCAGAGAGCTTGGGATTACATGAGTGAGTTTGGTAAGAGAGCATATGACCTTGTCAAGAGAGAAAAGCCAGTTGTCTTGTATGGAAATGAGACAGTTCTTATGTTCAGAGGTATCAAGAGAATGGCATGGTTGGCAGGTATCGAGAACACATCCGTTGTTTCCACTGGTTTCACATTCTTCATTCTCTGTGCTTATGTTCTTGTCGCAGTGCTTTTCATCCTCAAGTATGGATCTGAAGTTTGTATCAGAGCTGGATGGATGAAGTCTACAAGATTTGCTGAACTCAGAGAGAACTGGAAGCCTATCATTAAGGGTGCTATTTCAAGATACATTCTCATCGGCTTCCCACAATTGGTTCTCTTGTCACTTTGGGAGTTCGTTCAGAGAGATTCACCAGCAGTGATTGTTCTCGCTGCTCTTTTCTTGGTGGTCTCTGTCGGAATGCTTCTTTGGGCCTCTTGGAGAGTTCACCACTTTGCAAAGATGTCTCTCAGAGAGAAGAAGAACCCAGCTGCCATTCTCTACGGTGACGACAAGGTCTTGAGTAAGTATGGCTTCTTCTACACCATGTTTGACGCCAAGAAGTACTGGTGGGGTAACTTGCTTCTCCTTCACACATTTGTCAAGTGTGCCTTCATTGGTCTCAGTCAGTCATCTGGTAAGACACAGGCTATGGCCTTCTGGATCATTGACATGGTTTACCTTGGTCTCTTGATCCACTACAAGCCATACCTCAACACACCAACCAACGTGATCTCCATTTTGATTCAGCTTGTGACAACACTGAACTCATTCATGTTCACATTCTTCTCGAACATCTTTGGTCAGCAGGCTGCTGTCAGTTCCGTGATGGGTTGGGTCTTCTTCATTCTCAACGCTGCGTTCTCCTTGATCCTGCTCGCTTTGATTCTGGTCTTCTGTGCCTTCATTGTCTTCTCCAAGAACCCTGATGCTCGTTTCAAGCCTGCCAGAGATGACAGAACCTCATTCCAGCGTTTCTCTCATCATGCTGGTCAGAAGGGTCCAACAGCAGAATTGCTTGCCCTTGGTCTTGCTGCAAAGGATCACAATGCCAACTGGGAATCAGAAATTCACAACATGCAGGATCTCACCAAGTCTACTGAAAACTCTTCGAATAACTTGGATGAGGAAACCACTGTCCCAATTGCAGAGGATGAGAAGGAGACTTTCACTGGAAAGATTGTCAGAAAACTTACAAAGGGACGTTCCCAGAAGAGATCAAAATCACAGAATAAGGGAAAGAGACTTCTCAGTGATACAAGTTACAGAGGTGACAACTACCATGACGACGATGACCAAAATGAAGCAGAGTACTCTTTTGAGCAGACTCATCAGAAGGGAGCAAGTCTTGCCTCTTTTAATCACGCAGTGGGGAGACTTGGTGAAGATAATGTCACCACTACAAATGACTTCGTTGGTGCTAATGACAACCAGCCACTCTCTCAAGCATTTGAAGAAAACGACAGCATTCGTTACTCCAAGTTCTAACCCTTTCATCCACTCGCTTCTTGATTTCTGTTCTGATCATATGCTCTTTTAAGTACCACAGCATCGTCCTGTATTTTTACTGTATACTAATTGAACACATTTATATGTTAACTTCCACCTAGATTATTGCATCAGCTACATTTTGTGTCAATTGCATAGTTCCAAACATAAATCTTTTATACAAACCTTAAGAAGTCTCGATTTGCGATGCTCATCAATTACACTTTTCCCCTGTGTCCTTTTCTTTCTGTGTCATTGTAACACAGTTTCTACTCCTCTGCTGTCTCCACCTCTTCAGCTTCCACGGCTTCTGATTCAACCTCTGGAGCAGCCTCAACATCGTCATCCAAGTCCACCAAGTTGCCAGCTGGAGCATTCACTCTCTGAGCAATAGCATCCTTACCAGCAGCTTCCAAGCCCTTCTTCCATGCCTCAATAGCTTGTGTAACATCCGCACCATAGTTGAGTCCAAGGAATGCAGCCTCCACTGGTCTTTCGCTGAGGTTGAGCAATTCCACGGCATGAGCAATGTCACCAGTTGTCCAGTAACAGTTGAATGCAATGTTGTATTTACCCTTTGACTTTGCAGCATCCGCTAGCTCCAAAAGTTTACTCTTGGCGTTCAAAGAGGTGTAAAGAAGTAATAAACTCTCAAGGTCGTTGGCCTTTTCGAAACACTCACCAGCAAGCTTGAACTTGAACGAAGAGAGTGACAAATCACCAAGAGATTTCCATCTGTGCTCTGCATCCTCCTTGAGTGCAATCTCATGTGCAATGTCAAAGTTCTTAGTCTTGAGTGCAATGTCGAACCTTTGGTCGGCATCTGGTGAAATTTCGAGAGCTTCCTCCAAGTAGTCCTGAGCCTCCAAGAATCTGGATATCTTGAGCATATCAGATTCATCAATCTTAGAAAGGTATTCCTCGTTTGCCTGCTCCAACTCGCCTCTCAGCACCAATGTCTGGTACTCAAGTACGGAGAGGGACAAGTGGTAACTTGAAATATTGATATCCTTGTCAGCAACGTAGACTCTGCTATCACGCTCCAAGTAACCCAGGACGAAAGCAGTCTTGTCAAAGTGTGCAATGTTGTAGACCTTACCACCGACAAGGTAGTTCAATCTGTTGGAAGAAGTGGTGAAAATAAAGACATCACCGACCCACTTACCAGATGTGATAGACTCGTTGGCATCGTATAACACTTCGAAACTCTCCTCAACTCCTTCCTCTGGGTCGATGGTGCCGTTCTCCAATGCCTCGTTGAACACATCTCTGTCAAATCTCAAAGCGAAAGATGCCTCTGAAGAAACAATCAACACCAACTCGCCAGACTCGGACCAAATAACATCTGTTGCCTCAACATCAATTCTTCTAACAAGCTGACTTGACTCCCAATCGTAGAAAGCGACAAAGCTATCTGTGACAACACCGAGCAATGCACCACCGAACAACTTGTCAGCATGGTATACAAAGTCAATGTCACCGTTAGGGTTTGGCTTGAAGTTCTTGTGAATGATAATGTGGTTCTGAGCATCTCTGATAGCAAACAAGTTTGAGTCATGGGCCCAAACAAAATCCTGTGCGGCACCATATGCTCTATTTCTCCAGGCCAAGGATGTGTAAATAATGTATTCGCCATCACCAGTGACAGCAACGAAACGACCATTTGGAGAGTGTTTCAAAGAGGTTGGGAAGATTTCAACGTTTCCGAGCTCCTTGGAAGAAAGTGGCAAAGTCTCACCATCTTCAATATCGGAAGCCTCCTTGATGACAGCACTGAAAACCTCGTTGTTCTTTGCCCAGATGATCTTACCATTAGACTCCATGGACAAACGTGGTTCGTCGTTACCCAAAGAGAGCACGGCAAATCCTGCATCATAACCAACTGCAATAGAGTTAGAAGATCCGTCAGTGGATATACACCAAGCTCTTTCAAGACCGTAGTTGATGGTCTTCTCAAGTTTGTATGTGGTAGAACTCCAAATTTTGATTGTAGCATCCTCGGAACCAGAGATGATGATTGGAAGCTCTGGGTGGAAAATGGCAAATGAAACGTTTGAAGAGTGGCCCTCCAATGTAGCGACAAGGGACTTGGTTTGGTAATCCCAAATCTTTACTGTTCTGTCATCAGACGATGTGATCAGGTATGGCTTGTCAGACTGTGGGTAGTATGAGACGTAGTTGACTCCCTTTGTCTCGTGTGCAGGCATTGTGAAGTTAGGAACCTTGTTTCCCAAGGACCAGATCTTGATAGTGTGATCAAGACAAGCAGAAGCAAATGTGTTCGGGTCCTTTGGGTTGAATGCCAAGGACATGACATAGTGCTGGTGACCTTCGAAGACTTGCTCGCACTTCCAGTTGTTCTCCCAGTTGAAGAGTCTGATGGTCATATCATCAGAGGATGTGAGAATGTAGGGACGGGTTGGGTGCACAGCGATACAACGGATATAATCTGGGTGTGCCTCGAACTGTGCAACCTTTTCACCGGTGTTGTAGTTGTAGACACGGACTTGGAAGTCATCAGAGCCCACAACGATCCAGTTCTTTCTAGCGATGAAACGACCAGTACGGACTGGAACATCTGTCACATCAATGGATCTGATCTTTGTCTGTTTGGGCCTGTTAGTATTTGGAAACAAGTAGTCGCACTCAATTGGTGTTGTGATGTGTACTTACAGAAGTCTCATATGACCAAATCTCGATACGGCCTGTGGTTGATGTGTTAGTCGATCTGCCAATCAGAACATGTGTTTGCAGGGATATGTAACGTACCAGAATAGAGCGATGTGAGGACCCAGGGCTCGGTTGGGTGTAAGTCGATACCCTTGACTCTGTCAGTACGAGAACTGAAAGTTTTCTAGGTTTGAAGTTAGTGTCTGGGATTGGAGATGGTTGGAAGGGATGGGGGCAACGACACGTACCTTGATGTCAAGCTTCATGGTCGACGAAGATCTGAATTAGCACGACTCAGAAAGCGGGAATTGGGCGGTATGCTGGGGAATTGAGAGGAGCTTTGGGCAATGATCCACTCGACACGACAATGGTTCCCTCAGCTTCTGGTGTGGTATGGGTGCCCCTGTCCCACGCGTTGTTTATGATCTCAGTTGGCAATTCGCTGTTCTTTTGTCGAGCGCCCAGTCCATTCGCGAATCTGCTGCATTTACGAAATTGCGAGCCCTGGCCGGGACTCGAACCTGGCACTTTGCATGCGCAACTGTAGCAGATCATGATCAGCCCCGTCACGTGACTCTGCAATCCCGCGCTTTTCTGAGGGGCCCCGCATCGAGTGTTTTTAGCAGGCACATCTGGTGTGTTTCTCTCCAAGGTGGACCTCAGCGGTAGGGATCCCTGTAAAGCATTGCTCTAGGCTTCAGAGACAAGAGCATTCCAACAGAGCTGCTACAATCAGCCTCACCTAAACATCAGAGGCCAACACAATTGCCATCAACCGCCCCATTCATACACAGCTCGCACGCCACTGCATTTCGCCAGGTTCATGATTCTATGACAGACATACCCGGCCTTCGATTACGCACGAGGGAGACATTCACAGACTCAGGATCAGTATCTTTCCACTCACAATCACAGTCACAGTCCCCTCCCCCGGTACAGATAATTTCCCATGAGGCGGTCTCTTCTTTTCTCGACCAATATGACCACCAGTCCACAGATGTCTCCGCAATCGAGCCGCTCACGGCAGTCTCGTTGTTGAATTGCTTTCTCTCTAGGTTACTACAAAAGTCGGAGGCATCTACAGTGACTGATCCAAGTGAATCTTGTGATGGTTTGTCAACAGATGACTCCAGCACGAATGAAGACGAAGATGACTCTCCTCTGTCCCCCAAGAAGAGACGCTGGTCAAACGAGCCATCGGGTACACAAGTGCTACGTGCGGATCAGTCGATTGCCCCACCTCAGCCTGACTTCCAAGATTCAAGTATACCAAGAAATTCGCAATCTCCTGGGCGCCAAAGCGTGCAAGACTATCACTTGGCCAAAAGATTCTCGCTAACGCAGGATCCCGGAATTTCCATCACTGAGTATCTCGAAAGAATCCACAGATACTGCCAACTCTCCACAGCGGTGTACCTTGGCGCTTGTGCATACATTTATCATCTGGTGTTCGTTGCTGAATCAATACATTTGACGAAACTCAATGTTCACAGGCTCATCATCACTGCATTACGCCTTGCCTGCAAGACGCTTGAAGACATCACCCATCGCCAGCAATTTATCGCCAAGATGGGCGGTATCAATACCAAAGATTTACACTCGCTTGAGATATCACTCTTGTATCTACTCAAGTTCAACTGCCAAGCTGATTCATTGAAGCTTGCAAATACCGTTGCAAAGATCAAAGATGTATACATGGACAACACGAATCTCACACTCACGACCTAATGACAAGGGACCCAAAAAAGCCTGAAAATACGATATAATGTTCTATTATGCTTCAATCATGACTATTTATCTCATCTTCTTAATGTCTTGCTGTATTTCTCTGATCAATCCGTGGATGCGCTGTGTTCCTGTCTATACGCGCACTTTACGGGATAGCCTCTTCGTTTTTGTGTCACCTTCGCTCAAACACCTCCCTACAAATCATTCGCAAACACCGCAACCGCTTCCCCTGAATCACTTGACTGACATCAATTAAAGCTTGCTCATACTGTTCTTTTTGAAACTCATGATCAGAAACACCATCAAGCTTGTCTACAGAGTCTTCGTCATCGGTGCCATCTTCTACTTGATCTTCATTTGAGTTTCTCCAGAGATCACAAACGCACACACGCATGGGCGCATCATCACCTTCTAGGCGTGCCCTTCTGTTTGCCGCTTGTCTTGCCACCCTCTCAGTCTGTCTGTCGGGCCATCCTATTGTTCTTCAGCCATCTGCATTGGGGGCATCCTACGATGAGGGCGGAGCATGCCACGACACCACGACCAACCTGTTCTTTGGCTACTCTGGATTCAAGATACAACGACACGTCGTGATGAAGAATTTGCAGCCTCCCTTGTTACACTTCGTCTCATTGTCAAATTGTGCAAAGGGGGAATTGGAGTATGAGAGATTGGAGCGAACAGGGCGTGAGACTGACATCGAATGGAACAAGCCGATGTGCTTCTTGAGTGACAAACGTATCGCAGATGATAGAGGGGTTGTTGTCTCAAGACCAAAGAAGAACAAGAAGACGAAGAAGTCAGAAGTCTCATTCAAGAACTTCAGAAATGTCTCAATCCATGACATACCTCGTTTGCCACATGCCGTTCGTCCTGTTCACCAAAGGCCACCTCAAGTTTTGGAGAAAAGGAGTATGAAGGACAAGTTTGTCACATTCTTGAACACCATCTCTAAGAACAGATTCATTGATTATTTCCAAGATTCATCTCTTACGGCTTATGAACATTTGCAGCCTCTTGAGTATGCGGATATAAACGTTGACAATGTAACCGATGTGCATTGTTACAAATTTGCAAGACGGAAGAAGTATGCCTTGAGAGACTTGTTTCTATATGCACAGTTCACGTGGGTGGGTGGTCTTTTTGAATGCGGTGTGTCAGATGAAGACAAGAAGAAGTATCTTCAGAGTTTGAAGAATCCCAAGAACATGATCCAGAGACCATTCGAACTCAAGTGCTCAGCGGAAACTTCCACGCCGTTACTTCCATTGATTGCTGATGACATGTCGCAGCTCAAAACGGAATATGAACATGGTTCGTTGGCAACTCTCAGAACACCATATCTTTACACTCCTAGTGCCTTGGATCCAAGATTTGGTCTACCTGCTAGTGCTTTGGGTTCCTCAGCTGGGTTCTTGAAAAACTTTGTCAACAAAGATTCCACTGACAAGTTGCCCTATGACAACTGGTTTGAAGAGGTTGAGGTGAATGAGAAGTACAATTTCACGAAGGATGACGTCTCACTTATCACTTCGGCCATCAACAACTCGACTCATTTGCTTCGCTCCTTTTTATCAAGAAGTGTCTTTGAACCGTGGGCTTGGGATGAGGCTGATGCATTTGGGGAAGTTGAGAAGAAGAAGCCACATTACTTGGAGTTAAAGTCATTATTCTCTATGTCGAAGATGAAGGAAGCCACTGATCGATCTGGGTTCCTCACTTCAATTCAATCTCATTGGGACAATTTGAAACTTACCCCTGAGATCTTCAAGTACATCAATATGACATTTACACATTAGTTCTTTGTGTGATTCTTCCTTTTTGACAATGTTTTAAGGTACATGGATATTTGATTTGATCATAAGTCGTAGATTCACCGATTACATGGTTTCGTATGGTGGTCATTAATGTTCTCTCTTCTTCGCAGCGAATACCTCCATCTTATCGATGTTCTTTCTTTTGTTCTGGGCGACAAAGTAGCATTCTCTGGATTCGGGCCTGCAGGCGGCTGGTTTGAATCTTCTCACAACACCAAACGATCTCTTTAGCCTATCCTCCAGCCCCTTATCCAAAGCCCCCGTGTAAAACTTACAAACGAAGGATCCACCGGGTTTCAAAATGTCAATTGCAAGGATTAGTGCAGCATCACAGAGGTCCTATGGGGTTTCAAGGTTAGTGAATCGATTTCTTGGTGTCTATCAAGTTTGGATGATACTCACAATGCTTCCTGAATGATCCTTCACAGCGACACCACTTGTGTTGAGCATCCTGTTGTAAGCTGAATTAGTCGTGTTGTTCCAATATCTCATGGGAGGGATGATAGGTGCATACATATCACTCAATATCACATCCACAGGCATTTTCTCAGCTTCGTTCAACTTAGATGCAAATGTCTGTACGTCTTCAATGTCCTTTTGGGCCGGTTCGGTAAACTCTTGCGATAGATAACTCGGTCCATCAACTGGGATCTCTTCAGTCTCAGCGTGTCCTTCAATTTCCAGGAAGTGACTCTGAATCATTAAATGTGTCTTCTTACTCAAGATATTGGCCTGCATCGCTGATGCACCAGGTGGTGGTGTTGTTGGAATGATATCAACTCCCAAAATGTGACCATTTGGTCTTGTTCTCTCCACGGCAACCTGTGACCATGCACCTGGAGCAAACCCAAGATCAACAACTTTTTGACCTGGCTTCAACAGATTGAACTTTTCATCTATTTGAATCAACTTGAAGGATGCCCGTGATTTGTAGTCTTGGAATTTAGCCTCTCGTGTGAATGGATCATTGTTCTGACGGTTGAGCCATTTGTTCGAAGATGCTGACTTCTTTGTGGCATAATACCGTACTGAGCGCCAGAATACGGCCAATGAAGGACCATTGGACCGACTTGTGATCATGGAGAGCAGTAGAATATTGAGATAAATGCCTTTGGATGTGTTGTGTGCGGAGAATGGTTGGTCTATTGATAAGAGTTACGCGTTAAACGCAACGACGCGTCATCTCCAGAACTCCGCGGCCAGATCTCTCCAGCACGTGACACAGTGGTTTTATATTGCCCTGGCAACTTCGGTCTCGCGAAATACCGCGAACTCGTTTGCTACAGAGCTCCACAGAAATGCTCCAAGAGCGGCATTTTCGAAGTGTCAATCAGTCTCGAATTGCTCCAACTTGGATTATTTAGCTTCCAAAGTAGTACACTCCTACACACCCAACCCTTGTAACTTCAACCCTTCAATTGAGTGAACCAAGGTCTTGTTTAATGCTCCGCGTACTCGGCGTGACTGCTCTTTCGCGCTGGCCCTGGTGACTGCCCTAGAGTGGTGTGCAGGTTTTCGCGTATGGGAGAAGCCCTGGATCGCAGGCACCGAGCGGTGAAAAATTTGAGAAGAGACACTCCCTCACCGTAGGAACCCCCCAATCTTTTATAAAGAACCTATCCGTCGCAAGCCACCCCAGGACCACCAAGTTATTGGAAGACAGATAACCATCCAAAATGTCTAAGATCTCTACATCTGAAGTCAGAGAGCACGTCAAGAACATCTTGGAGTACTCCACCAACACCAAGAAGAGAAACTTCTTGGAGACCGTTGAGCTCCAGGTTGGTTTGAAGAACTACGACCCACAGAGAGACAAACGTTTCTCTGGTTCCTTGAAGCTTCCACAGGTTCCAAGACCAAACATGTCCATCTGTATCTTTGGTGATGCTTTCGATGTCGACAGAGCTAAGTCTCTCGGTGTTGATGCCATGTCTCAGGAGGACTTGAAGAAGTTGAACAAGAACAAGAAGCTCATTAAGAAGTTGGCTAAGAAGTACAACGCTTTCATTGCTTCCGAAGTTTTGATCAAGCTCGTCCCAAGACTTCTCGGTCCACAGTTGTCCAAGGCTGGTAAGTTCCCAACCCCAGTCTCCCACAACGATGACTTGTACTCCAAGGTTAACGAGGTTAAGTCCACCATCAAGTTCCAGTTGAAGAAGGTCTTGTGTCTTGCTGTTGCCATTGGTAACGTCGAGATGGAGGAGGATGTTTTGGTCAACCAGATCATGATGTCTGTTAACTTCTTGGTCTCTTTGTTGAAGAAGAACTGGCAGAACGTTGGTTCCCTCGTCATCAAGTCTTCTATGGGTCCATCTCACAGATTGTACTAAGTCTGAGGCAACCTCTGCTCTCTTGTATAAATTTATCTTTTAATTAAGCGTTGTTTGTACAAATCTCTTCCTGTAGCTTCTTACTATCAGATAATTTGAATCAGTCCGGGGCGCTGGTTGATGTCGGTATCACGATCTACAAGCTAATTCAAACCAAGTATAAAACAAAAGCTAATATCATTAAAGAAGCAAAAGCACACAAAATTTTCAACGAAGGAATATCTATACATGTTTCAAAAGCCTTGCAGGGGCTCTTGTAAGATCAAATTCAAGCTGTCTTGGACAATTTCTCATCTTCAGAAGAATCCATAACCTGATCAATGTGATCAGACTTCTCCTCGCCATCAACCAAGCTAACATCAGAACCAGCCTGTAAAGTGTTTCTTGGACCGTGGTATGTTCTATGAGCATAAGTGAAGTAGTAAAGAGCAGACAACAACCATGTACCACCAGTGATGACAATGGTGTAGTTCATAGTCTCCTTATCGACAACCTTACTTGTTGGGAACATCGCCATGATGATTGTAAAGTTTGTGAAAAGAACAGTGAAGACGTTGATGAATGGAGAGAAGTAATCACCGAGGTAGAATGGACCTGGTTTGAATCTCACGGTTTCATCCTTAGACCAAGATCTGTAAAGTCTAAGCATGATTGGAGTCTGCCATGCAAAGTAGTTACCACAGACGTAAAGTGTGAAGAGGGCATTAGCAGCAGTTGGACCAATAAGACAGAGACATCCCATGAAGAGGGCAAGACAACCACCAAAGATGATAGCTCTAATTGGAACCTTAAGCTGAGGGTTCACAACTTTAACAAAAGAGGAGAATGGCAAACCGTTATCTCTGGAGAAGGCCCAAATCTGTCTTGATGTAGCGGTAATTGTAGAGGCACCCATAAGCCATTGACAGAAGGCAATCAAAACCATGAATGCCATGGTCCACTTCTTTCCCAAAGAGTCGTAAATGAGCTGAGCCATTGGTTGACCAGAACCGGTGTTGATGACAGACTCCAAATCTGGGTTGATACAGAATCCAGAAACGATGAGGATGATGAAACCAAAGAACCAAGTGGCACTGATGGAACCCAAGATACCAATTGGCACGTTTCTTGTAGCGTTGTGAGCCTCCTCGGACATATGGACACAAGAATCAAAGGCACCAATGGTCCAAATGGCAGGCATGAACCCGTTGTAAACCCATGACCAACCTTTGCTCCAGTCAGAGTAGTTTTGAATATCACCAAAGACCCATGAACCAGAGTTCTTGTTGTCAGTTCCAACAAGCATCACAATCACGTAAAAGATAACCAAAGTGATGTTACAAATGACAGAGACGGATTGCAACTTGGCAACACCATAGGATGCAACACAAGCGGTAATAACGTGAGAGATGACACATGCGGCAAACACACCATATGTGATACCGTTCGTGATTTCGAAATCACCATCCTTGGAGATGTAAACGACGGACAAGATCTCCTTTGCGAAACCGTAATCAATGGAACACAGGGCACCAGTCAATGCAATGGAGTTTGTGTTACCAACGACGAATGACAATGGGACACGAATGGCATCTGGGGCATAGTGATAAGTCCAATAGTACAATCCACCAGCGGTTGGGATAGCAGAGGCCAATTCAGCCATACACAGACCAATACAGAAGATACATGAAGAGGCAACGAACCACCCCCAAATGGCACCATTGGAACCAACGGTATAACATTGACCCAAGACAGATGCGATGGATGGCAAGACGGACATGATGGAGAATGCCACACCAATCATGTTGAAAGGACCGAAATGACGCTTCAACTCATGCTTGTAACCAGCAAGGGCCAAGAGTTCATCATCATCCAAGTGTTGTGCCCTTGCAGCTCTAGCATCGATTGGGACATGGGAATGGACATCACGGATGGCTGATTTCTGAGCATCAAGATCCGTGTTCAGAGCCTGTGAGGTGATGGACTTGAGCCCATGGGAGAGCACAGAGGTGAGCTGGGGAGATTTACCAGTCGACATCTGTGAGATGTGGTGTTTTTGGGAGATGAGATGATTCAAGCAGGTGGCGTGTCACCGGGGGTTGACTCTACTCTGCGGCAACGAGTGAACCAAGGTGTGGTTCGATGTCCAACGTTGGGGGGGATGCACGAGATTTATAAAGGGCACAGAAGCCCCACCCCCCAGGCCAGGCTGCTGCCATGGTCCTGAAGGGTCTGAAGGGATGGATGATCGATGATCGATGGAGATGGAGATGGCTGATCTGCGCAAACGGCAAACGGCAAACGCAGAGATAACAAGCACACAACGTCACCACAGAGCGCACTTGCAGCAGCAGCAGGGGGGAAGAGTCTAGGGGACGGGGGAGGGTCTCACGACTGACCACTGACCAATTGGCTGGCTTCTAGCTTGTCCCAGTGGGGGTGTTGCTAGATCCGTTGTTCCCGCAGAGGAGGCTGCCTGCCTGCCAGTCTACAACTTCCAACAGCTGTGTGTCTGCCTGTCACCAGTTGCGAACCAAAAATACCGGGTCCCAAAGTCCACCTGTCACCACGGCTGACAGCCAATTGGGGCACCTGGGCACTCGGAATTTGGGGCTCTAGAGTCTTTCTTTCAGCTTCCGTTGCCCTTATCTGCCAAAACCCGACCGGCGCCCGATGCCCGATGCCCGTTAACGCCCCAACGCTGTGTCTTGTGTCTTGTGTCTTGTGTCAGGCTCGTCTCTGAGGGGGTTATTGCGGACGCTGCGACGGGGGTTCTGGTCTCTGCGGCGCTACTCTGTCGACACCACCGGCCAATCAGGTGGAAGAAGGTCGTTGGACAAGTAGTCACTCGCCTGGAATGGAGACCGAGGGGGGGCGGGGCCGGGCCCCTGCATATACACCGTAGGCCCGTGGCGAGACGGAAAAGCCGGGGCAAACAATAGACTGGACGCTTGACACATCCTTCACATGTGCTGTGGCAGTGGGCTTCTAGAAACATCTCCATGTGGAAACACGGAGGCTTCTCCACAACTTTGCAGACCCCACGCAAACGGTTTTTTACACAGTTAAAACTTAACACCGGTCGTAAGAGCCGTCCCTCCCACTTCCCCCAGCAGAGGTGTCCGGGTGGCCGCAGTCGTGAACTTGCACCGGAATCTTCAATGCTGGAGCTTCACTTCTGGTTGGACCCGTGATAAGCCCGATCCGGCAACTCGGTGCGCGCGGGGGAGGGGGGATGCGATCCATCCAACGGGGGAAGCACGGAGTGCACCGGCGAGCCCCTCTTTTGTATATGTGTCAAGTTGACAGATCCTTTGCACCCACAAACTAAACATAGCTCAGGCTGGAGTCTTTGGAATTCTTAAAGTCCTTGTTCTTATCCTACCAGAGTTCAGAGCTCCACCTTATAGCAAAACCCCCCAAGAGATGAGCATCGTCTGGCTGATCCCGTCTCATCTCAGCGATCTTTTAGGGCTTGCACAAGTGATGTGAAGAGCAAGAGTCCCCAGTCAACTAAAGCGGCCTAGATTCAGACACTTCTGTTCATTGTGAGGCTGTGACCTAAGTGGAACCACAAGTACATAGAGTTTAAAGGTCCTCTGAGATAACTGGGCATATACATCGAGAGACTGTCATTGGCTGCCTCAAGCATCAAGAACGTATTACGAGTATATGATGCGCTTCTCATGAAGACACAAAAGATCACAGCCCTTTGGATACACAAAGTACAAATTTTTCGCCTATCAACAATTTGATATGATGTTCCAACTGACCTATACCTTATCAATAACGTTGGTATAGTTCAAGGACTGTGTAGACATGGCTTGGGTAAAGCACCAGCATTGGTGATGTTCAACCGTCCAGCATCGACACAATTCAACAACTCACCATGACTCATGTTATGAACTGTGATTCCGCTGCATCCGATATCACCTCGCTCGTATCATAAACTCTCAGTCACGATCTTCCAAAAATCTTCGCTTATTTGCGGCTGGCTGAGGCGATCTCCATAAAACCTGTTGATCAAAAAGTGACACAAAATGTTGGAACATGCACCATGCCGATCCGATCCGATCCGAGACCGGCATCTCTTGACAACTCACTCTGTCCCACTATTGTACATCAACGGTTATGGAACCAATGGTTGAGCTCGGGGTCACATGTGTCACTTCCTTATCATGTTTGCTTTACTGTAGATACCTTGTAACTTTGTTGGTTGCTCAGGTTAGGCCCTAGGATCCAATGTGCCACTGTAATCCGGGGAAGACCTTCTCTCCTCCACATGGGGAAGATGGCATGTGATGTTCCTACCAATTGAGCTCTCCACATTCAGTACAACTGGACAAGCACATAATGTTTCTTCCATTTCCAGTGTATGGATTGAGGATTGAGGTTATATACTGGAGATGAATAGGCTGAATTATCTACCATACGAACATGCAAGGCATACAAGAGCTTGCCGGAGACAGCTCAATAATAATTTCATGATCTGGTCACGTGACTTTGACACAAAACTGTACGTTTTGGCATGCACAGAAAGGCTCTATGAAACAGTGATCAATGATTCGTGTTAAAGATGGTTATTATGAGTATATGTGACACTGTATATTGGCAAGATTGCGTCTGTTTTGAAAAAAAATCGGAAACATGAAGATTTTCCAGTAAATGGAGTGAGGTCTTTAAAACTGAGCAGATGACATGAGGGAGTGAAAGAATGTTAAAATTTTGATCCGTGCTTGAATTGCCAAAATAGCAATACAAATCAAGACACAGGAATCTATTTAGCTGACTCTCAAAGTTTGAAAGCCATTGAACTAGTTGTTCGCTGAATATTGCAGTTAATGTGCACTGGTGTGCAGGTGTTTCTCGCGCCAAACGAGAGGATCATCAGCTGAACCAAATTTCCGAAAAAGCCAACAGCAGCTGCTCTATGATCCATCACAATTAACATCCCATTAAACAACCAGAATCGCAATTCAAAAGAGAGCTGAACCTATAATATTCCCATAATACCATACACAATGTCACATGTCACACAGCCGAAGCACAACATCTGGTCGAAGATGCGCTCCTCAACGAAGCAGTTGTCATCATCCCTTGCAAACCTTCAGCTAAGAACAGAACACGATGGTGATAGCGAAGATGCCACAATCATACACAAGGCATTGGTGAACTACTACGTTGAACGTCAAGAGCCCTTCCCTGAATGGCTTGGTGTGTCGCTACAACAGCAACAGCTGCAAGAGGATCAACATCAACAACAACAGCAGCAGCAGCAGCAGCAACAACAACAGCCAGCTTATCAACCACGTCAACAGGAGCGTATGACACACAGTGCTCCATCTTCAGCAACGACACGAACGACCTCAGGTTCATCAGCACCAGACAAATACAAAAGAGCACCAGCATCAAGCTCGTTCAAGGACATCTACAACAAATCTGCAACAGCCTCTCCCTCCCATCCATCACACTACACCGCACAGACAGCACCAGTGCAAGGACAGCAGAGACCAATGTGGGGACAACAACAACAACAACAACAACCGCAGAATGGAGCACAATCAGCCGGTCCTGAATCCAGGGGTAATGCCATGAGAGACAGACTCAAGAGGAACAACTATAGATCTAACTTCGGGGTCTGAGCTGTTGGTTTGAAAAGTGTGGCATCAAACGATGCATTGGGGGGGGGGGGGGGGGGGGGGGGGGGGGGGGGGGGGGGGGGGG